>OX596251.1:9921253-10380199 GCA_951394255.1 Polyploca ridens | reverse complement strand
CTTTCAGATATAAGTAAAGGAAACTCACTTCCACCGCTTCATGTAGGCCATAGGCTTAATATCGCAGTTTGCAGCAGCTAACGCAGTCTCGAACTTCTTATATTCTTCCTCTTGTACTTGTGATGAGCACAGATAATAAATAACGAACAGCCGCATTTTGTCCTCGGGCGTGCCAGCACTAGGGTCCTCTATGAGATCAATTACCGCCTTGCTTTCTACGCTGCTACTTTTACTCATTATTTTCTCTTCTAATTCGAAAAAGGAGTCCAGTCTTCTGATTTAATGGAGTTTAGGATGGCTGGAAATAATTATGTTCATATTTTATAAAAACGATTCTGGGTGTCCTGAACGACCGATAGGTGCATCATGTGACCAGATGGGCTGAATGGAGGCTGACGTGCTTGAAAGCCGCGAGAGGCGCTAGTGTAAAGTGAGGTCTCTAGAGACGTCAAAAGTACTGAACGTTTACTGTTTGCGAGCTTTTCATCGCGGATTTTTACTAATTTATTCTTGATTGTTGTAAAGATTGTGTCATTCCTGAGCCTCAATTCTCGTGACTTCGACATTAATGTTGCATAGACATTTCCCAAAAAATTCTATACATTTTGACATGAGACCGCCATGATTTTCGCCAAATGTCTATTCGACATCGATGTCAAAAACGCGAGAATTGGGGGCCTGACAAGGAACTTATATATTGGAAATATATATGCTTACTGGGGCCTGATTATGATGAACTGGCTAGTTACAAAGAGTGAAAATTCCTTTGTCACATGTTTTTTGATGGAAGTAGGATCGAGAAATGTAGTAAATAAATATTACCTGTTGCAATAGTAGTGTGCATATCAATGAGTCGTTTCTTCTCCATGAGTTGTGGTAATGAGTTGACGGCACTAGTGAGCCGCTGCGTGTTGTCGCTCACCATACTTAGTGCTAGGTCGCTCTCCGCGTCCAGGCCCATTGAACTTTTTAGTTTCTTTACTTCTGCTTCTGAACTCCTATAAAAAGCAAGAAACAGTTTTTAGCTATACAGGGTGTTGCTCTGCATTCGTGCCATATTTATAGAACCAATAGTAAATGATTTATTTAGTTGTTATAAAATAGGTAATACATTCTGGGCTTGATAAGTAACCGATTATTGATGATTTATGATTAACGTCAAATCAGAATAAGACTTCACGAGTGCACAGAATAGGTCTGCGAGCCGCTACCGCGCCGCGCTGCGACCGCGGCTTGTCACTGACCGCGGTGCGTAGGTATGTTTTGTAGGTTATCTTTTCTATCGTTTTCTACCTTCTACCTTATGTTATTGTAAGTAGGTACAAGTTAAATACTAACTAGGTACGAAAAATTTATTAAAATAAAATGATTCCATATTGACCTTCTTCCTTTGCCGGATTATGGACCGTCAAAAATACTTACGTAAGCATTATGTTTTATTTAGTAAGTAGTTACGAAGCTATTGAAAAGAATTACGTAATTCAGACAACTTAAAATTATAGAATAAATTTTTATTGAATCATTTCAATAAGCTCTTCCAAATGATACCACAGATAATATTATGTTAAGTTAAACTTTTTTTATTGTACTAAACTGACATCCTAAATTAATAAAAAAAATAATTATAAAACTATTCACGAGAGATATAGGGTAGGGGCACCAATAAATGAACGTTTAAGCGTTTTTTCCATCTTTAAATAGCTATAACTCGATCATTTCATGCCATAGGCGCTTGTTGTTTTTTTTCAATAATACCTTAAATCCTTATTAATTGGAGGATTAAAGTAATTATATCCTAAATCTTCATATATTTTTGTAAAAATTGTAAATGTAAGAAAATTTAGGTTTTACCCCTATAGTTGAACACTGAGCCCTAATTATGAACGTTTTGTACCCAAAAGTTGAACTAACATTTGAATAGGAGTAGGTTCCATAGTAGTTCGTTCATTTAATGGATTAATTAACCATAAAATGAATGAATAATATTCTAAGTGACTTTTATTCGTTCAGCTTGAGGCAAATATACCCAAAGGTTGAACTAATAAAATGTGAACCGTTCAAATTTCGACCACCGATCTTAATGGTGATTCTATAGGAAAGTTAGGTTTAAAATAATCAAAAACTCTAAAATGATTCGTTCAACTTTTGGTAACTAAGTTCATATTCATAATAAAATTCATTTGAGTATTTTTGTTTTGGTGTTTAATCGTTATCTTATAGATTTTAATGGGTATAAAAATTAGACCTTTTTCCATTAGTTGAACGCCGTTCATCTATTGGATTAAGTGAACAAAATTTAATCCATTACTTGAACAGTAAATTTCTCTAAAAAACGGTAAATAATGTAATAATATATTATTAAGTTATTGAAAGTAGAATATATCAAGATTTTATTCCAACCAAAATTGCTCTAATATGACATTAATTCTTTCTATACGCTGACAATGTTCTTAAATTTGGAGGGACTTACCGTTATAAGGTTTCCATATAAAACCGATTTTTGGCGGGTAACGTAACACATAAAAATTTACCGCAAGCGCGTCTGGGCTGTCATCGTCAATGTTGTTAAGGAATATGGAAGAAAACATATTGCCTTATGGGGAAAAAAATATTGCAAACATGTAAATTTAGGAATTATATTATATTTTTTTAATTTTCGGTCGATTGTTCATCTATTGGGGGTCGGTCATCTTTTGGTGCCACTACCCTATGTGCGCGTCATTTATCCCTCGGACGGACATGGCATAAATTGTACTTATAAGGCCGTTTTCACACGAGACGATAACGACACCGTAAAAATGTTGTGACGATTTATTTTATATGCAGTGCGGTATCGTTATGAGTGAAAACGGTTCATAGAAACGTATGGTCCGCTAAATGTCACTAGATTTATACGGTGTCGTTATCTTTTCGTTCCGTTTTTTCCTTTAAAGGGAACCCTAAAAAGCAGTAGAACATTATCATACCTATATTTGTCTAAGTCTTCTTGTATAGCCTCAGCAACGGTGGGGAATGGACTTCCTTTGTGTTCAGTCCATAGAGGATCCCTGGAATCTAGGTCACAAACCCGCGTTTTTGATTTTTGACCCGGTATAGCGGCTGCCGCGCCTGCGTTCTCTGGTACTACTGCCCTAAAATAAACAGCATACGAAAATGAGATTTACAATGCTTGGAAAACATAATACTTATTTTGGTGCATAATGGTTCTCCAATAAATAGCAGAATCAATATTAACAAAAGTATATGACTGAGGAATTAGGTGACTGTAACAGTGTGACGGGCTTTTAATTTTGAAATCATGGAGTGACAAAAATTCTAATCAATTCCGTACCTTGTTTACACATATAGATGTTATTTCCTATTCAGATAGGTCAAAGAATCAGTAATGCACGTGTAAGCACATGAGAATCACGGACCACTAAACAAACAAAAATGACGCAATATCTGTTTACATAAATATCTAAACTGACTAAATGGCCCAATTAAAACTGATGAAATAGCCAACACACTTTCGAAAACTTTGTTAATTTATTTGCATTCATAAATAGAAATTTCATGCATGGTATAGTTTAACACATGTTTTACAACTGAAGTCAGGTTCAATTCATAATATCTACGAAACCATTGTTACGAAATTATTCTACTGACTGATGGTATGCTACAGGCGAGACCTATATACGGCTCAACCTCACTTAGTTTAAACTGCAAACCTATATACCTATACCTATTTAGCTTAACTTTTTTTTCAATACTACCTGCTCGGCAATGTCCAATTACATATCACGCAATCTCAACGAAAAGCGAAGCATTATATCCCAAGGGATATCCTTACTTTCCTTACTATAATCATTGAGCTATTATTACTACGTATAGAGAAGCTATCATAAACAAAGGTTCCCCATTTTTTTTAGAGTCAATTTAAGTTCTCATTAGCGCTGAAACTATAATTAGTCGTCTAAGCAGACAGTAAAAACACGTAGCGCTATCAGAACGCTTTTAGGAGTATTTTTCTCGCAAACACCGTGATTTTCACGACATCAGTGTGGCCGGATATCTTCACTTGAACGGAACATAGTTGTGATGTGTGGCGTCTTCTCTATACGTAGTAATAATAGCTCAATGACTATAATATTATAAACGCGAAAGTTTGTATGTATGGATGTTTGTTACTCTGTCACGCAAATACTACTGAACGGATTTCTATGAAATTTGGCACACAGAATATGTTCTGGATTAACACATAGGATTCTTTTTATCCCGGGAAAACTAACGACCTCTCGGGAATGCGGGTGAAACCGCGCGGGACAGCTATATGAAAATCCCAAGGAATATAGCTTAATTTGAATTTGGAACGTTAAAATTAATATGAACACTATAAGCATAGATACGGCATTGTAAAGAGAGTTTTATTCCAAAATTGAACTGGCCACTATAGACAGAACACAAAAAAAAGAAAAAAAGCGCGATTCTAAAGAATGTGAAACAAACGACGGTGTTTGGTGTTATTTAGGAGCGATAGTGATTTGACTTCAGAGTTTATTAAATCGGGACGCTTTAGGGAAAATCTACTACGGGAAAAATCAGAAGATAAAAATAAAAAGGCAATAACGATTTTAATCAATGGAGACCAACAAAAGGAGTCAAGTCTGTGTCTTATTGTTTTTCAGAAGGTATGAAAAGTACGCCTTGGGCGGCTTGAACGCTTCACTCTGTGCCGTCCGTGACGTAAGACATTACTTTATGTCCGTGGGCATATAATCTACTATTGACGTGAGACAAATGCAAAGTATAAAGCAAACCGTTCTTTTTCAGTCATTCTAAGACTGATATTATACAAACCTATTTAATGATAAATCCAGTACATCATGAGCTAAAGCTTGGTATGTCCATGTGTGGTGCAGTGGTGTTGCCATGTCTAAATTCCTGTCCAACAATATAAGCATTGGTCTAGTAAAGCTAAATGATCCAATTTGACCAGTATTGCCATGGAATAGATTATTT
The DNA here is from genome assembly GCA_951394255.1 of Polyploca ridens. Lineage (NCBI taxonomy): Eukaryota > Metazoa > Arthropoda > Insecta > Lepidoptera > Drepanidae > Polyploca > Polyploca ridens. The sequence continues at coordinate 10,375,198 of OX596251.1, read as the reverse complement.
CTTGCATCCCATAAATTTTCACGTAGCTTTTTGTCAAGTTTCTTGGCAACCATTTCAGCAGCATTACCTTTGCTACTCCTTATTATAGGCACATTTCCTGAAAATAAAGAAAACCTAATTTTATTTTGGACTAGCTTTCATGTGTGTTCCAAAGATAAAAAGTATCAAGTATCAATTTCAATATATCCGTCTCTAGCAATTTTAGTCAAAATTAGTTGACAAAATGAAAATGTATCAAATAGATACTCTCTTTCGCTTTCATAACAGTAAGGATAGGATATAAAGTTTTAAATCCAAAAAAATATTACCTAGTTGATTAAAATATATGAATTTCTCGGCATTTAAAATGTCGTAAGCAATTGAAATTCAATTAAATCTTTTATTATGATTATCACTATTGAATTACTTATGTAATCCAATCAACCACTGTCTCTGCTATTGTTATTTTAAATTCGTGTAGTATCCATTTTTTTTTGTATGACAGTCTGTAATCAAGCATACAGCCTCATCATCATCAGCCTATAATGTCCCACTGCTGAGTACAGGCCTCCTTTCACAAATGAAGGTGAAAGGGAATGGGCAATACTCCACCACGCGTGCCCACTGCGGATCGGTGGAGGTAGGCTAGTGGTCAACCTACTGTTGGAATTTTTCAAGCCGCCTAGGAGGCATCCAACTAGCTTAACGACTATCACAATTAAGTGATAACCGGGACCAACGGCTTTACGTGCCTTCCGAAGCACGGAAACGCTCGATTTGAAATACCACTAGGCGGTCACCCATCCAGGTACCGACCACGACAGACGTAGCTTAACTTTGCCGATCGATTAAGAACGGCTAATCATGCTACACCACGAGCGCTTCGGCATACAGCCTAATGGTAAGCAAATACTTACCATATAGATGCTTGCAACGCAGAGGGCATCACTCATGCATTACCGGCCCTTCCTCCCTCCCCAATGAGCTCAGGCGACCTTACTTACGCATAGGAAAAGAATACAACTATGCTCTACCTCTCTCAAATAAAGTGGTATATATTTGTTAACATACCTAGAGTCACAAATACAGAAAATAAGCTCTCAACAATACTGTCCATGATGGCTTCCATTTCAGTGTCTTTAGTGTCACCTTTATTCATTGCTGAAAAGAGAAGAATAGTATAATTTAAGAAGGATATATTAAATATGTTTGTATTGACAAATTAATAAATGGCATTGTAAGATTTATGAGTATGTTTCCTGACATCTTTAACCTAGATGTATTCAAGGCCAGACTGAATAGACATTTTTTGGGTAAGCATGCTACATTCCTCGGCCTGGTCATAACTGCTCAAGGGGTCAGCCCAAAAGCAAATCCAATCAAGATAAATATATCATTAATTTTATGGCCTCCAAAGTCTTTTGTATTCTACTGCACTTAGACAAAAGGCCATTAACCATATAAAATTTACACAACTACCATAACTATTAGAACTTTTATATTGAGTATGCTAGTATTAATTTTATGTTACTTAGGCCCAAATTTACCAAATCATAGCATTATACACAGTATGTATGGCTGTGATATTAATTAATTTGAATAGAAAATCTGTCTAACTGTAATATTTATACTATGGATAAAAGTTACTTCAAGTTGGTAAAATCGGGCCTTAGGATCAAGATAGTTTTATTTACCATAGTATGACAAGGAATCTGACTGCTGATGTTTCATTATAAAGAGGTCATCTTCTAAACAAATAAAGTTCAAATACTGGTCATAAACTTTGTGGATATTCACAGCCGAGTTAGACTGAATGGCCGATGCAGCAAGATCCTCCAGTTTCTGTCTTGATATAGGAGATATGAAGTTCAAGTGATACTGGTCATAGATGCCATTGTCAAGATCTTGACAGATTCGGCCAAGATTCTCCTCAGATGGTGCACAGAAGTAAACTGCTGGCACTTCTGGTATTGGATCTCGATCGGAATGTAGTTGACTGAAAAATAAAACTTCAGTAAATTTTATTTTGTTACTGGAAAGTGTGTTATGGAACTAGTGGTTGGTTTTACTAGTGCTCCCAGATTTAAAAGTAGCCCATGTTTGCCCCCGTACCATAGGCTATCTGTGTGCCATATTTCGCCACTGTGGGTCTAGTGACTTAGAAGTCAAAGACAGAGTTACTTTCACATTTATGATATTAGTGGGTCTAGTGCGACTTTCAAAGCCAGGGTATATAGGCTCTAGGTAAGTGTGGTACATCTTAGGGGTCGTGCAATAATCATGTGATGTATTTTTAGCAATTTTTTAACACACTGGTAATACGCAGCGAGCGATATTATTTTTAAATACACGCACACTGCTTTTCTTTTTAGAAATCACACATACACATAAAATAAAAACATGTGATATCTCACTACTAACCCCCTATCCCCTTGTGATATTTTGTAATTTTTTCCAAACCTCTCCCCCCTTTCGAGCCTCATGTGATTATTGCACAACCCCTTTTTCTCTCTTCTATGAAAAGGTCAGTTAAGAAAGAACGAAAGTCCATTTATTATACAAAATGATGTATGAAGTATGGATTAATCAATTATTTGTTTTTATTTCTTGTTCTTGGATGACAGAAGCTCATTATATCTATTTTAGTGATATTTCATAATTTAATAATACTTTAAACCCTGGGTGATATTAGATCCCTTGGGAACATGGATAAAACTGTTGTGCAGTAATTATATTAATGTTTAGCACTAACTTTTTTATTTTGTTTGTTATGTGCATCCTATAACTATTAAAAAATATAGAATTTCATGAAAGCGCTAAAGTGATGTGATTAATATGGTGTATTTGTAAAACTATAGTGTTCATGAACATCACTCAAAACCATGTCCTATTTAATACCCTAGTTCATACAGATAGCTCCACTATCTTAGTGTTATTACTTTAGTATCCCGACAGATTTACATAGAGAAATGATAGTAACTTACACATGCAGTGTCACACCAAGTTCCCTGAGCTCTTTGATAGACACTAGTGGAGATATGATATCCTGACCAACTCTGTCATAAATCAACACTTTCCAGGTCGGTTCTGTTGCCACACTTTTAGTTAGAGGCTGGTTCAAGTTAAGCATTTGCTTCAAAGCATCTGTAATATAAGAAAAACAAATACATAGTGTTAAATGAAAACCGTACTGCGAACTGCTGTTGTTTATCCGAACGAAACTATTTTACTTACTTAGTTGACGTTCACGTAAAGTCGTCATTGTATTCTGACAATGAATCTTTTTTCATTAACAATATAATCTTCACACTAAAGGTTAAAATAAATTAATAATTGCTATTTTCTCACAGTATTCCTCGAATACGTTTTAAACGTCACATTGACATTTATTTATTGAGTGACAGCGACACGTCGCATTTGTCAAATTGTTGCGAAGATTGTTCGGATACATTCACAATATCATATTATAAAATTACTTATTATTGCAAGTGTTGAGTTATATTTTAAGAACTAGTCACAATACCATGGTCACAATAAATCACTTTCACATACTCCGCACTGTCAGTCCATAAAAGTCATGTTTTAGTAATATGGTGGCCATTACATGTACCTAATAAAACTTCAACTTAAATAGTCAAGATACTGGCCTTATAGTCGAGGCCGCATTTGCTAGCCTTTAGCAAAAATAGGCTTATTTTTAATAATTAATAGGATAAACCGCCCTGGGGGGGAGCGGCCAGGTTATGCCGGACTTTTACCGGCTAAAACCCCACGGTGGTATCCACCTGCGCTATAAGAGGGGGGCGGGCTCTCGTGTTGAACGCGTACCTGCTCACCCCTCCAAACGCGGCGCTTTGATAGCTCTTCCTAGGGGAAGTCTGACACTTCCCCCCAGCATCCTCGCTGTGCTATCGCACGATAAGTCGTGACCACAACGACTCATCGTCCTCCTTGGGGTCGCTTCTGGGTGCACAGAGCCCCCGCTTTGATTGCCCGCGACCCCAAAGGCCCCGTTTAGTCGCCTTTTACGACAGGCAGGGGAACACGTAGCTGTTATTATAACCCCGAGCTACAGGGCAGGGGGGCCGCGACGAGGCGCGTTTGCGCCCCGGCGGCTTCGCCTCCGGGTGGGATCGGCCCTCTCCCGATCCCGGTCAGCCGCCTCCTTCTTGACAATTACGGTCTCACAGAAGGAGGGTACGGCCCTCCACGCCATATCCCCGCTCAGCATCACTGACACGACTGCTGGCAGGGAGAGATTCCGCCCGATCAGGCCGACCAGGATCCGCCGCTCGGGCGTGTGCGATGCGGAGTCCTGGTCGCTCCCACCGCAGTGGAAGCAGGCCGCCGTCGCCTCACGTCCGATCCTACACAAATAATCACCGAAGCACTCATGCCCGGTAATTTTATTTGTGTAAGTCTTGTAGATGAGTCGTCCACCTTCTCGCTGCATCCAGGCCTCGAAGACCGGCAGGACTGCTTCGACGACGCGTTTGCGCGCAAACCGCTCCTCGCGAAGCCTTGCGCGCCACACTAGCCGGGCCCTAGCTTACTTGGGCCCCTCACGGCCTGGCTTGCGGGGCTTGCCGCAGCTTGACAGTAGGGTAGGTAGGGTAGGGGCCCGCGCAGACTAGGTTCGACTCTTGTGAACATATAAAGTATACTAGCTGTCTCCCGCGGATTCACCCGCTTTCCCGGGATAAAAAGTAGCCTATGTCCTTCTCCATTCCATAGGCTAACTGCATGCCAAATTTCATGATGATCCGTTGAGTAGTTAAGGCGTGAAGGCGTAATAAACAAACAAACTCACTTTCGCATTTATAATATTAGTTAGGATAAGTTATGATTAGGATTAGGATTACGATTGAATTAAATCCGATTTTGTAATATTTCTACCGATTCAGAGGTTGTTTAAATCTGAATCTGATTGCAATATAGTTACGTAATCCACGTACAGCTGATTGTGTGTGTGGAACTTGAGTACCTATTAGGCTTATTAATACTGTGGCTTGGCTGGAGGAAGCGCTCGTGGTGTAGCATGATTAGCCGTTTAATTGATCGGCAAAGTTAAGCTACCCCATCGTGGTCGGTACCTGGATGGTTAGAAAGAGAAAGAAAGAAAAGAAAGAAAAATCATTTATTCTGAAATAACACAACACAATTATATATGGTTGACCGCCTAGTGGTATTTCAAATCGAGCGTTTCCGTGCTTCGGAAGGCAGGTAAAAGCCGTTGGTCCCAGTTATCACTTAAGCTAGTTGGGCCTACTAGGCGGCTTGAAAACTCAAGTGCCTGCGATAAATGAATTTGAATTTTTGAATTTTTTGATCTACCTCCACTGATCCGGGCAGTGGGTACGCGTGGTGGACTATCTGCATCTGCCCATTACCTGCCATTTGTGAAAGGAGGCCACTTCCACTGCTGAGCACAGGCTCAGTAGTGGAATATTATAGGCTGATGATGATGAATACGTTGGCTCGGGTGAATGCGTGCGCAGAACCTTCGAAAATTAGTTTGTGATAGGGGTTTATAATATCTTTCTATATAAATTATGCAGTTGACTATTTCTAAATACTTAACATATATTTTTAGGGTTCCGAACCAAAAAGGAATCCTAAGGTGCCGATCCCACAGCGAGCGGTCTAGAGTTCAACGGTCAGAGTTCTGCGACGATCTTTGCATACAGAGCGTTCGCGCGGCGGTCTGCAATCTAGACCGCTCAATGTGGGAGCAGCACCTACTTTTTGGTGCCACTCCTTCCGTCTGTCCGCATGTCACAGCGGTATATTAGGTCTTTACCTATGAAATTGCCGTTTTGTATGAAAAAATTTAAACTATTTTTTATTTGTATTAATCGAAGTAATCACCCATGCAATCAATGCATCTTTGCCAACGCAGTGGCAGTTTATTGATGCCATTCTTAAAGAAATCAGCTGGACGGGAGGCAACAAATTCTTCAAAGGCATTTTGTACTGCCTCTCGGGTATTGAATTTTTTTCCCGCCAAGAAGTTATCCAAATTCTGGAAAAAGGAGTAGTCTGTAGGCGCAAGGTCTGGTGAGTAGGTTGGATGACGGAGAACTTCCAACCCCAGTTCTTGCAACTTGGAGACCGTCTGCTGTGCAGTATGAGGTCGCGCGTTATCGTGCAGGAGCAGCGGAGACGAGCGATTGACCAATGCTGGTTGGAGATGTGCCAGCTTCTCCATCATTGTGTTCAGTTCTTCACAGTACACATCTGCAGTAATGCTCACCCCGTTTGGTAAGAAGCTGTGATGAATCACACCGGCGCTAGACTACCAAACAGTGACCATTACTTTTCTAGGGGTAAGTTTTCGTTTAGGGCATTGTTTAGGTGCTGAACCAGGATCCAAGCAACTTGCTGAGCGCTTGCGGTTATCAAACAGAATCCATTTTTCATCACAGGTAACAATGCGGTTCAAAATTCCTTCATTTGTGTGTCTGTTGAGCAGTGCAAGGCACGTTTCGACGCGTACTTCGCGCTGGCGATCATTGAGTTCGTGGGGCACCCATTTGTCAAGCTTTTTTACCTTGCTAATTTGACGCAAATGGACCAATATTGTTTTGACGCTAACGTCGAAAGCTGCTGCTAATTCAGCCGTCGATTGTGTATCATCAGCTTCCACAATCGCCTTTAATTCGTCATTGTCGACCAAAGTCTTCGGACGACCGCGAGGTTCATTTTTCAGGTCGAAATTCCCAGAACAGAAGCGAGCAAACCAATAACAGGTGGTGCGTTGGTTTGTAGTGTTAGCTCCGTAAACGTCGTTGATGTTGCGTGCCGCTTGTGCCGCGTTGCTGCCACGACGGTACTCATATTCCATAATGACTCGAATTTTTAACGTATCCATGATGACGAAAAAGATTTTAATGCGATGAAAATGTAACACTAATCAATAAACAAATGACTACTTTTGGAAAAAGAATTCCATGTTTTTAAAATAAAATTAATTTGAAATTAGAATTCTTAGCCAAACAAAAATTATTTTGATTTGAAATGGCCAGTACTGCAGAACGGCAATTTCATAGGTAAAGACCTATTATTTCAACAACCACTGATGCTATTGATTTGAAATTTGTGATAGTTATCTATAGTGTCTTTTTTTTATTTTATTTTTTTCCTATAGTAATAAAAATACTAATATAATAAATCGGAAGAGTTTTTTTGTTTGTTTAAACGGGCTAATCTCTGGAACTCGGAATCGAAAAATTGTTTCACTAATAGGAAGCTACATTATTCTCGACTATTATAGGCTACTTTATTTCCCGGGAACGCGGGTGAAACCGCGGGGGACAGCTATATTGCTATAATATTGCTTTCCCAACCGAAAACCAAAATGAAAATTTATAATTTTATTTTTTAGTTTTTTGCTCACGTTTGAATTTTTTAATTTGAAAGTGTGGCTACAAGTTTAAAGGGCTTAATTTGTACATCCCAAGACAGGTTCTTATTTTCTTGTATGTAGAGTCGTTTTTAACTTATGATGAAAAAAATCCAAAAAATACCTTCCCTTTATCTCCGAAGTTTGCAAAGTCAACGATCTGAAATAATTACATTACTAACGATACGATATTTCTATATTGCACAGTTTAAAAAAAAATCCTTCACAAACAAATTTAGTTATGCGATTCGGTTTTTTCTGTAGTTCCTAAACCAAAAATATTACGACAAAGGTCGGAACCCTTCGGTACGCTCTTTTATAGACGTTACAAGAATATTTTAATAGCAGGTGATTTGATTTAATATGTTAATTTATTTAGATTAATTAATAACAATAACTTACTAGCCTATTTAAAAATTGTGAACAATTTAACAAAATGTTTAACATTCCTAGAACTTACTCGTTAGTTTAACTTCAAGTGGGTACTTACACGACGTCGGTAATGGTATTAGTGTCAGGCACATTTAGCAGCAACATCTACCTATGCCAATAAATAAATTTTGTGTTGCAATACACTAACTAGCAATGTTACTTGCCTGTCCAGTGTAGTGAATAAAGCATAGCGAATAAAGTCAGCCTGGTTGTTCTTCATTGACTTGTCTACTGTAATGTAACCTACTGTAAAGTGTAGGGATCAGCTAGTAGATATCTACTTATTACAAAGGCTTTGTTTAATTAGGTGTATACTGGGTGTAACGGAAAGGGTATATACATCCGAAGGGGGTGAAGACTACATAAGGTATCTGAAGTTTCAACTCAAAATAAATTACTCAAACATTCATGTTTATTGAATTAAAATCATAACCAACATGTCACCGGTCACTGAAGGTAGTGGGGGTAATTATCATTTTGCGTCCCTTGTTAATATTAATATAAATAAAATCTTTCCACTTGATGAGATAGATAACTCTTTATTGTACACCAACAAGTATAAAACAAAAAATAACAATAAAAATGATTGTACAATGGGCGGTCTTATCGCTAAGAAGCGATTTCTTCCAGACAACCATTGAGCCATGAACCATGAGCTCAGTACCCCGAGTGTAAATAATTGACGTTAGTTAACGCTTACTAATGCGTTTGCGTTTACGACACTTCTCTATAGGAATTGGTGCAGCGCCTCTAGCGGAATACTCAGGTTACTAATTTCTCCCATACTAATTTATAATTAACGCAAACGCATTAGTAAGCGTTTAATAACGTCAATTCTTTAAACTCGGGGTACAGATTACAGAATAGTTTATGAGTAGGTATATATTCTTCAGTAACTAGTAAATGTTAAGTTAAGTTAAGCAACAACTTCCGCCGCATTAGTCACTAAACCATAGGAGAAACTTCACTTTTGGTCAGTTTTACGGAATCCAGTAAATCGTAACATTAACGTTAGTGCTTGTTGTTGCGGCTGGACTGATAGAGGATTCCAAGAAGTCCATAAGGTTAATTCAATGCGTAATAAGTTAATTATGTACGAAATTGATTGCGCAGTGCTGTGATCGATGGTGACTACCTTGTCAAGTACGCAGACGTCGTTACCTACCTTTATTTGACGAGTCTCAGGAGGTCCGAGGCAAGGAGAAAGCCGCTTGCGGAGGTCGGCTGGTGACGCGTAGGGGGCGGGCGGCTGCGTGCGGCCCGCGTGCGCTCGGCGCAGTGCGCGTGCGACGGTGAAAGGCGTCATGTCGATACATAGTGCGAACGTTGCGCGGACCGCCAGCATCATGGCCGGCTTACCATACATGCGAATATTCCTCATATGTGCCATATTAATCAACGGTTAGTTTTCCATTAATATTTTTTAAGTGATATAATTTTTGTGTTAAAATTATGCGTGAAATTCGTACGAGGAATTAAAATTATATGCATAATTCATAGGTAATATTATGCAAGCGATACGTCGATCAATTTGTTAAATTGTTAACGTAACTCTTACTGCGAAATGATACAGTGAAAGCTATTTGCATCTATATTTTGTCTAATCTTATTTGTGTAATGAGAAATGTGAAAGCGGTTCTTAAAAATGCTAAAATTGAAGTCTTCAGTCACATTACGTGATCACTTACATGTAATATTGTTCTACTGATGCCTCAGAGTTTGTTTTTCTTGAAAGCGTTAAATGTACTTTATGTGACTAGGTAGGTAGGTACTTTATAAGTAATTCCTGAGGCACTTCTTTTCTTTCACTTGACATTGAGATGTTAACCACGTTTATGATCGAGGATATTGACACTTTACGTTGAAGCTTATGCACCTTTAATTTAAAAATAAAATTGTCCGGCAGAACAGGATATATTGATACGTGATCTGCAGTTTTGCACTTCATAACCGTAATCGTTTTATAAAAGTTATTTTTGGCTGTAGGTACTAGGTAGTATATTTTCCTTCACTCAGCTGAGTATGAAAAAAATATTTTTATAAATAGACGCATAGCTGAAATGAGAGGCTTAGGGCTTTAGCATTTGAAACACCAACCAATTGCTCTTCGGACTCAGGTTACTAAAACGAATTTTTGTAATTACAAACGTGAAAGGGGTGAATTTTGCGGCCAACGCTCCGGGTCGGAGAGCTAGTACGGTCGGCAACAAAAGTAATTAACAACTGTCAAACAAGCCTGAAGAAGCGTATATTAGACGTACCTAAAATAGGCTTCTGCCTGCCGCATACTTATTTGGAACCTAAGTCATGATTCATTTACTTAAGCAAACATTTGACTAATATACTTGAAAACTTAACTAAGCAGAGTTTCATGTTATGCCTGTCATTCTATAATAAGGCTTTAATAATTACACTATTCATATTTGTATACAAATACCTATAGTGTAGTATAGGCTATAGTGGTGCATTTGATCTTTATCGGCTATACAAAAAGTGTTTTATTTATCATTGCGAGTACCGGTTATAAGGAGATATAGGTAGTGAAACAGGCCCTAGTCTTTTATATTTTTTTAAGCTCGAGGCCAGCCGCTAGCGTACGTACGACGATATTTTATTCCCTGACCGTAATTTAGCTAAATGTCTAGACATTAACGAATAACTATTCTGAATAGTGTTTCTCTGTTTCAAAAGATTACTTCGGTACATCGTTACTTTGTAATGTGAGCAACGTTTGGTGATCATTTTAGCATTCTAGGCATACAAGTGCTAATAAAGTGTGTGATGAAATATTTAAGACAATAAATGTTGGCATAACAGAGACATTTAAAGATGACTGATTTTATTAGCTGCAGACTGTTGCAAAACAATAAGCATAAAATACGCATGACAAAATAGTACTGAGAGGTATACATCACCAAGTTTATTTTATTATTTTATTTTATTTTTATTCTCAAAGGAAAACTTACAGCTAGGTATACATACAAATATATTAGTAGATAGAAATGGAAGGCTAATTAAAAGTTTTCACAGATATTAAAAGAAGTAGTTAAAAATACAGTAGAGAAGTTATCGATAGTTTTGAAAGTAATGCACTGTCTGGGAAATAACATTTCCATTTAAAAAGCTTGCACTTAGCGTGCTATTTCCTGAATCAAACATACTCGTTCTGACATGGCTTTATTGAAAATACAACCTTACAATAACTCGTTATATAAATCAAAGTAGAATAAATTTCGTAATAAGAACATGAACGATTTAAAAGGTGATTAGAAGGCTCTGCTTATATTATTATGATTGGCAATATACACTGAAGAGCAATATAAAAAGTGTCTAAGTCATAAAGTTCTATAGTATAAGGCACTCGTTCTTTAATACATTAAATTATTATGTTTTTGTTTCAATTTGGTATTTTTATTAACTGACTTCAAAAAAAGGAGGAGGTTCTCAATTCGGTTGTATTTTTTTATGTTTGTTACCTCATAACTCCGTCATTTATTAACCGATTTGGAAAATTCTTTTTTTATTTGAAAGGGTATACTTCCCGTTTGGTCCCATTATCAGATCAGGATTTGATTACTTAGTGTACTTTGAAGTCGGTTTAAGTTTTTTGTAAAACAGTTCAATTATTTAATGCATTATTAAATACATTTGAATGGCGCTTTTTACTTCATAAAGCTGACATGCGTGGTTTCGGAAATATTTAATAATCCTAAGTTACCAGATTATATTTTGTAATTGTAATACATCTAAGTATTCATTTAAAAAAAAAGACTTGCTGAATTTCTTGCTTTTTCTTCTCAGTTCAAGTTGTATTTGGAACCGGTGTAGAGCCATTTGTTAACGTTCATAAGTGCCTTATCAGGGCCTAAATTGAATAAATGCTTTTTGAATTAGAATTTTGAATTACCTAGTTGCTCTTTATATTGCTCGTCAGTGTATTAGATATAAGACTACGATAGACAATCTTATGGCATTACTCACTGTGATAGTGGATACGTATCATCTATTAATGTTACGTAATGAAACCCGTTTTTCAATTTTACCATAACGATATGCATTTACGTGTTGTCATACTATTTGAAGCCATATGTTTACGATCACTAAACGGATTTTATATCTTTGTAATTAACAAGGAAGCTCCGTTAAATCAATGAATGGCTTAATCGTGACTTCCCTATATGCATACAGAAAAACATTATCACTATAGACATCTCATCCTTCAATTTGGATCTATGTAATGTTGTTTGCGTAACAGACTTTCTCTTAAACAATATAATAATAACTGGTTCTTGAAAGTATTTAATAATATATCATTGGTAAGAATGCAATTAACGAAACGATAACCAATTAGAGACAAATAAATTAGGTTTAATTTAACACTAGTGAAATATGCAATGCTTAGTTGAAACACGTAATTAAGGTTTTTTTTGTGAACTATTTTTGCACTGTCGTAATTTGATTACAACTTTTTTTGCAGGTACTTATCAACAAAAAGACAAGGAGGCAGAACAATTTGTCTGTCCCGAAGGTACCACGGGTAATGGGAACTTCGCTGATCCCGCTACATGCAGACGTTTCTATCAAGTGAGTTTTGTATTTAGCACAGATATAAATCTAAATAGATGACGTGAGTGTATGTACCTACTTCGCGTGCCAAAAGCTGTGCCAAAAGGGAGAGCAATGCTCTTCTTTTGAAACTTTTCGCGTGGACAGGGAACTCGCATAAGGCTGCATGTCCATCAGAGATGTTTAGCGAGGGATGTGTTTAGCTGACAAATAGGATCGCTTCATTTTCACGGAAAATGAAGCGATAGCTCTAATGCCAGCCTAACTAAAGCGCTCTTGTGACATTATCGTAGGTAGTGGCACGTTTGGTTTTCATACAGATGGAGGGACTTGCGTTATCTATTTAGATTTATGTTCGTGGTATTTAGTAATGTAATAGAATGTTTTTATAACATATTTTGATAAGCCTATTCGTTCTGGCAAAATAACACATAATTTATTCCATGAGGAAGGAAATAAGATGAAATTGTGAGCTAACTCTGTATCTAGAAATATAAAATACATAGTCGGTGGGTATCATGGGATTCATAAAATAAGATTTTAGTATTTGATATCTCTACCTAACTCTTTGCTAGGTAAATTGAATGTTGTTTGGAGCACTATCAAAATGTTGATGAAATACAGCGTGAATAATGGTAAATTATACATTTCGTCATCGAAATAATAAGTTTTATTATTTCGATGATAATAGAGCATATTGTGTGATAAAAAATGTTTCACTTGATATGTGACCTAGGCTGCTGCCGTTCTTCACGAAATTGTAGAGGAAGTATTCCGCGCATACACAGTGCTTAGTTGGGTATCTTCTTTGTAACTGGCTTTTGTTTCATGTTGCAATATTAAACCATAAAAAAGGCCCTCTTGCGCTTACATATGTAAGTACTAAACAGTTTCTCTATGCTCAGTGCTCAACATAAATTCCAAGCAGGGCCGTAAAATCTTTATTAGTAGGTTGGTACAGAGATAAATTTGTAACTTCTGATATTAGAGAAACAATGTTGCGTCCACGCTACGCGAACCGAGCACGAGCCGACCACACGTGGAGCACGGTTTCACGTACCGTGGACGGACTTGCGAGCCTCGAACTAGCGTTCGGCTGCGCTCCGCCGATTGTCAGTTTTTTGACGAACACAGGGATTCGCATCACGCTCGCGTTGTAGCCTCATTGTACGTCCACACTTGACATTGCGAGCAACGACCGAATAGAGGCTCGGCTCGTGCTCGTTTCGCGTAGCGTGGGCGCACCAATAATATTTAACACGAACTCGGACCTAGCTTTGGTTAACTAAATAAGTACGCACGGCTACAGATCAAGCAATACATTTCCAGTATAAGCTCTCATTGTACTGAAATCCTATACAATGCGATATAAGCTTATACTGGAAATGTATAGCTAGATGTGTAGCCGTGTGTAGGTGCCTACTAACGAAGTAAATAATGTCCAAGTAGACTTTATTTTTAAATATATAAGATCTTTTGATTAAAGTAATCCGTTGGGTCGCTGATAGGACGCGCGTCCTGCTGGAACTGCTGTTCAAGTCAATATCTCACTTTCACCGAGTATAATTTATATGATTCTAGCTGTCCCCCGCGGTTTCACCTGCGTTCCCGGGATAAAAAGTAGCCTATCTTCTCGTATCTGCATGCCAAATTTCATGATGATCGGTTGATTAATTAGGGCGTGAAAGCGTAACAAACAAACAAACTCACTTTCGCATTTATAATATCAGTAAGGATTCTAAAGAGATGTAATCTAATATAAAAGCAGATAAATATCGTATCAGTCAGTAAGTAGGTAGCTATATTAGTTTCGTAAAATATTGAGGAAGTAATATTTGGGCACTTTTATTGACATTTTCGAAACTGGACCGACCGGTTTTGGGTTGACCTGCCGGATTACCAGGCTTGTAGTATTTTAATAATGGTGTTTGTTTATCATTTGTTATACGATGTAAAATGTCACGCACAAAAATAATGTCATTTTACTATTTTGTATGCACAGTAAATTCCTTCCATTCCAAATTTCGATGCATTGTGACTATGGTTGCCGGATTTTATAGCGTTTGTTATTCACATAAACGTGTTTATTACAATACGTTTCTTGAATGCTAATAGTCGATACGCACCACAAAAAACTATGGCCGGGTCTAAGCTCAAATCTCAAAAATGGGTTTCTTTGAGAGTCGAGTATGACGTAACGCAATGAAATACCTAACACAAAAAAATACTGTGGATAGAAGAGGGTTTTGAGAAAAATGTTAACCGAATAGAATATTAAAAAGTGCTTTGATATTCCCAATAAAAAAATCCTAAGTTACGTCAAAAAAAATCTTTCGCGTCGAAATTCTCCGTATTTTCAGCGATGACAACAATTTTATTTTTAAGAATATATAAGATACAGAATTATATTAGAATGTTAACCGGACACTTATTCAATTTAATGCGTATATTCTGTATAATCTAAAGAAAACCCGTAAATAACAGTCCATTTCATAGAGTCGACACATTTATGATTTACCATTTTCAACCCTATTCCAGTGAAGAACGAGTCCTGTCAAAATCGTAGTCAGTCCGCGCCTTAAAGTATAAACAAGATTCGTGCTAAGGATGATATCTTATGTATATACATAGGTACAGCTTATTTTTACATAATTATATTTCCGTAAAACATTAATTTTAATTAATTTCCATCGAAACTTGTTTAATGAGCGACTATTTATGTTAATGACTACGGTTTTACGGAGCAAAGTTTATTATTTTGTATTGAAAAGCTATATAGAAAATTTACGCCAGATACATTAGCTGGGTAGGTATCAAACGTATTACGCATTCACCGCAAAACCGACAACGAAACATATTTTTTATGAACAAACACCGAACATTTTTCGTATAAAAACGTAGGTTTCCTTTTTTCGTATGTAATAATATTACCCCCGCGTGGCTACCCCCAACCCCCCTCACCCCCGCCCAGGATTACTCTGAACTTTATGTTATGTCTGCGAAATTGAGCGGATTCAAAAATAAAAATGCCTTCCCATTACTGTTAATAATAATTTTTTATCTCCTTTATGTGACATGATAGAGCGAGGTAGGAAGAAAATTGTCTTATATTCGTATTTAAATATGGAACATTTCCTTGTTTTTGGGAAGAAAGCAAATATAAAACTACATACTTTTATCTTCTTAAAATGTTTGGCATTGCAATTTATATTCAACATAAAGGTATTTAGGGCGGTAATCTCTGTTATCCTCTTCATCTTCCGAAACAAAGTATTGTAACCACATTGTATATAGCTGATTGTTTGATTGGTAGCATAATAATCATAGACGAAAAAACACTAACTTATGAATTTAATTGACTAAAATTTTTTTATATGTTTCTAGTGCGTTGATGGATACCCTTACTTGAACAGATGTCCATCTGGATTATTCTTTGACGACATTGCAAAGTACTGTACGTTTAAAAATGAAGCCAGATGTGGTCCTATTGCGACAAGTAAGTATCCATTCCTGATATACCTGGTCCTGCATGCAATAGATGTCATACACTACGGTTGCTTTTTTTTGGGCAGTTATTCTGGAAATTTCAGCAATCTATCAATTCGATGAAGACATTTTTTGATTGAATTGGCTTAAGATTTGTGTTTTCAATATACATTTTATTTTTTGGAATAACTAAACTACCTGTCTTAATAATAGTCGGTACTCATAGTTCGTACAGTTACAAATGGATAATGGAGGAATGAGGATACCAAAATGGATCCCTTGGAACCCGCTATAAATTATTTAGAGGTGAATTATATTTTCATATGTTCAAATTAGGTATGTCGGTTTCCAGCGTCTTATTTACAGCATTCGAATATTCCATATATACTATTGCTACCCGCAAATACGTGCATAGAATATTTGCCCGCGTACCTACAATATCACAGCGTTGGAGGTGCTTTGAAAAATATGAATAATTTATTATGCGCTAACCCACCAAAATTCTGTATTAGTTCATATTACGTACCCTGCACCATTTCCAAGTAGGCACCATCGGCAAGCCTTCACCGGTGGGTGGTTTTCAATCTTATAAAATATTGCTTTATGATAATTCCAATTGATATTCGTTGGATGAGTGGGTAGCGAGGGTGTCGATTTGATTTCCTTACAGCTGAGACGTATACCTTTGTTAAGGTAAGTTGAATGGTAACATCTTGAGTACAGCACACCACACAAACGTGAGGTTTATGCAATATGTAATAACAACAAAACAAAATAGTTGTCTGCCAGTATAGGTGTTAATATAGTATAGTATTTGTAGTTAACATACCACAAAAATACTTTTGCCCCAAACAATAGAGACCATTATAGACTTTTGATGGTGTAATTTCAGCTCCAGCCCCCATAACTGAGGTTCCTCTAGACTTGGCCACGAAGTGTGACACGGCTGAATGCCAGCTACCTTATTGCTTCTGCTCCAAAGATGGCACACTCATCCCCGGTGGAATCGACCCTGAAGACGTAAGTTATTTTACTATTAGCGTATATACCTAAAATGCATGGTTATAGATCTCTACCGTCTCTACTTTCCTAAGACTTTTTGTGTTACTAGAAATTAATCTTTTTTTTTTAAAACGGTTCATGATTTTTGGTAGCTTATTGGCCATGTTACCATTTTACTAAACCATATTAATTTGTGTCATATTTATAATTTTGAATCACAGCGACCGACGCCCGTATATATATATACTGGGTGGAGATTTTGAGATGGCATATTTTCGAAACCTATGTTGGGTTAGTCATGCTGAACAACTTTTACTATGGGACCAACACTGAATTCTCAAAAAAACATTTTTATTTTTCATACATTATGATCGAGCAAGGTTGACATTTACTATGGAAAGTTAAAAAAATATTTTGAGAATTCACCATTGGTCCGATAGTAAAAGTTGTTCAGCATGACTATCCCAACATGGGTTTTAAAAATATGCCATCTCGAAATCTCCACCTGTTATATATATAATAAAAAATACTGGGAGGGAATTCCATTCCAAGTTGAGATTACATTATTACCAGCAACATTCATATGCTTGTCAATCTTCTGAAATTAAACGCATTAAAATATTCCATCGTAAAAAAAATATTGGCCTCATTTCGATCGTTGTGTCATTATTTACTTACCCAATTTTATTTAAATGGCCTAAGCTCTATTCCAACTGTTATAAAAATCTTTATTATTTCATACAAATCCTATTATGATTCTTTGGAATAAATAATGTTATTATACTCAACATAATCCTATTAATTCTCTTGTATATTCGTACTTGAGATAGGTAAGTTCGTTTCATAACAAAATGTTATTAGCCGGGGCAAACTCAATGTAGCTTTGCTCAATTTAATAAATGTTGGATCTTGAGGTACACATCTCTGGCTTATTTAATCCATCAAACATGACAAAGAGCGAAATGTAATTGTTTCGGTTCTCTACATTTTTTAATGTTTACTTTATTGTTCATTTAGTAACAAGATATTAATGAATTATGATTAGTATTAGATTAGTTTAATCTCCTATTAATATTTATAATAATTTCGATCAAATAAACTGACGCCAAAATGGGTTTGCAGATTTGCACTAAAAGCATTAAATAACAATGTAGAAACTAATCTCAGTTTGTGATTGGGAATTATTTTGTAAGCATTCCTTTTTTGTTCGTATTTTTAGTCAGTAAAAGATAGTTTTGCTTTTCGCTCTCCTAGCTCGTTACACAATAATTGATAAAATCTACGGTAGGTACCTCAAAATTTGTTGTGACGCACGTATCAGTTGGAGTCGATCAAAGGTCTTTCATTCCCTGGTAACCATACCTACATACAGTATAAAGAAGAGATCTTATTATTTCGTAGACACCTCAAATGATAATGCTGACATTCGACGGTGCTGTCAATTTGAACAACTTTGATTTGTACAAGAAAGTCTTCAATGGAAAATTGAAGAACCCCAACGGTTGCCCCGTTCGCGGAACTTTCTTCTTGTCGCACGAATACAGGTATGTTTTTGAATTGAAGTGTTTTAATTATTTCCATTTCATCATTTGTTTGTTTATGATAAACTTATATAATTCTCTTATTTTCAGTAACTATGCTATGGTTCAATCACTCGCTCACGACGGTCACGAGGTAAGGAAATTTGCTCTTTATTTTAACCAATATTTAATTAGGTTAGGTTAGGTTAATATTTAATTAGGTTAATATAATACTAGGCTTGTCATGTCTGCCACTTGATGATCAATATACTAAAAGAACAAATTGTTATGGCTTCTGAAATATTTCCCCGGTTTATTGTAGATCGCGACAGGAACAGTATCCCAGCAGCAAGGCCTTCAGGACAAGGGCTACGAAGAGTGGGCCGGCGAGATGATTGGCATGCGCGAAATTCTTCGGAAATTCGCAAACGTCTCCCGAGCGGAGATCGTAGGCACCCGAGCACCATTCCTGAAACCTGGCAGAAATACTCAGTTCAAGGTATATATTATGTTTGATTATATTAAAATCATATTTTATCAGACAAGAGGCAAAAATAGTCGCTACTAATTAGAGATTATGGTTCAACATTAGTAAAATAGTTGCTGGCATATAAAAAGCACTGTTAGTACCTATATATATTTAGCAAAAAGTTGAGATCTTGAATGTTGGTTATCTTTTTCTTGGATGGCCGTAAAAGTGTCTTGTAGTGCCTTCATCTAGAGGAGAAACTCTACCCACAGATAGAAAGTTTTAGGAGATAACCATAAATCGTCTTGATTTACAATCAGCTATCATTGGTTATGTACCTATCTTTAAGTTAGGATCTCAGGAGCATATCTTACCTCGACGTGTCTGAGCAATGACCTTTAAAATGTAAAAGAAAACCTCAAGCTAAATTACTCATTGTTTGCGTTATTGGAATAAAAATGTTTCAAAGCATTCACAATATTAAAATATTACGACATTGCTAAGGCTCTCGCAGGTATTTTTTGCGACGTTATTTTACTTATAAATACATTTATTTGACGAAAAATGATAAATGAAATAAACAGGGTCGTAGTGACATCTCGTCGTCTGCCAGTTACTTCTCTGCCAAACTTTCAGGCTTCACCACGGTCGACACAGAATACTTTAGCAATAATTCGTCACCTGACAATTACGCGCGTCACACGTACGTTTACAAAGTGAAATGTACTCGATATTTTTTGAAGGGAACGAATGTATTACAGCTTAGTTCAGCCTTGTACTACCGAAAGTGATAAATGACTCAGCTGTTCAACTATATTTCTAAAATGTAGATATCTCTTGAAAATAGCACTATTAAGGAATATGACCTTATAATTTGCATTTCATCATTTGAACAGTAATTTAGAATTTGTGTTTTATAAGTAACGATAGCTTCATGGTAAGGTACCCTGATTTCCCAGGGATCTTATGTATACTTTTGATCTATCTATGTGCCAAGTTTCATTTAAATCCGGTCAGCCATCCGGCATGAGGATCAAACATCTACGCTAAGCAAACGATTTTTACAAGCTTTTATTTAGTTTCAACTGTCCCCTTGTCTTTCAAATTAAAAGTAACCCACTTCCTGGTTTCCGATTGAGTTGAAATTTTACATGCATAACAACGCAAAATTAATATGACACGGAGCTGATCTGATTATGGAGTTGGAAGGTGGTTATGGGAACTCTGTAATAAAACGATGCAACCCCATCGAGTTTGGGCTCGTTTGATTCGTTTTGACAAGGTTTTCTAGTCTGATAATTTATTTGGTCGACTATTATATAAAAAAAACTTGTTATAAAATAAAAACAAAAAATTATTGTTATAGACTGAAAACGCAATATAGAATGGACATGCTACATTTTTTAAGCTGTCGTTATTGGGATCTGTGTCAGTCGTCATATAAGCCTACAGCTACGTTCGTATCGAATAGTCGAAAACTTGCCGTCCGATATCGACGTTTTGACACGGAAAATTGAAGCCAGGAGATATGGATGTAGACAGAAAATGATTTAAACATAACATTATTCCCTTTGTAATTTTATTGTATGCTACACCAGCTTTACGTTCTCTAATTAGACGATACATTTTGAAATAGATCAGTTTATCTAAGAATATTTATTTCTACTGTCTTTTGTTTTATTCGATTCTAGAGTCACGGTAAAATTTAGCTTGAATATAGAAAGAAATGTAAGGAAAAGTTGTTAAATAAAAGTAATCATTTGAGATTTCAAATTGAAGTGATATAAAGTTTCACTTGTGGTACATACAACTCTTGATGCTTTGCATGTGATGAATTAGTTAGGGGTTTTAGTACACTTTCCTACTTACTCATTTATTCATTGCTCAGGGACAATGTTGCCCTGTGGGTCTTGTTTTGCTGGAATTTCCAAGTATTACGTCGGTGTACCGAGCCCCTAATTGTCAAGGATGCAATTTTATTTTTTCCAAGCCGCTTAGTGTGGGGAGGAAAAATATTTCTTACTTGTTAAGAGAGAGTATTAAATCTAAGCTTGTTTATGCTCATGTAAATTAACTAGTACAGGAAGTCAAAGTATCTAATCCAAAACAATCGAAAGCTGCTTACATCCAAAATATTGTTTCAAATAGCTAACTGTACGCTAACTTATTCGTACCCACGTCAAAGTTTCGCTCTAATCTAGCAAATAATGTCGAAATAGGAAGCGGTTTATTGTATCAATTTTATGCTTTAATAAACTTCGTGCCGTTGTAGAGATGACGCTCAGTTAGTCGTCTGTTAAAATAGTACTTATGTCATACGAAATGACAAAATGTTCTTAATATCATGTCTCTTCATATTTTTAGCCCGACTATTTTAATCATACTCTTTCGGGTCTACATACACCTAACAGAGCATTGAAAAAAAAACACCCAATACTAGAGGCGAGATTCCATACTATTCAAGCGTGTCAGTGGGCGGCAACGTTTTACCAACAGATGACATAATATGTACAAAGTGCTAGATAGATATTAGACTAACGGTGCTCGCATTAGATTATGCGCTTTGCACAATTAACGGGGCTCGTATCATTGTTTTTGACTCAATGCTCTGTGATACTTATTATGGAAATTTTAAAATGTCCTTTATTACTTTCTTCTTGAACATGTTCTCACATTATTGTCACCAGGTCCTGGAAGACTTCGGCTACATCTACGACAGTTCGGTGGGCGTGCCTCCGCTACCGATACCTGTGTGGCCTTACACGCTCGATTACAAGATCGCACACGAGTGCAAATCGGGCACATGTCCCACCAAGTCGTTCCCAGGTGAGATAAAATGTGTCGAAGACGAACAAAATTGAATCTCCTTTTGTGACTTATAATAATTATATTCGAGTGTAGGTGTTTTATCAATTTCGATGCGTACGTATTTTTTTTATTTTTCCGTTGACTTCCAAACAGTTCATTATCAGATTAGAGTATCTACATAGGTAATTATTTCACATTTTTCAATGCGTAAGTAGATTTACCTAGTTTTTTATTTATTTTAGTTGTGATTGGAAACGGTTTTATGCGAAATCAATAAATATTTTTGTTGTGTTATATTTTCCAATATCCTGAGTTAATTAAGAGGTATCTTTGTATTTCATTATAAACCTTCGGGACTAATTATGAAATCCTCATTTTTCACCACGTTTCATTACAATGAGCTACGCCAATAAGCGATTTGGGAATAATCTCCAGTATTTTATTTGATATTGATATAACAAAATACGTTATACCTAAATAAATAAAGTATTTAGGTATAACGTTTACAAATTATATTATTTAACAATATCTTAGGACAGTCTTCCCACACGACCATCTGATTCCAAACTAAGCAGTTGTATGGGAACTAGATAAATTGATGAACACTTCTATCCACTAAATCCCCAAACCCTATTTAACCGAGTTATTAACATAACATTTCTTAGATAACTTTATTAAATGTCAGGTTTGTGGGAGGTCCCGTTCAACGCCCACTACGTAGAGACGTTTGAGGGCGGACACTGTCCGTACCTGGACCAGTGCGTTCTACACAACCACGACGCGGACGATGTAAGTAATGATATCATTTATTGTTTTTGTTATATCCGTAACTTTTTGACTTAAGGATTCTTCGCTAATGTTGTAAATCCATCACCAGGCTCCTTATTTTAAGAACACGAGAACCAGTTGCTTTCTACAGCTAGTCAGCTTATAAGCATTCCCCGTGAAATTGTGGTAAATCGTACTTTGTTCATAATAAAAACGAACGTATAAAGGACATGACGTGTAGGCTCGTGGTAAACTTTAATCAAAGCTGCAGACTGAAGGCAATCTGCGTTTTCGAGCAGTGTAAACGAATTGTCCGCACAGTGTGGCAAAAAACGCAATTATATGCATGAAAGCCTTAACGGCAGCGAGTCAACCGCTGTGAGTCATACAAAGTATCCCGTCAAAAATATTTTACATTTAGCAAAAACTTACACCGGGAAACAGGAGTAAATGCTACGAAATAAAGAACTCTATAATAATCCGGATATTGGTAAAGCGGATTATCAAAAAGAATACAAAATAAAGCCGTATCGTGCAGCGAAGCCAACTTAATTTTGTAATGGATATTTTCTATGTCTCCAATAACGTGGTGAAAGGTAGAGTGCTACTTTACAATAAATACGAATATAGTCCCATTGTGGCAAATAAAAATGCTAGTTTATGTTACGTAGTTTATAACGTGAATACTGTTGAGTTCACAACCACTCCGGAAGACTGCATGGCTTAGAGAATAGTTTTATATCAGCACGGGGTCGGGGTGGATATTGTTCATTGGCACCTCGCTCTATATCGAGATTCCCTCTTAAGGCGGCGATATATGTGAATGGGCTTCATTTGGGCTACATTAAAACCTTTTTTCTCCGTAATCTGTATAGAAAAAAAAAATTAAAAATATAAATTATAATCTACATGATACAAAGCATATCCTCTTCTTTTCAGAAAATTAAAAATACAATTAAAAATAAGAGAAAATAAAATGCAAAGTATCCTCTGTTTTCAAATATAAAACCTTTTTTCTCCTAAAATATAAATCATAAGATTTGTTTTTTGCCATTACCATATTCGAAAATGAATTACCAAGGTCACCTTCAGCTTATTTTTACAAATATTTTTTCTAATAATTTCTTACGAATTTTTCTTCGTTATCAATACTCGAAATACGTGTGGGCGACCCCTCTGTCGTCCAATAAATCAGTGCGGGACGAGACACTGTGCTGAACGGACCTATGTCACTTTTCTCCGTGGCTTTCAAAGTCCTGTGGCTGGCTTGAAATCAATTTGTTATTTTGTCGATTCTTGGTATTAGGCGGGTTTATTGGTACTCCCGTGCGCGATAAATTGAGACCTGGCGCGGTGACGTTATGGTGTACAGCGAATGCCATCCATACTATAATAATAGTTAGGTTTTTTATTAGTAGTGTTTTTGATTTTAATTTTAATGTTATAAAAAAATTGTTTTAAGCTACAATAAAATTAAAGATGATAATAATGTTATTTATACATTATTATTATTAATATTATATCCCACCTAACTTAATAATATTATAAATTTGAAAGTAAGTTTGTTTGTTTGTTTGTTACGCCTTCACGCCACAATTACTCAACGGAACCTCATGAAATTTGGCATGCAGATAGCCTATGATATGGAAAAGGACAGTTTTTTTTTATTTAGGTTAAACAATGTTTCTATTCTGTGTTATGAATACTTATTATTTTATTGACATAACAATATTATAGTACCTGGGTGAACGAGCTTTGCTCGTTTTTTTTTTTGGTAAATCCAAATAGTTTTTCTCACAAAAGAAGGAACTTGAAAAAAAAAGGGAATAAATAATAATCTTCTGGACTTGAACCGAAGCGTTTCGGTTTCGGAACCGCCCGATTTATCACCTGAGCAGATTGTGACTGACTGTAGATTGTGGGAAATTTACCTTCGTATTCTAATAATATTGGAGCAGTTTTTCATTGCCTGAAAGCATGGATAAAACAACGATTTCTAAAAATTAAGACTAAAAATTTAAACTAAAAATTTTCGGGGTTGATAAATCGATCTAGCTAGGATTCATATTCAGAAAACGTCAAAATTCAATTCAAAAAATTCAAAATTCAAAATTCAAAATTTCGCTTAATTTCGCCAACGTTTACAAGCTTTCAATAGCTCATTTGGGAACGGGCGGTCTCGAGACCGGAAGATCGCGGTTCGCGTCCGGTTGACTATATTTTTTTTGTTTTTTTTTTTTTTTCAATTTCCTTCGTTTGTGAGACAAATTATTATGATCCCACCAAAAACATTTTTATGTAAAATGTTGCCAAGACATATAGCTTGCACTGTCAAAAAGTTATCAGATCTCATGGAGAGCCAAGCTTATAACTCCTATAAGTCCTTACTCTACAAGTCCTAACTTCACAAACTCTACATTTTAGTCAAAATATGTGGCTTGGCCGTTTCACTACCGTCACATGGGAGTAAGGTGAAAAATGTATTCACTGTTACTTTTTTGTTATACAATAGTTCTTGTAGTAGTGAAACGGCCAAGCCACATATTTTGACTACGGTGTGTAGAGTTTGTGAAGTTAGGGCTTGTAGAGTAAGGGCAAGTAGAGTTATAAGCTTGGCTCTCCATGAGATCTGATAACTTTTTGACAGTGCAAGCTATATGTCTTGGCAACATTTTACATAAAAATGTTTTTGGTGGGATTTCACTTCTTTTTGTAAGTTACGATTGTTTTTTTTTTTTATGTTTGAAATTTCCAAGTTTTATATTTTTTTTTTTTGATTGTGTACTAATACAAGCTTACATACCAAATTTCAGCTTTCTAGGACTTCCGGAAGTACCCTATGAGTTTTGATGATCATCAGTGAGTCAGTGACGAAATCGGGGTTTTTTAGGTATCAATAAAATCTAAAGTATAAGAGCTATATTATTGAAACTTAATATGTTTAATAAGTTTACAATTGACATCATGTCCCGAGAATTTTGTTTATCTGGTATAATCCAAACCCAAGTTATGAGGCTTCAAAAAAACGACGAAGCGCTTCGAGAAAAGGAAGGTAGTGCCCTTGCGCTTCGCTTGGCTGTCTTGGCGGGGGGCACTCCCGTGCCCCCAGATTTACCAACAAAAAAAACGAGCAATGCTCGGTTACCCAGGTACTAATACTGTTGATATAATGAATAACTGCTGTAATATCATTAGAATATGAAGGTCAATTTCGCCAACATTTACAAGCTTATAATAGCTCAGGTGGGAACGGGCGGTCTCGAAACCGGAAGACCACGGTTCGAGTCCAGATTGTTATATAGTATTTTTTTTTTCAATTTCCTTCTTTTGTGAGAAAAACTATTATGATTTACCAAAAAAAAAACGAGCAAGGCTCGGTCACCCAGGTACTAATACCTATAAACGAGGAATTCTTGTATATATAAGGTCCTAATAGTGAACTTCCTCTTGAGGGATGAATGTATAGGTCATTATCATTAGTAATCAAAAAAAATATTATATACATATAAAAACATATATTTTTTTAAAAAACAGAGGGAAAAAAAAAGTCTTTGACTTGTATGGAGTCTCTATGCAAGTCAAAGAAAAAATTTTTTTTCCCTCGTTTTTTTTTTCTAATATATGTATGTATGTATATGTATATAGGATGACTGGTAATTAGTAAACGATACTAAGACACATGATTATACTCATGATAACAAACAACTTTTCCAAAGAAAGAAATAGGGATAAACAACAAATTAAATAAAAATGGTATATTCTTATTATTGTTAGGTACTAAAATTAAATATTATGGGCTCATGTGCCATATCAATTAAAAATAAAAATCTTTGGGAAAGTTGTTTGTTATCATGAGTACAATCATATGTCTAAGTAACCATCCTATATACATATATACAAGAATTCCTCGTTTACAGGTTAGTACCTGGGTGACTGAGCCTTGCTCATATTTTTTTTTTGGTAAATCATAATAATTTTGTCTCACAAACGAAGGAATGTGAAAAAAAAAAGAGAAAAAATATTATAGTCATCTAGACTCGAACCACGGTCTACCGGTTTCGGGACCGCCCGTTCCCACCTGAGCTATTAAAAGCTTGAATATGTTGGTGAAATTGACCTTCGTATTCTAATGATATTACAGCAGTTTATCATTATATCAGCAGCATTAGCACCGAGCATTGCTCGTTTTTTGTTTGGTAAATCATAATAATTTGTCTCACAAATGAAGGAAATTGAAAAAATAAAAAACATAAAGATATAGTCATCCGGACGCGAACCGCGATCTTCCGGTTTCGAGACCGCCCGTTCCCACCTGAGCTATTGTATGCTTGTAAATGTTGGCGAAATTGACCTTCGTATTCTAAAACCACTGCATACAAAATTTTATGAAAATCGTTGGAGCTGTTTCCGAGATTCAGATTTATATAGGTATATATATATATATTTACATATATACAAGAATTGCTCGTTTATAGGTATTAGTTGTTGGTAGTATTAATATAGTCTGAGGTATTAGATTATTATTAGATTAGATAATACGATTGTTATAATTAGCAATATTTAGACATTTTGAAATGATTATGTGTAACTCCGAATGTAATTTGATAAAAAACTGCGATCCAACCAAGTGCAAATAAAAAATAATACCGACATCTTTACTAAATACCGGCCGTTTGTAAACGGGTGAATTTTGTAATTCGCCTGCAACATACACTCGTACGAGACGCGCTGCGCGTAATTATTGTCGGGGGGTGAGGTGCCCCCGCACCGGTAACGCCCATTCGAGCAAGGTCAACGGCGTACATCCCCACCTTAATAATCATAGTTGTAATTTTAATTTAATTATATTAAGATATCTCAGCTTTTGGAGCATCGACTGAAAGTGTTTGCAGTTTTTATAGTGGATTATGAACTTTATTGTTGTATTTGTAATTCGATTGTATAAACTGTGTATTATTTAATTATATTTTTTATTGATCATGAAATAAAAAGGTTGTCGCCGTTTGTCACAGCCGTATCTTTCAGCAACCGCTATTGATATGACTTTGGTTTTAAATATTGCTTACCCAACTATATAGCAAATGTTTTTTTTTAATAGTTTTTTTTTCTTTGAAAAAGGGGCCGTACTGGAGACCGAATAAAAAGATTAAATGAATAGTATCATATGAAAGGGATTTTTACATTTCAGAGATTTTTTTTTTCTTTGATGTTTCATAGTTTTTGACGAAGAAAAATTACAAAAATACATACCTTATCTCCGAAGTTTGCAAAGTCAAAAATCGAAAACAATTATAGTTGATCAAAATTGATGTAAATAGAAAAATAGAACGAAGTTTGTAACGAGCACAGTTTTTCATCAAAATGCGTTCACAAACAAAGCGGTCGGTTTTTTTTTTACAAAAATTTTGGCAAAGACATATATGACGTCCAAGGATGGTGGAACCCTCGGTGAACAAGTCAGACTCAGACTCCGACTAAATAAAATAAAATATTTTGAATTCCAAGCCTGTCCATTTTTTATAAACTAGTTTGCTTAGGTTCTCTTTCCCTAGTTCTAATTCTACGTTGTCCATACAGCAATGTCTTATTCACTCAATGACAAATAAAGGGGATATGTCCCGTCTGGGACTTGAACGATTTAACCTCAAATCGATCAAGATCTGGGTAATAGGACATAAAGGATACCCGCTCTGTATCTCGAATATACTGTAGGATTCCATATTCCATTCCAGCCTGTCGGAAACAATTACCTATCTTTACCAGTAAGCTCAAAATACGGCCCGGTCTAAGGTTTATCCTATTATAGCTGCTAACGTGAACCCAGACGCAGTCCATCGGTTCATTAGAGACAGAGTCAATTAAAATTTTCCATTTGTTTACTGCATGTGAACTCGCAACCTTTTTTTTTACATCGCAAGCCGTTGCCGAGTACAGTCGCGTCAACGCTTACAGTAGCTCCACTTGTAAAAACATTTTAACATAGCACTAACTGCAGACAAAAGTAAACCATAAGTCTCACAAATAAAGTGTATA
This sequence comes from Polyploca ridens, assembly GCA_951394255.1. NCBI lineage: Eukaryota > Metazoa > Arthropoda > Insecta > Lepidoptera > Drepanidae > Polyploca > Polyploca ridens. The sequence goes on along the minus strand of OX596251.1, from coordinate 10,346,733 downwards.
AAGTGTGTATAAAGTGTATAGTGTGTGGGTGACGCTAAAGAAAAAAATAAAAAAAAAAAAGTGTGTTTCCTACATACATCAAGATTATTTCCTTTCTTTTTGATTTTTAATAAAATGAAAACCGAAATATGTCCCTACAACATACACCTCCAGGAAACTCATCATCCACTCCCGACTTTACAAACCTGATGCGTGATGAAGCCAAAGAAAATATCACCACTCGTAAACGTAAACAAGGTGATGTTCATCTGGAGGAGACGTCTGATGCTTTTAAATTAATGAAGGCTGAGTTTCAGTCTTCATTAGAAGTTTGGAAAACTGAATTGCAATCTAGCATCACTGCGACAATTATATCAGCAGTGACTTCTACCCTCAAATCGGAAATCACTTCCCTAACATCAATGATGGGTAACCTGCAGAAGGAGGTTGCTGACTTACGAGCTGATCACCAGGTTCAAAACTCATCCCTGACTAGTATAAATACTAGAGTTACTGACCTAGAAAATGCTGCAAATTTTGATTCTACCCGTTTTTCTGGCCTAGACAAAAAAATTAAAGTATGTAACGATCAAATGAAGGAAAACAAAAACTTACAAACAGAGTTAAATGAGATCAAAAATGAATTTAAAATACTACAATATGAACAACAACAAAAACAACAATGGGACAGAATATTAAATCTTGAGATCTCTTGTTTGCCGGAGGCAAAAAACGAAAATCTACTCAACATATTATCCGATATTGGGAAACATTGCGGTGTAGTCATAACCAGCGATGACATCGAGTTCGCAAATAGGGTCCAACCACGCGCCCCAAAAAAAGGAGTGCCAAGACCTGTTATACTTAAGCTGAAAAACAGACAGATAAAGGACAATATCATATCGGGACTACGCAAAACCCGTGGAATATCAACCAAAGATATAGGTTTATCTGGCGAAACACGACGCATCTATGTGAATGAACATCTTACTGTGGAAAATAAAATTCTCTATAAAAAATGCCGTGAACTGGCTACATTAAAACAATACAGTTATGTCTGGATCAAAAACTGCCGTATATATATGAGAAAAAACGACACCACACCACCGCTACACATAAATCGAGAAGAAGACCTTCAGAAACTAAAGTAAATATCTCATACTCACTGCGTGTTCTACCTTCTCCAAATATATTATATTCCAACATTCGCCGTCACATGATTCATCGCGGGTGCAAGTTTTGTTATAATCTGTTTCTTAGAATCACTTCACTAATACCATCTCAATGGTTATTTTCACCGCTTGCATTCGCGTCGAGTCACTCACGGTATGTTTGTATGTACTATGTTAAAGATATAAGTATACCTGTTATTAAAACAAATGCGCTACTTATTGAACAGATCCCTACAAACACACTACACAACAACAGTTCCGAAACAAATCTACACATAAACACTACCACTTGTGAAGCTTATAGTTCACAACTAATGAGGTATACACCGCCTTCTTTTCGTAGCAGTAATCGTAGTCACCCATCCATCAAACTTAATACCTTTACTAAATGGTTCTCATCATTCCTAGTACCAAACAACACTAAATTGCAATTTAATCACATCATAACTAGACCTACCGGTCTTAGTAACCTTAGTAAGTTCAATTATAAAACCATACGACTAATTAATGAAAAAGGGACAGTTTGCAAGTATAAACAACATAACTTATACATATACAATAACATTTTTAAATTAGCTGCTTCTATGTACCACATCCACACACAATTAATATTATTTTCAATTCATATTACAATATATATGTCACTAATATTTATCAATGGCTGGCTGACTATAAAGGTTCCGAGTACCATCTGTCCCATTGTTAATCGATCCGACCCCTGTGATAAACTAATTCAAACCTTAAGCCGCACTCCCGTATATCATAAATTGAATGTGTTACATTACACATGGCTCCTTATAACTATTCCTATTTTTATAACAACTTATCAACATCTACCTGCTACCGTGCGTAATTACATTAATAACAATGTTGTGATACATCTCGTTTGTTTATTTAAATGGACTAAACTATACAGCTTGATACGGTACTTATGGCTCAATCAACGTTAAGTATTTATTACCAAAATGCGCGTGGATTGCGCACTAAATGCCAGGAATTCTATAGAAATATCAGAGCCAACTCGTATGACATAATCATTATAACGGAAACCTGGCTTTGCGACTCCATTTACAACTCCGAATTATGTGATGAGCGCTACGAGGTTTTTCGCAAAGACAGAAATCTTGCACTTACCTCTAAGAAGACTGGTGGCGGAGTGATGATCTGCACCTCACGTAAGTTAAATGCCTTTTTGCGCATGGAATGGTCAGATTCCCCAACTGAAATGCTTTGGATAACTATACCCTCGAGATCCCTTATTAATACCCGCTCACGCATATCGAATAATATACATATTGGAGTCACTTATGTACCGGGAGGAATGCCGAACCAGCCTATCGATATTCAATGTATTGTAAACAAATTAAAAAATATTTATCATGCACATAATTCTGATAATATATTGCTTGTCGGTGACTTTAACCTACCATCAATCCGCTGGAATGACGACGGACCAATATTTGTCAGAAAAGGCCCAGTCGAGATTCAGGATGGTGGGATCTTCCTCGCCGAGGAGGTCTCTCTTCTTGGTCTCAGCCAACACAACCTATTTCCGAACTCTTCTGGCAATGTGTTGGATCTAGTGTTATCTAACTTCTCCTTAGATATAGACAATTGTTCTTGGCCGCTTGTACCCCCGGACACGTTCCACCCCCCCCTTGTCATAGATGCAGCTGATTTATTATTACGTCCCCTAAATGAGATATCTACGAAAAAATTTAATTTTAGAAAAGGAGATTACGATACTATAAACAATTCACTCTCTCAAACTGATTGGAATACTTTTCTCTATAACTGCACGATAGACGAAGCTACTGAACGATTCTATGAAAAATTATATGCATGTATGGACAACTCTATACCTAAGTTAGAAGTGTCTAGTATTGGTTATCCGGTGTGGTATAGTAAAGCGTTAATTAAAATACTAAAAGAAAAGATAAAATGTCATAAAAAGTGGAAACAATACAAAAACAACCGCGACTACGATGAATTCTCCTTATTAAGAACTAGATTTCGGCGTATTGAGAAAAAATGCTTTGAAAAGTATACAAAATCATCAGAAAAATTAATATCTTCTAATCCTAAATTACTGTGGCGCTATATAAAGTCAAGAAGGGGTGGTACAGGATACCCACAGAATTTCACTCTGGGCACAACTCAGTATACAAATGGGGGTGAAATAGTGGAGGGCTTCAATAAATTTTTCAGAAATGTCTTTATTCCCCAGTCTCCAAATTCCCGTAGTAAAGATCTCGACCTATCCTCGCCTCCAAATAGTACAGAAATTATAAGTGAAATCTATATTATGGAGGAACATGTGTTGAAGTTACTGGAAGCAATTGATGCAACGAAAGGAGCTGGTAGTGATCGAGTTCACCCACTTTTTATAAAACAATGTGCAAAACAACTTAAAGTCCCACTAACGATCCTCTTTAATAGATCCTTTAAAGAAGGAGTGTTTCCCAATATCTGGAAACAGGCACATATAGTTCCTATACACAAAAAAGGATCTACAAGTAGAATTGACAATTATAGACCGATCTCCATCTTGAATTGCTTCAGCAAGCTGGCCGAAAAAATTGTGTATAAAAGAATTTATCCTACAATCTCTCATAGCATTTCAGATAGGCAGCATGGTTTTCTGAAGGGAAGGTCAACTATAACAAACTTAGCAGTTTTCAGTTCATTTGTACTCAAGAACATGGAGGAGAGAAGGCAGGTTGATGTGATCTATACAGATTTTGAAAAAGCTTTCGATCGGGTGGATCATATCATCCTCCTTCGCAAGCTACAGTATCTTGGAATCCACGGAGACCTACTTAGATGGATAACTTCCTACCTTTCTAATAGATCGCAGGCTGTGGTACTAGGCGGATTTAAGTCTGATTTTATAAGCATTCCCTCTGGAGTTCCTCAAGGATCCCTGCTCGCTCCATTATTTTACAATGCGTTCTTGTATGATATCCATAGGTGCTTTGCTTACTCTGAACACCTCCTATATGCTGACGATAAAAAGGTATATATATCCGTTAAAAATGTATCGGACTGTCATAAACTTCAAAGTGATTTATATGCCCTATCCAACTATTACAAACTTAATAACATTAAAGTAAATCTGTCTAAGTGTCAATGTATCACCTTTAGTCGCATCAATAAACCTATAAACTTTTGTTATGCTATTGACGGTACTCAAATCGAACGAGTCCGAGGTGTGCGAGACCTTGGTGTATACCTAGACAGTAAATTTTTGCTTGATGAGCATATAGATGCTATAACGTTAAAAGCATATAAAAATTTAGGTTTTGTCCAGCGAGTCTGCAAACCATTTGCGAATATTAATTGTCTAAAGTCCATATACTATGCGTATGTTCGTAGCGTGCTGGAGTACGCAAGCACTATATGGGCACCACAATACGTTACATACAAAGAACGTATTGAACGTCTTCAGAATCGTTACCTAAAGTTTCTGAACTTCAAAACTAGGAATACCTTTGATAATTACGAAGAGGGTTGCAGATACTATAATCTCCTAACTTTAGAACAAAGACGATCTATTATGGATGCTATGCTTCTTTATGATGTTGTAACAGGTCGTCTTGACTCCCCTTCCATGCTGCGTTCTATTAATTTTAGTGTCCCGAAGCGTCGCACGAGAGTGACCTCCCTGTTTGAAGTCCCTCTCCATCGTACAAACTACGGGAAGAACTCTGTATTTTCGAGAATCACCAAAACATATAATACTTTATTTAGTAATGTGGACCCTTTCGCACAAAATAGGAATAGTTATCGGAAAAATCTCATCACTCAAATTACAACACAACACGCGTAAAAACTATTAAAAAAAAATACAAAACAAGCTCCTACATGGCACATAATCAAAGGTAATGCTGCTTCGAATAATGTATGTATATATAATACAGCAGCGTCTGTTATCGGCCTCACTCAGGTTACTAATGTTCACGTCTCATACACACGCACACACCCCCACATATATACACACACACACACAACATTTTCCCACAAAATATATACTTACTATATTTTTCTCTTCATTTATTAACAAAAATCAACTGTTTTTACAAAATTGTATGCTTAATTGAGGAGATCTATTTTAGCTATTATAATAAGCTTAATTTATTTTGTAAACTATACACTGTAATGCTGTTCGATCTCTTAAAATAAATAAATAAATAAAAATAAACCTTTTATGAGATTGCCGGATGCGGTCCGGTTTTTACAACAGCTATGGCCCATATCAAGAAATATACGTCCTAGGAAGGTCGGAACTCTGAACCCTTGGTGCAAGAGTAATACACAGACTTGCCGGCTATACTTAGAACCTTACTCATAACCTGCACAAAAAGCTACAAATATTTGTTCTGGGGCAGTTTTTTTTTTCAAATATTATTATTTGTAGAAATATTTTAAAGGAGTTCGCTGACTGTAATATTATATTGGCAAACCCTCTTTCAGATGAGACAAAATTACTGTTGAAATTATACCAAAATTTTTCATCCTCGGATCAGTCTATAGGTAATTAATTAAATAACATTACAAATGATTTTGTTTTGAAGTGTATCCCAATATGTAGTTTGTCTTGATCGGCTTCATGTTGGAATATACTTCAAAATTAGTTATTAACTAAGTGTAGTTAGTAGATTTATTTATTATTAAAATGTTGTATGTTTCATTCAATTTTATTTATGTTATTCATGTTAAATTGTTTTACATATTCTTATTTTATCCTGTTATATTTGTTACGCCTTAATCATAAGTATACTCTGTTAAGGAAGAGCGAGGTCTCCTAGCACAAGTATTTCTATATTTAAAAGGAGATCTCCAGTACGTTTATTACTGTATGATTAAGATTTTGATAATAAAGCATTTGTATTGTAAAGCATTTGTATGTACTACTTATCACTTCGAAGTTAGGCTTACACACACATTTATATATGCGGATGCCTTATGATATAGTTCTTCTCTAGGTTTTAGAGTGGCTGCAAGAAGACTTCAGCAGATATTACGAACAAAACCGGGCACCATATATGATGCCCTTCCACACCAACTGGTTCCAGATTAAAGCACTTGAGAGGGGATTGCATAAGTTCTTGAACTGGGCCGCCAGCCAGTAAGTACCGTGTGCATGTTGTGGTATAACTTTTGTGATATAATGTTTCGGGAACCGAAGGTTTTGAAACTGTCGTTAACTGTTGACGTCTGAGGAACAGAGAGCTAAAAATATGTTTAATATATGAGAAGAGAAAATGTAGTACCTATCTACCTACTCGTATGTACTAAATATTTTGATCAAGTACACTTGTTCAGATTTAAACAGGGTTATTTTTGGGTATACCAAAGAACCGACATACCACAATAATATAATTTGTCCAGACAATATACTTTTAAGTTCATGTTTTGGGACAAAATAAGACAATGGTGCCGATTCTGTTGTAAATCGCACTAAACTAATTTTAGTCACATCTCATCTCTTTCTTACGAACATTATTGAAAAAGGATAGAACATATTTTAATTAGTTAAATTAATCTTTGCCGTCTTATTTTGCGTGTATTTAGGCGTACCGCGATAGATGGCGACTAAATTTATATTGAAAACAAGCATTGGACTAATTTGACAGGACTAAATTTCTTACATCCTTTTCTTATGTTCTTTGTTAGAAAGAGACATACTGACATTGTTAATACTGACTGACTAATTTGTTGTTCACAACAAATTAGTTTAGTTGTGAACAACAGAATCAGGGCCAATATAGCTCTTACATATAGCATATAATTTACTCAGTATGAGCGACGGAGATAGATAATTACCTAAACTAATTCCTGGAATATGGTAAACATTGAATAACGTTGTATACCTCATGCATAGGTCGGATTTTAGGAAATAGCATAAATGTTATTAGTGTCTATGCAAATTGAAGATAAATTAATGTTGTTTTTTTAAATTAAACCCAAGGTATAAGGATATGTTCCCAAAGGCAGCCCAATTCAATTTATGTTTTGCTGATGAAATACCTACTTCTTTCTTGGATAAACTGAACAAGATCACATGCATGGTAAATCTAGAGGCTTGTGTTATTGTTCAATTACGGCTTTTAACCGACTTCAAAAAAAGGAGGAGGTTCTCAATTCGAAAGTTTTTTTTTTTATGTTTGTTACCTCATAACTCCGTCATTTATTAACCGATTTGGAAAATTCTTTTTTTATTTGAAAGGGTACGCTTCCCGTTTGGTCCCATTGTCATCAGATCAGGATTTGATTACTTCGGTTTAAGGTTATTGTAAAACAGTCCAATTATTTTGATTCACTTTGGCTCAGATAAATCTTTGAAAGCCTATCAGAGGGCGAACCACAAGCTCTTAAAACAAGGTTAAAATAACCTTATTTGACTTGTGTCTTTCTTTGACATCCGACGTCAAAACGGGACAAAAGACAAATAAGGTTATTTTAACCTTGTTTTAAGAGTTTGTGGTAGGCCCCCTGTTCTTACATGATAATATGTCTATTGCAATTCAAGAACTGATGAATATAATATTGATTCTATAACATGGCTTTCTATGAAATCTATCATATTTTTTTATCACTACAGGAAAGACGTGTGGTTCGTCACAGTGACTCAAGCTCTCACATGGGTGACGGATCCAAAACCGACGAAAATAGTGAGTAACAACTATGAACCTTGGCGTTGTGACAATAAGGATCTGCCCCTGGCGCCGTGCAACTTGCCCAACAAGTGCGCGCTCTCCTTCAAGCCCCCAGACATGAACTTCACTGACACCAGATATATGGAGACCTGTAGCGAATGCCCTAACCAGTAAGTATTGCTTCAGCTTGTCTTATACTGTTCTTACTCGTAAAGTCAGACCCAAATGCTTTGCTATTTATTATACTTACGACGTATGATGGAAAGGCTATATCCATTAAAATACATGGCTTCTTTGGCAGGTAGCGCACAGAGGGCCAACCAATTGGTTATAAAGGTTGTGAATTCACTATTAGTCCCATAGTAAAAGTTGTTCAGCATGACTAACCCAACATAGGTTTCGAAAATATGCCATTTCGAAATCTCCACCCGGTATATAACTGATATAAAGAACTTTTTAATTCGTACTGATAGTATAAATGCGAAAGTAACTGACTGTTGTATGTATCTTTATGTATCACAATATTTGGTATAGTATTACCCAACTTATATGGCGCGTCGTGAATCTTCGTTCGCACAGAAAAGATAGTATGGCCTCGAAGATTAACGAAAGAATGCTTAAAACTTATAATCAACCTTAGATTACTACTATAAGGTTCATAATACACTGCAGCTGTTAGTTCCGTCTCACTTGCAAATCACGTCCCTCCGCACGGCGCGCGCTAACATGGCGGCAGCTGCCGACCAATAGCGTTTCCCGCGCTTTGAAAATGTATCTTCTGCGCAGGTACATCGGTAAGCCATATGAATTGGGTACTACTACTGTACGCAGTTAGCACATGGAGTAATGGGAGGACGTAGGGTATTTTTATCCCGAGAACGCGGGTGAAAACGCGAGAACCAGCTAGTAACTGTATAAAAGGCATTTGATTTTGGTTACTCGGTTAATATATTGTCACATAATTAAGACTAAACTGACTATTAAAGACTTCGCAATCATTCAAATGCCAATTTATATTGAAACCAATTATATGAAAAAAGAAATATAAAATACTTTATGTCGACCACAATCTTTTAACCCAACGCTGATGGGATATGCTGATATCCCATGCTAGAACGAATGAACTTCAATTTGTACAAAAGTACATGCTCTCCTTCAAACATCCAGACGAGTTCATTGGTATTGCCTGATTGCCTTAATTTGGAAAAGAAATATGTGCTCTTTGTGAGCTTAATACGAATGTCTGATAATATATGTGTTCGTATAAACTTGGTTTTAGCACAAACACTTTCTGTATACAATAGAAGACTTTGTATTACGACTTCAACTTTACTTATTGTTAGTTACCGAGTCCATATATACGATTATGAGTTTTTTGTTCATTTATTCGTTTTTTCGTTTTCAGGTACCCATGGTTAGGTGACTCTGGAGGTACAGGTATACCCGGTAAAGACAATTACATACCAGACAACCTGAAAAGAAAATAGTCGTTTTTAATTTTATAGTAACATTTTCTAAATATACTTATTATAATCTATTCAGATTATTTAAATATAAATAACAGTGAACTAGTTTCAATCGCACACTAAAATAAACAATGGAGTGTCTTTGTAAAGTTGCTATATTTTCCTAATATTCTGGATAGATTATACTATACCATTATGTATATATTTCGATTTAATTTAAGTAATTAAAATAATATGCGACTAGTCGTTGCGAATAAAATATTTTAAATCGTTTCCTGATACAAAGAATATAATTTAAAAAGTTGCTTTTGTATGATATTTGTAATGAACACTTTCTCAACAATTTTGAAATATTTGACAAAACTAATTTAGTTATATTTTTGTATCACATTATTTTTATCGATATGTGAGTTTTGGAGATTTTTCTATTGAGAGTAAAATGTTTTTATTGTTATTTTTCTTAAATTAAAAAGTATATACCTATTAGTATTTGATATTAAATTTTATCAATATATACTATGTATACGAAGGAAAAGTTGTGCTACTGAATTCAATCAATTATAAATATAAATGCAATAATAGTAGAAGTTAAATAAGTTAAAATAATTCTATGACTTTGAAACAACCCAGACTCTGTATATAAGTAGTGCAACGTGTATTAATCGTGTGTTAGGAAACTTGATGCCTAATGTTCAACAAATACCTCATCAAACCTTTAAGTAAATATTATATTATTGATAAAGCGCTCTTTTGAATTTGGTGCTCTTTGTCAAGGATAATACAGTGAAATATCTGTTTTTTGTTAATTAATAAAATCGTATTTTGAATGGTATGTTTTTTTATTCTCCATTCTCTTCTACCTTCATACTTGATATTTTCATATAGGCAGGTCATTTTTTTTACAAGAAAAAAGAATGTCAAGATATCGCTCGAACTTCTTTATCGTACTATCTTTGATAACATAATTTTTTCAGCTTCCAGAAAATCCCACGTTTAAAAGTAAGCAGATTTTGTTGTTTAAAAAGGCTCGTGGCCGTCTATGTGTTACCTAATAAAAGTACCAAAAAGACTATTGTATACATATTTTATAACCACGGCTCGCAGTTCGCGTCTGAGACCCGCCGGCGGAGATTTAATTTGAGATTGCGCCGAGAATGGCTGCTCGGAAACTTTCTCCATATTCACATGCATTAGCTGCTATTACTGAGAGTTTTTGTTATACACATATTCGGAATTGCTTCCACCCCATTCTGAATCTCTTCTATCAAGAATCAATATTCTTAAAATAACTGATTAGAACGGATTCTCATAATAATGTCGTAACTTAATATTCATTTTCTGATATATCTTTTCCATTTTCTGAGTTGAAATTGAAATTATATGAGGTTTGAATTATTTCCCTTTCCATCGTATGAAAGATTAAAAGTAGGGAAAGATTTTTAATTTAGCTCAATTATTTATTAATGTTCGTTATTTAGCCGTAAAAAAAACCTGCCAAGTGCGTGTCAGAACACGAGAAATTTAAGATTCCGTAGTAATTACGACGAAAATACATGAATTAAAGAAATAATTAATTAAAACTTCCTCAAAATCAATCAATTTTCTTGTAATTTAGGTTCAAATTCAATTTAAAATGCGTCGCACTCGCGCGCTTAGGTAAATGATTCGAATAGTATGGATCGTACGGTAGTAGAACATTCAAAATCTAGGCTACTACTACACTTCGCGCTTTCACCCCGCGACCGCGAACCGCGGACGCACGGCACGGGTAGGCGGGGTGAACGCGAATCCGAGAATGCTTTTGGCAATCACTTTATACATTTAGTAGCTTTCTGCCCCGTGTTTTCACTCGCCAACCCCTTACGTGTTGAATTTTAGAAAAATCTTCCTTAGTATGTACACTCCTACGTTTGAAGCCGTCCAAAGTGTAAAAAATATGTTTTCCCATACAAAATTTGCATCCCTTAGAATTTTGTAATAAAAGAAATTAATTTATGATACGAAATAAAGCCTAGCCCAAAGTGAGTTTGCACTAAAAAGTATTAAAAATGTAGGAGCATCTGACTGTGTAATTTGGTACTATTTCATCAGCGACATAGTCGAACGTGCTACATAGGAAACTTGTTCTAAACCTATATCCATTCACTTGATATCAATACATTCATTCATTGTAACACATGTACCTAATAACTGTCCAAAATATGATATGGTGCGTAAATATCAACAAAGGCCGACAATGTTGGAAGGTGGTAATAAGATCCGAAGGCATTTACACCAAGTGGTGAACATTACAGCTCCCCTCAGGCATGCAAGAGAGCTTCATAAAATATAATAAGACTAGCCGGGACCGTGATGAAAACAGGTCAGCGCCTATGTTGTAAATGTTACACTAGATAAACTATATAGTCGAGCTTTTGTCACTGAAATAATGTCTCACGTACGTATTAACAAAGAGGGGAGTAAATCATAGTCTCCCACTTTGTCTTAAAATTCTAACTTTCTGCCTACTAGAGAACTATACTGGAACCTTATTATACCTACTGTTATTTGAAGCACGGGATAAGATTTTAGTGTCCGTATTCAGATCGACTAAACGAAATTTTTCGATTTGTACACAAAGTAACACTCAGAAATTTTATTATCTATTTATTAAATGTAGTTGTGTGACGAGTGCGTAATCTTATTACGTTGCCCGCAATCCATCTGTAACAGATTTATTTCATGTGAATATTATCCAAAAACTCCTCTGGTAACAGTAAAGAAAACCAAAACGGCAAGAAATATGTAAATGGAAGCATTGGTAACAGACGAAGCTCGAGTTTATTAAAAGAGGCACAGCGATATTACGTAGACAATATGATTCTGGGAAATGAGTCGTATTACAAGAAACGACGATGTTATCACGCATCGCCACATCCGACTTTATTAACTCGACCACGACAACTTAATCGCAATCGATCCATATAAGTCTTCTCATTATTTTTCCTTATCAACGTACGCACGAAGATAAAAGCTCCTAGTTATTCTTATGGAAGACATTTTTATGTCGTCAGAATAGGGAAATAACGAAGTCATAAATGGGAGTTGGACGATAAACAAGCCGTAGCCTCTGAGATAAGAGTTTGTTCTCTCCGAAGTAATGTGACTGCGAAAACGCGGATAATAACTATAGTACCTGCTTTACATACGACATATATACAACTATCTAAAGGTCCTTTGAGCTTTCGACACACCGTGCAATGCAATTTACTTTGGTTTGGTCTCGACGAGAATAACTATAATATTGCAGCTTGGATGTGGTTTACGGTTCAATTATTTTCAGTTTCGTATTTATTTTCGGTAGGTCGGTGTTACATAAGGTTATAGATATAAGTAAGTATTAAAAGTCGAGTACATATAATGTATCAATTGGATATCTAAGTGAATAATTAAGGATCATGAATTATGTATTTCTAAATTATAATATTTTCTTTTTCTCCAATTGCCAGCTTCATTAAAGCTATGCTAAACATTTTGGAAACAATTGAATTGCTAATAAATGTGATTAATTTTATTCAATCAGTTTTCTGTAGAACAGCTTTTGTGGAATGGTTCTTCTGCTGGTAGTTTACTGTGGGATTGTGGTTTACGCCACTTAAAGTAAAGTTAAAGTAATTTAATTATTTAAATTATTAAAATCAACCAAATATGTAGGTACTCATCATGAATTATTTGTGAATTGCATGACATAAACAGAAGTTAACAGATTTCTGAGAAATTTACATCCTATATAGATTTAAATTGGAATGCTCATAATAATAAACATTAATGTTAGTTTTATAATATAAAAATACTTGGCAGATAAACAGTAGCGGGGCATGAATAGTACAAGTTTCAAGTGAACACGGATCTAGAGATGTCAAGAGAGCGACTTCAAAGGGAGTCGTGTTTCGTTCTCGGACGCAATGAATACTCCTGGAAACTAACAAAAACAAAATGTTTGTAGCACTTCTCGTGTCGGTATGCTAGTAATGATATTATTTTAATGAAATTTAACACAATTAGGAGTTATACCTTTGATGTTTAAATTCATACAATGTTATGGTACCTACCTAACCTTTGTTTAAATAATAACAATGAGGTATACTTGTGTACGTAGTATTAATTGACTCTGAAGTTATACGAATAAAAAACCTACTTACCTACTTAAATTAAGTTGGTTACAAACTTTTATGCAAAATGATAACATAAGTTCTTTGTTAAAAAAGTGTTCAAGTTTTTTTTGAGTGACTGTACTTTTTGTTGACTGTACTTGCATTGTCATCCAATATACTAATGTCTACCAAATATCAAGTCAATCCGACGACCATTGGAAGTGGGTGAAATTCGACCTGCAAGATTCCACTCGAACAAACATACATACATACATTGCAAGTAAAATAAAAGCTTGTAAAATTAAAAACTGAAATGTTCAAAGGTCGTGTGGAATATTGTACCTATATCTTGAACTTGACAGCAGAAAATATAACGGATTTCCTTACTGTATTGAGTTGGTGCTTTCTTCGACAATGTTTACGTTCGGCTTTTAGTATGCAATTTTCTTGAATTCAAAGAGACATCTCGTATTCCTAAACAGTTCGCCAGCTTTGAGCTGTCCGAGCCGAGCTATTTGGCTGACTTTTGTATTTTCCTTGAGACAAATAACATGTTTCATCTGATAAGAGGTTGTCGTCGGCTCGTCTGTCTACACAACCAATCGCTTTGCGGACATTCAGCGTAGTTCCATCTTGTTTTTATTACGATGTCTTCAAGATTTGTTTTTTTCAAAGCCAATTATTGTTAGTATCAACATATTTGTTGTCAATCTTTTTGAAAAAGAAATTGTAATATAAACATCTAATAAATGTATACCAGGTGACAATAGAGCCAAATAAAACGAAAGGAAAATGCAAAAAATGCAGCGTCTATAAAGAATGCCGAAATGTACATCCGAGCCGGACCAACAAGCCACATCACATGAGCTTAAATATCTATACCAATATACTAGTAATATTAAAAAGAGGTAAAGTTTGTAAGTTAGGATGTAGGAGGTAATCTCCATAACTACTGATCATTCTACAAATACTTTCACTAATAGGGAGGTACATTATCCCCGAGTTTTATAGGCTACTTTTAACTCCGGGAACGAGGGCGAAACCCGGGGGACAGATAGTATAAAACTGGATTTCATATTACAAAATTAATGTTGAATGAAGCTAACTCGTAGCATTTTTGTAGTATGGATTGTCGTAGCACTCGTAGCACAGTCGAAGCGTACTCGTAGCACAGTCGAAGCGTACTCGTAGCACTATGAGTGTGGGCGGGCGGGACTTTTGTAGTAAGAGACCAACATAGACTTTGCCATTGTGTATGCATTTAAAAAATAAAATCTAGATAAAAAAAAAAAATTACTCTGTATTTACTTCTACGTCAATACGAGGTCTGAAGATTAAACTAATATTGTATTAAAACATGGAATAGACCAAACAAACCATCCTTATAACAAAATAGTTGGTGTTTCTAGCTCCAATTACCAGATGGCGTTTGTTGAATGTTTTTAGGTACACTTTTTTATATATGGAAAAATACAAGTAGGTATTAGGAAGTCAAAATACATTAAGAAAGAGACAGAACAACGGTGAGCTATTCGATTAAAAAAAAATTTTAAAGCATGTACCAATTTTAATTACATTTAAGTAATGAAAGTTTGTTTTAAATAAAAAAAACAGAAATGTAGATGGTGTTATTTCTTGGGAGCGGGTAGTGTCGGCGAGCGCCGCGCGTAATCGTCGCGGACCGGCTGCGTGCGGCTGCATTATGAATTTGTACTCTTTTGTCCGCAGTTTTTAATTCTACCGGTAAAATGTATTGTTCATGGAACAAAAGTCTCTAGTGTCATTGTTGTTGGCCAAAGTTCATTTAAATTCCGAGCCCGTGAGAGGGAACAGTAGCAAATATGAATTCCTTTACTTCTATTGTCAAACTGGTTTTGCTCGCTTTGGTATAATGCTTTTGAATGCTACATTGTGTTTTATGTGCATGCTTGCCGTATTTAGCGTTCTTTAAGTAAACATTTGAGGGCGACATTTACTTAGTGGACTGTAACTAATCTTTACTAAGATCTGGGGGCCTACCACAAGCTCTTAAAACAAGGTTAAAATAACCTTATTTGTGTTTTGTCCCGTTTTGACGCCGGATGTCAAAGAAAGACAAAAGTCAAATAAGGTTATAATAATATTGTTTTAAGAGCTTGTGGTTCGCCCTCAGTAAAAAAACAATTTTAACACAACTTTGATGGGATGACAACAGTAAGGGCAAGCTTCCTTCAGGGTTGAATCTACGCAAAAATGGTCTATAAAGTAAGGAATATAGTCTCTCCTTACTTTTTGAGTTATTGTTGTTGTGGCATTTACAGATATTCACGTGGTCCTTACTGACCCATCTCAAATTTCCACCATGTATATCTCACACTCGCCAAAAAATATGATGATTATGTGGTGAATATTTAAAAACACACAAAAAGTTAGATGTCGATTTGTATAATTTCAAACAAGAAGAAACTTTTAATATATTATAGTGTTGCGCTATTAACAATATTTTATCGTAGTAATCAAAGTACGGGAAGGTTTCGATGGTTGCCAAAGAAAAAGAAATGACCACCATGAGTTGGCGGGCGTCCAGCTACGTCGGTTTTCATCACGTTTTACAGGCGTCGGCGTCGCAACAAGTTATGGGCCTCTTTTTGGAAATGTCAAGAGAGTTTCCTAGTTTGAGTGTTGCATACGGTTACGTACTCTATAGTTTTATGTTTTGCTTTCTCAGGTGTGAAAAAGTAATATTAAAATTATTTGTGTTGTTATTAAGTAAAACGTTAGTTTTCGCTAACGCATTTGAGAAACTAGTTTCTACAAAATCACTTATAATACGAGTATAATTGATTGTATTTTTTTAATGTTACACTCGTATGTGCCTCATTATTACCAGACATATGTTTGCGGTGAAAATGTATAAGACTAACCAAAGCTTTGTGACTTTAATTTTATTTATATAATTTTTTGCAATTGACTAGTTGATTGAAATCTTTTTTATATGGTACGACCTCACGTATAATAATATTAACAAATAATGTTCCTTCTTATTGCGCATCAAAATTACATCTATTTTCCTAAGTCATGGAACAATAGGTCAGTAAATACTTAGGTCATGTTGTGAGGCAACAATTTAATTCAAATTCTGAAACTATGATATTTTTGATTAAACACAATTGTTTTGATTCTCGTTCTACAAAACGGGGCTTAAAGTATCTTAGCAAAAGTTTTAGAAATAAACCCTTAAACTTGTTGTTTGCTTTATAATCTCTATATATAAAAATGAATCCTTATTTCCTTTGGTCACGCCATAACTTGAGAAAGACTTTACCGATTTCATCCATTTTTTTTTAAAGTTTTCTAATACTTCGCAGAAGGTTCTTACGGAAAAAATAATAAGAAAGTTACGTAGAAAATTAAAAAAAACTAAAAACCATGTGAATGAAGTGGCTCCGTGCAGCTAGTTTAATATTAATATGTAATGTGGGCCCAAGTTCTGGGGCCCGTTTTATGTAGCTACTCTGCGATTCTGAACTCCCTATTTTGAACTCTTCAGCGGAATTTATGTAACAAATACTTCGCAGACTCGGAAGTGTCAAATTCGGAAGAGTGAAGAGTGACCAATTACCAATTCACATGTTTTTGCGAAATGTCATAGATTAATCATAAAACAGTTTTACTCTTCACTCCGCAATATTTGAAATGTGAATTGAAGACAGCAGAGTGCAGACTCGCAGAGTAGCTACATGAAACGGGCCCCTGGATACTGCATGGTATTAATAGTAGGTACCTACTATATTGTAAAATTAATCTAAAATTTCTTTTATATCAATGGTAGATGAGTGAATAGTGTTTCTGCAAACACTGAAGATCATATCGATACTTGTACTTTTTATAATTACACTTAATCACAAACAACAAGAAATACTGCGGTTAAACAAGATTACAAATTGTAATCTTACACTTTTAAATGATTGTACATTCAAGAATATTACTCCTTCCTACTATTCCCGGGAATAATTTGATTCATGTAATTATTAAAGTCAATTTTCATCATTCCTCCCTTTAAATGGCGGGTTGCGAGGGTGAAGCAATTTTGTTCGGGCCAACAGAAACTTGAAAAAGGAAAATTACACAATTTGCTAATGGCCACGGTACGGATAATAATTTGTTGCGCGTTTTTATTACAAAAGAAAGATATTAATGAGTATTGAAATTTATATTTACGACCTTTAGTCGATCGATACTAATGCAAATTATATCAACCATGGAATCCCCAATGTTTTATGTCGTGTAATATTATATATCTGATAGAGAAGTAATAATACTAGTATGTTTGTGCAATATTATCATAAGGTATCAAGTAAAGCCGGTGGGTAGCGTGCCGAGAATGCTGGCTGGAACGCTGTATGACAATGTTTATCCTCTATTCGAAATGTAAGCCAGCCTTCAAGTCACGTGAAGGTAATGTTATTTCAAATAGGTATTGCACATTGATCGAGCTCATTCAATTATCGCAAACATCGTATCGCCCTGCGCCGAGTCTCAACAGGCCTGTCTGGTATACGGCAAGACTTTATTAAAACTATCTGCAGGTTCGTAACCAGGTGAGTTCAATTTCTGCCAGGGTCGGATTACGAACAGCGGTTAAGGCGCTTGAGGTCAGTTGGGTTGTATAAACGCGCGATTTGGTGGCAAATTTACAACTTTTTCTCGGCTCCCGTCTCGAGCGAAAGCAGTAAACTGGGAAGCAATCTCGCCGCACCGGCTACCGAGTTATTTCGCAGAATATTGCAGGGCGTACGACTAATAAAATGACAAATAGCTGACGGTCCTGAAGGCGGGACATACGGATATGAAGCCATAGCAATATCAGATGTCATATACAGGGAGCTGGGTTTGTTTTAGATTTATCGTCAACAGTTACGAACGCTTTTGAGTAATGTGTCCATTGTGTACAGTACAATCAAAGATTTTTGTAAGAGAAATGTTATTTAAAACCAATAAGTAATCCTAAGTACCTATCGAAATATATACCGTGGTATACACATAAACTACCACAAACCCTACCTTTATTTGTACGACTGATTTATTACTTGGAATTGTATGTTGAACGTATACTATGTCTTAATTAAAAACGGGCTTCTATCTATCTAGTATGTGTGTCGAACAAACGTAGCGTAAGTGGGTATAGTGCATCTTGTCGGAAACTGATATGCGTGTCGGATCGAGTGAGCTGTGCTCGAATTCTTCAGTCAAAGTGCTCTTGTACTACAACATCGGCCCAGCTCTACAAACGTCTCAATTTCATAGAAGACATATACCTACATACGATTTTCATACATATGTTTACATTCAACATACCTACCTGTAGAATTGCAATCCAATTCACTCTGGAAATATTGCTTTAAAATAACTGGGTAAAGTTTTATATTATACAGTTGATACTGAAGTTTTATTTTACTCAAGATTTCATTGTGTATCATGGTAAGAAACAGAAATAATCATCGTAGATATAAAACACAAAGTTGTTGCCGAGATAAAGAAGTTCGTTGAAGTCAGTTTTATTTTATTTTACTGGAAAAGTTTTTGAATGCGGTTAGATTAGACAATTGCCATTGTTTTAAAGGCATCTCCTCTAAGCTATTATCTGGGACGATAGATTGGAAATTCTATTGGTTTAGCATTGAGGATGATATAAACATAGTAGAGTGAGTTTTTTAAAAAGAAAACAAGTTACTTTAGAATTGTAGAATTAGACTCTATTAATGTACCTAATAAATAAAATTATGTGTCACTTGTAGTTTTATAATGCACTAGCATCTGCTCGCGGCTTCGCTCGCGTGGCCTACAGGAAACAAATGACAGATTTTTCTACAACAATAAAATAAAACGAAACAACTTCATCCCGCTTCGAGGGTGGAATTATTAAAAACGCTGAGACACGTATAAATTAATTTTCAATCTTCAGCCTAAACACAAAATTTGAAGATCCTAACTTTGAAACTGACGGACTTTCATACAAACTTTCATCCCCTATTTTACCCCCTTAGGGTGGAATTTCGAAAAACCCTTTCTTAGTGGATACCTACTCTTCACAAAGAATATACCTTCTAAATTTCACGTCTCTAGGACCAGTGGTTTAGGCTGTGCGTTGATATATCAGTCAGTCAGTCAGTCAGGACTTTGAATTTTATATATATAGAAGATACTGAATGAAATATATCTATTAGCTATAATTTAGTACATTTGATTCGTACCCATTTAGTTCTGGCCACGATATATAGGCTGAACTGTACTGAATTTTCCTCGATTCAATTACATAAATAATTGTCGTACGTATTATGTACGTCAGTCAAAAAGAAAACGTGCCTAACCAATAAAACGAAACAACGAGGCTATCAGAAACAGACGCAGGCGTCACTGCTGCTCTGACATTGACAAATAAGCCATTCTGAAAAAGATCCCATTTTCCCTAAAGCCCCTACTACGTATGACAATTAATAATAATTAAATAGATGCGTAGATAAATATCTAAATTATGTGCAAATGAATATCTAATACAGAACGTTTATGAACAAACAATGACTATGATATTCTGTTAGTCGTTGTTATTTACTGAGAAAGGATTTATTTAAAATTTGTCGTCAGATCTATTCCGAAAATATGCTTAGTACGAAATTAGGCCGTAAACATAGCAAATACCTTCAGCTCAATTTTAATAATGCGTGTAACTTTAATTCATAGAATAAATATGACAGCTTGACAGATTTTATCATAATTGATTGTATATACAAAATATGTCATACAGCGATAAAAAGTGCTTGCGACGTCAGCAAAGTTGAGGTTTAGAAAAATGGATTTGATTTCATGTTTAATGATATGTTAAAAAATTTGATTCCAGTACCAGTTTTTCAAATGTGATTACGAAAAAATTTAATAAATAATGTTATAATTAAATAATAAAAATTAAATGGGTTTCGTAGTTTAATAAAGTTTAAAAGCTCATACGACTAATTTGATTACAATCAAAACTGAGTTGTTTATTTAATCCGTGTTATATAATTAATGGTCTAAATTCACCAAATATTTAGAGTAGTGCCTGTAAGTGCAATAGAAATTGAAATTGTAGTAGGATAGTACGTACATGTGTTACTCGGAGCGAGTCGATGGCCGACAACGTTTACGCAAATTCCTATAGTAGGCGCACTGAATACGGAACTGAGCCAAACGGAAGCCGTATTACGAATTTAATCTCGCAGAAATGTGGTATCGTGGAAATTGCTGCAACAAAGCCTCTGTTTACGACAAACGTCTAGAGGCAATATTACCTACGGGAAGAATTTAGAACAACTGGTTAATAATATTTTGCACATTACCTGTTGTTTTGTACAGATGAGTTTTTAATTAAAATATATTCACTGTTTAGGGAGTCAAGGATATTTCTACTACAAAATACATATTCCCATTTATAATAACAAGTATAATTGACAAGCTAGGTAAATTCAAACTTATTCTCTATTTTCTACGCATTACGGTCAGTTCACACCGAAATGCGACGCGACGTGGAAAGCTTAGAGAGCAATAGAATGTAGAACTTTATTTACTACACAAAATGGTGCATATTTCAGTGAGAGAATTCGTCGTGACAATTGACCAGCTCCGCCGTCCGCCGCGAGGCGTATCCGAATTATCTCCCTGAAATGTGTACCTTTTTTTATTACTAAATAAAGTTCTATATTCTATTGCTATTTTAAAAAGTGCGTGCCGTGTTGCGGCGCATAACGGTCTCGGTGTGAGCCGACACTTTTCTTAAATCTAAGCGAATAGCTCATTACTTTTAGTGCTAAATAATCCCTGTATCAACATATAGTTGATGGTGGATCAAAAATAGTAGTAAACAAGTAAAATACCATAACATTGATGTCGTATTCACGTAGTTTCCAATCATGAATTAAACTCATTTCCATAAGATGAGAGTAAATTAGGTTTTTATTAATAATTATGTTTTTTATTTAAAACAAA
The DNA here is from genome assembly GCA_951394255.1 of Polyploca ridens. Classification (NCBI taxonomy): domain Eukaryota; kingdom Metazoa; phylum Arthropoda; class Insecta; order Lepidoptera; family Drepanidae; genus Polyploca; species Polyploca ridens. The sequence goes on along the minus strand of OX596251.1, from coordinate 10,325,326 downwards.
ATATCAGATTATTGCAGCCTGCATTGAACACTGGTGCACATTCATATTAATACGATCACTGCGTCGAACCAGGAGCTATAAGTTGTTACGGCAATATGAGTATTGGAGTAGAACAGCTACAGAGCAATAGCACGATGCAGCATGAGAAGTTTTCCAATCTAACTTCACGGTACATCAGGAATTGCTCGCTTCTTACGTGCGGTTCTAAATGTAATTTTGTGTTTATATCTACGGCACTTCGTTATCAAGAAGCTTGCTTTTCGCATACTAGCGTCGAAACATTTCGGTAATTAATACTGTGTGAAGTGCTGAAACTCTTTTGAACACGCTGAAAGGAATGTGCTTGCTATTTTTTGTCCATTTACAAACCTAAATGGACGCTGCGATTTTAGTTAGAAGGTGACTCACTATGCTAACGTTGAAAGATTAAAGGACGGCGTTATTCAGTATGTCAAGCCAGCAGGCGAAATGTTCTGTATAAATAATCCAGAATAAAGCCTTCACACAAAATGGGCGACACAAGTGGGGGGAAGGAGATTTATCCTCTTGAATCTAATCTTGCGGATGGCGAAAAGAGCAGTTTCTACAAAAAAAAAATGTCTCAATTCTCGCGTCTCGACTTGCGACTGTACACATTGAGACTATTCCCACTGTGTACTGAGAACTCATTTGACGGAGATGAAGAGATCTGCTGGTTGCTTAAAAGGTCACGAGAGCTGTAATAAAGGAAAGAAAACAAAACTCTTTCAAAGTAGTAGAACCTTTTAAATACCTAATCAAACTCCCCGATTGCAATTTTTCTGAACTTCACAGTAAAGAAGAAAATAATATAATAAGTATATAACTGTTCCAAGCTTAATCGAAATATTACAAAACTGCTATTTTTATTTTCAGTTGTTGATATCATTATCCGTGTGCTATTTCGTGACAGAAGTATATAAGAGTTTTTCCTTGTGATTTTATTGAAATAATAAAGGAACTTTTCAAATAAACTGCGCCTTTGGAAAAATACCTCTGTGATATTCATTTCATTATTCGAATTCTATGTGGTTATTACGGCTTCCCTTCAGGTACGTAGCGTTGAAACTGTTTGAGACTTAATGAAAGATTAAGAGGAAATAGAGGTGTCGTCTAAATTAACCCACTTAGGTGAACCAACTTTGTGATCAAGTGGACTTGCCACACTCTCACATTATTTTTTTATGGACTGTAAACTTTTTACTATTTTAATTGACATTTTAAGTTCGTTATCGAACCTCTTTGGGAAATTGGACTCGTGCTACAAGACATTTATAACTCAACGAAAATTTCTTGTTTATCTTCGCTCTATCGCACGAGTGAGTAAAGAGGTAAATATTGAAAAATAACGAATCTTAAATCGAATCTTACAAAAGTGATCAGAGGGGATTTTATTAGTTATTCAACCATCTCAATTTCGACAACTCATTCATCGAAATAAAATTTTAATTGGATCTGTATCAAAATGTGGAAAAATATTTGTAGTTTGAAATAGTAAATATTATTATTTATGACCCATACGAGGTCGTCCAATCTTTCAGTTCAGACTTTCAAATTATGTTATAACTTTGTATATTGTTGAAGAATCTGTTGAAACTCACGTTTTTTTACTTTCTTCGCTCAAGTGTAGCAAAGTTTCAAGATAGTGTTCAATAAATTTAAATATCTTATTTTATAGTTAGCCGTTGGAATGTTTACTGTTTTCTAAGTCGAGTGTGGCTCCTACTGTATACTTAAGGAGAGCACAAGTCGGGAGTCAGATTTATTTAGTCACGTAAGCCGCAGTCCGAACTCGCTTCTTTCCCGTAGTTTCTAATCTGCTATCAAACTAACTTTTTTATTACTTGGTAACTAGTAAACAACGCAGTGAGGAAATTTGTTTCTCACACATGGCTAGAATCTAAGATTGGGTGCAATGACATTGAGAAGCTTAATAAGATTTAGTGGTGGCTTTGAGCAACCGTTTCATCTTCGAACACAGTATTAATAAAGTTCTTACTACATAGTCATCACTATATTAATTAACTATAGCGCGGTGTGAGTGACACATAGTGTTTTATTAATTGAATATTTCGATATTAATTCCATGATTATCGGAAAATCTTAGATACGTAAGGTTTGTGCTCAAAATTATTGAGTAGAATTTCTAATAAATATAATAATAATAAATACAATTAAAAATCCTATGTGAAAGATACTGTAGTAATAGTAATATATATATATAGTCAATGAGTAATCCACTTTTTGAAATGATAATCTTATGAAATGGAAGCAATGAATTTATAAATAGGTTACGTATGCAAATATTCAAGTATACCCTCATATTTTTCATATAAAACCTAATTCAATAAGTAAATGGATAGGTCTCCAATCGCTGTTGAAAATCGTGGTTGAAGAAAAATACATGATTGAAAATCATAACGTTTTCCATTTTAATCATGATTTTCCCAAGGGGGAGCGATGAAAAATTGTGAAATCGAATCACGATTGCGGACGTGAGAAAGTAATCAAAATTTATTATTCTTTTCTTCGATTCCAGTGACATTACATGAAAAGTTATTTTAATAAAAAATCTAAATCAGGTTTTAGATTTGAGTGAAAACAATTATAATTTAGTTAACGAATATTCCCGTGCAAATGGCTTAGCTTAGTTTAAAAGTTATTGTTGTAAAATTGACGTAATTTTTATATACAAACAACACGGAATGTTTACTAGTTTCTGTTTGACAAGCCCATATTGATTTATGTAACATCACAAATCCTCTGAATCGCATCCCCGGCAGCGTTTGTTTATGTCGTAATACAATTAGTTTAAATACACAAGCGAACAATCGAGTTGCATTTTGCAATTGAGAAGGATTTGATAAGGCATCTATTGAAGGATCAAACTATTACGAAATCGTTTGATATGCAATCGGGCGTATAGGTCTCATGAATAAAATTATATAACTCGTCGAAATATTCAGCATTACCCGTCGCGGGTGTGGGGGTCCGCTATTGCTCTACAGGGCGTAGTTACTTTCATTTTAACTTCCACAACGATGTGAAAATATTTCTCGGGGCGTTTATTGCTAGCGAGAGAGTTTCTGCGGTACCAATCTGAGGCTGGATATAGTTGAGTTATTATAACTGCGTCTAGGCAACCTGGCTTACGTAGGTATGCTAGCGAGCTCAGCACAATGCATCTACCTCTTATTTGTCCTGCTACTTCGTTCTAATTTATAATAATAATAAAGCAGAAGAGATTTTTTATTTGTAAACGGCTAATCTCTGGATTTAATTTATTTATTATGTTATAATTCAAACTCAAAAAATTGAATACATTTCTTCAGCATGTTATTTTGTCATGCATTACTAAAAATAAATGTTATGTTTATCATACGGAACTTCTGATTTATTTTATAGTTGCTCTGAGATGGGCGTTAATAGCTGTGACAGAATGTTTAACTACCAACTGCAGTTGTAATCGTTTTATATTGCATTGTATAATTGTTTATATTCTAAATAAATAAATAAATTCTGCTTAGTTTGTGATTAGTTAGAAGGTCATATTTTAATTAACTTACATCTTTAAAGAAATTAATAATCAAATTAATAAACAAATACAAGTTAATCAATATTTTTATGAGAAATGAATATTACTACTAGCTCAGAGTATATAAATACTTACTAGTATTAGGATAGGCAAGATGCTTCGTTATTATACCGCTTCACTGGGTACTGAGTACTGAGCATGGCTCTCTACTTAGTACTAAGAACATTCCCAGCGAAAAGATATAAAAAATGTCACAGTTTCATTCAAAGGCCGCTGTTGATTGCTACAAGTTTTCTTTAGAGAAAAATCATTGGAGGAACGCGACAGTAGTTGCTGGAAATTCTCGGTTGGAGTACAGTTTGTACTTCAAATTACTGTTTGTCTGTATGATATGCAATACAAATAAATATAGGTCACATATGTGCCAGTACATTTCCACCGCAAATATCTGAGCTCTTATTTGACCGCATTTATTCAGGGTAGTTGAACAGTTTTAGTTCTGAAGTGTCTTTTATCTTTTCAACAAGTAACATAAGTTTCAGCCATTCAATAGTTAAAGTTGATACTCTGAAGTTGGAAACGTTGCTATCTTTTTGTTATAACATGCATTCTTTTCAAGTGAAGAAAAATTACGACGGGCCAGTTGGCGCAGTTGGTTAAGGTTCGCCTTACGCGCCGCAGGCCGTGGGTTCGATTCCCACACAGGACATGCATTTGTGTGCATGAACATGTCTGTATGTCCTGAGTCTGGGTGTAATTATGTATATTAAGTATGTATTTACAAACAAAAAGTAGTATATGTATTATATCAGTTATCTGGTTTCCATAGTACAAGCTCTGCTTAGTTTGGGATCAGATGACCGCGTGTGAGGAATGTCCCAGGATATTTATTTATTTTATTTATTTATCACTATAAAAAAGATGCTTGTGTAGATCGTAAGCAATTAACCAATGCTACTTCTGATACCAAAATATATGTGAACTTATTATTTTCATATATTGCGTTGTGCGATTTAAAGTTAAATATAAGTTTGGGCATCCAAAGAGAACACGTTGCCAGTCTGCTAGAAACCTTGCCGATGATCGACAGCAGCATCAGCCTCGAGGAAATGGTCTTATATATATAAATTGTATTCAGTATATTCGTTGTAAATATGTACTTCAATACCATACTACTCTACGTCCTAAAGAACAGTGGTAGAAGGAAATTAAGGATAGTGATATAAATCGGTATGGAGTTGGACCGACAATCGGGCCTAAAAACAACCGCAGTTTTACCTGATAATGCTTTTCAAGATCATTAGATTGATCTGAAACATTCAGTATGCTTGCAGAGTTCTATCAAATTGTATGCAATTCTGAACGTTTAGCATTCTGATTATGAATTCTGTCTCTGAATTCGGAGAGACATTCCAGCTGTCTGCGGCCAGCTTATGTCCGTATTATAGAACGTCGATCAAAACATACCTAATTCAGGTAATTGAGTCGAGATTAAAATAATAAAATTTGAAATCTGGACCTACGGCATAAGATTTATATTCGATTTACACCAAGCTTAAGTTACTATTTAGTGTTCAAAAACTTAATCGAAAAAAAAATAAGCAAAGACGTACTACATTAAACCATTTATTCAGTGCAAGTTTATCGCAAAACAGCACCTTCTTGGAATTAAAATTCTAGGGATAAGCCAAGTAGTAAAACAGATTCGCGGCAAGTTCGCCTTAATTCTCTTCGCGTGCGGAGTTACCTGCGTCCTAATTTATTGGAACAGTAGAACGGGGAAGAGTTCGATGGGCACAATAAATTTCAAATTTCATTATTTGAAGAGGAAGTCGCGAGTTGCCAATTGCAATTTGGTTTTCCGATCACGTCTCCATACTATTGGCGAGGATATTCGAGCCACCTGTGCTCCAACTCTATGAGGCTTTAAACGCGCCTCTGCTCTTTCGATAAACCGACTGTGAAATATTCGCGGTGTACGCTCCAAGCCACATTTCCTTATGAATGATACATGCCACACGAGTCGCGTCGCCGCGCCGTTTTCTGCAGCAGGGCGTTATCGAACTACCCCCGGTTCGCACTCATTGCATAATTTCCTCAACTGTGACTCTACGCTGAAATATCAGTTTCATTCAAATACTCTTATATATTGTATCGTCAAAAATCGGGTAAGTGCGAGTAGGACTCGCGCATTCAGGTTTCATAATATTTTAGTATGAGTATTAATATTGGCCGCATAAATAAGCTCAGAGTCACTCAGCGAGCTATGGAATGAGCTATGCTCGGAATTTCTCTACGTGGCAGGGTCCAAAATGAGGACATTCGTAGGAGAACGAAAACGACGGACATAGCTCGTAGAGTTAGTAAGCTGAAGTGGCAATGGGCAGGCCACATCGCTCGAAGAGCCGATAACCGATGGGGAAGAAAGGTTCTCTAGTGGCGATCACGTACTGGAAAGCGCCGAGCGGGACGACCTCCCACTAGGTGGTCCGACGACCTGGTCAGAGTCGCGCGGCGCCGCTGCATGCAAGAGGTCCAGAACCGTTCGAAGTGGAAATCAATGGGGGAGGCCTATGTTCAGCAGTGGACATCCATGGGTTGATATGATGATTAATAGTTATTTGTTGCGAGTTATTTTCAACTTGTGACATCTTCTTAGATATTCATTTATATAACACGGTATACAGAAATCGTTAATTAATCTGGGGGCACGGGAGTGCCCCCGCCAAGACAGCCAAGCGAAGCGAAAGGGCACTACCTACCTTTTCTCGAAGCGCTTCGTCGATTTTTTGAACCCTCATAACTTGGGTTTGGTTTATACCAGATAAACAAAATTCTTAGGATATGATGTCAATAGTGAACTTATTAAACATATTAAGTTTCAATAACATAGCTCTTATACTTTAGATTTTATTGATATCTAAAAAACCCCGATTTCGTCACTGACTCACTGATGATCATCAAAACTCATAGGGTACTTCCTGAAGTCCTAGAAAGCTGAAATTTGGTATGTAAGCTTGTATTAGTACACAAACAACAAAAAAATTATAAAACTTGGAAATTAAAAAAAAAAAAAAAACTTTAGCAACTTACAAAAAGAAGTGAAATCCCACCAAAAACATTTTTATGTAAAATGTTGCCAAGACATGGCTCGCACTGTCAAAAAGTTATCAGATTTCATGTAGAGCCAAGCTTATAACTCTACATGCACTTACTCTACAAGCCCTAACTTCACAAACTCTACACACCGTAGTTAAAATATGTGGCTTGGCCGTTTCACTACTACAAAAACGATTGAATAACAAAAAAGTAATGAACAGTGAATACATTTTTCACCTTACTCCCATGTGACGGTAGCGAAACGGCCAAGCCACACATTTTGGCTACGGTGTGTAGAGTTTGTGAAGTTAGGGCTTGTAGAGTAAGTGCATGTAGAGTTATAAGCTTGGCTCTACATGAAATCTGATAACTTTTTGACAGTGCGAGCCATGTCTTGGCAACATTTTACATAAAAATGTTTTTGGTGGGATATTTATTTCTTAAGGTAACTGAATTATGTTCAAATGGATATAATTTATCCGCCAAAATAGCTTAGCAAAGAAATCATTATATAAAAAAAATTAAAAAGAAAAATGGTTACGGTCATCCTTAGAAAATATATTTGTAGAACTACTATTTAAGGGCAATGTTATTGTTATACATAATAATACATATGTAATCAACATAGCGCATGCGAAAGCCTCTTCGACGACTGCTTCCGACTCCATGAAACATTTGAAATAATATAAATTTTCCCGAAAAATTGGCATTTTCTCGTGAATCAGTCTGATTATTGGTGAAAAACGTACCAAAATCTCGACAAAAGTTTCTAAGACAGACAGAAAACATGGTGGGGACTTCAATTTATAATATCTATAAGTCTGACGTAGCGCAAAATAATGCTTCACGAAGCATAAACTAAGACGATATGCTGTGGTATTTGGAAGAGCCGATGTGCTTCTAATATAACTAGATTCTACCTTCTATATTAATAACAATTACAATATCGCCGGAGCGTAGTTAATTGAATATCTAGCTGGAACAAACTAATTTCAAACAAAGTTGCTGCTTCGTCAATATATTTTAATAAAGCTTTTTGAATAGAAATACATGTACAGTGCTTATTACCACAAAAAGTTTAAAACTTTTCTAGTTATTAGAATTAAAGCGTTACCTTATCATGCCTATAAATACTGGTAACTAATTAATAAATATCAATAGAATGGTCATAAATATTGCTTTTGGGGTTTAAATTCAGTTATCAGTTATTGGAGATGTGTACAAATTAGGAGTAATAATTCGACCAAATTGAATTCAAAATCAACACTAGAGTCGTCATCATCATCAGCCTATAATGTCCAACTGCTGAGCACATGGCTCCTTTCACAAATTATGGTGAAAAGGAATGGGTAGATACTCCACTACGCGTGCCCACTACGGATCGGTGGAGATACGCTAGTGGTCAACCTATACTGTTGGAGTTTTCAAGCCACCTTGTAGGCCTACAACTAGGTTAACAACTATCACAATTATGTGATATAATGGCTTATCGTGCTTTCCGAAGCACGCAAACGATCGAGTTGAAATACCCGTAGGCGGTCACCCATCCAGGTACCGACAACGATGGTGGATCGATTAAGAACGGCTAATCATGCTACACCACGAAAGGTAGAGTAACTAATACCATTAATGTTATTATATGCAATGGTAAGGGTAAGAACAACTAATCGAACAACTATAAAATTTTTGTTTGAAAAGGCAATAGTATCCAAGTAATAAACTACCAGTTAATTCTTTGTATAGTTACGTAAAAAGTTGGCGACTGTGGAGCGTGGATGTGACCGTATCTCAAATTAAATCTCACCAACAAATCTTCGCGGGGGGATGAACCACCGCGACCACTACTACAATACCTGATTCAACAAGGCTATTATCCCCACATCGAGTTTCTGGACTTCAAAATAATTCAAGTTGACATTTAATTCAGAAAATGTGTTGTACTATGTCTGTGTGATATATTAAAAACAAGCGCACGAAGCGTGTGTTAATAAAGGTGGCGGATGAGAAAGATAGTTTATGTGATATTACATTGAACAACTTTATTAACTCGAACAAGCGATATGACGTTCATTTGATTCGAAATCTATTCCGCCATTACAACACACTAAACATTTATGCAGTGATTGAAAGGTACTGTTAGGTATATATCAGTTAAAAGCACTTATTCGTTTTGGAGTTGGATTGCTCGTTAAGAGATGATGGTTTGGATTCTTCGATTTTCGTTTAGGGATTAGATTTTTTTATGACCAATGTATCAATTATTTACATTTTAAACATGGATGAAAAGTGGAGTGGAAACAGTAGCAAATAACAGTTCCAAATTTTTGTTCTTTGTGCATAAAATATTTTAAAATAAAAAGGACATTTCCCCTCTCTGTAAACCCATTATTTGTACTACCCTTTGATGCGGGCTTTATATCGGCCTGTTTTATTTATTGGGATGAAAGTCTGATGTAGTCATAATTAAAATAAATATTAGTTTTTGGCTTATTTACCTATCATTATATAAATAAAATATGAATGTAAACTTTACCCCTTTAAACATGGTTTAAAGCAAACCCAGGTTTTAAAATACCCGTCTCTTTTTGTTATAAATGACGTTAGAAAGTGACTGCGTGACTAGTTCTACTAAGTTCACAAATATATTTATTTCCAATTTAATTGAAAATAAAATAAGCATAAAAATCTATTGGTTGGATGCTATTGTGAGAATTTGAGACCAGTAGTATGGTCGGGAGCTCATCTTCTGGCTCGCTACGAACGCTTCGAGTCACAATTTGTTCCCGTGCAGCCTTAAAAATCCGCATTTTATTGTTCCGCCTCTCATTTCTACTTGAACTGTGCCCCCCTCCTAAGAACCGCAATGATGTCTGCTATGCAAAACTTGTTTTTACTTTAATAATCATTCACCAAAACACATTGTTCAAACTTCTTTGTTTGTAATAAAACTTTGGATTGGTTTGGAAAGCTTTTGTTGCTTGGTTTAAAATGAAGTAGGTACTCACATTTATTTTCAAATGTTCCATACATTTTTTATAGTAAAAAACGTAATAAAAAGAAATTGATAACTCGTCCATCGCAGACCACCTAATCCAGATGCTTAACATTAGGTAGAGCTTAAAATCAGTCGTTCATTATTTAAAACTTTTAAACAGATTTAGTAGTGCTTCCAAAGGATTGTGTTGCCCCTTTGTTAGCCATTACTGCTGGTTATTGCATAACAACAACAAATCACACCAACATAGAATTGAAATGGTAAAAATAAGTGAAGAGGTCAGGTATAAATTCGCTGGAATCGTTTCCTTCTGACATGCAAAGTGGAATAAATTGTCGTGGCCAGGCGTTGCGTGCGACAGACAATGAAAGGTGCAGCCGTCTGTTTATTTACAAACTATTATTCATCTTGATTTCTTTAGAGAAAGGGTCGAGCTGGTGTCTGAAATAATCAGACCAAGAGCCGCGTAATCAATAGTCTTTGTATTGTTTTGATAGTTGTTTCACTCTTTTTAGGATATTTGCATATGAACATTTCCGACAGCATTTTCATATTAATTAATAATTAATAAAAAAAAACTTATTACGTATGTGACATAAATACTCTGTACCCTAAACTCTAATGGTATACAGGACAGGTCAATGATAGCCTCAATTCGTGCTCCTTATATGTCTACAATTTAAGAGGGAACTTAAAAAATAAAAAACAACCAAAAGCACAAACCTCGAGATTAATTTTCTTATGTCAAATAATCTGAAGTACCCACTCCCAGAAGAAAAGTTCTCAGAATAGGAAAGATTCCCGAATATATAATTTAAATAATAATGCCTCCATTTTCGCTCACTGACAAAATGATGTGACTTATTTTCATTAAAATTAATTATTTCAAGTCATCAATGTCATTTTTATTGGAGTGAGGAGAGGTTCGCAGACGGGCAGATGTAATTATTTTCGATGCTGAAATCGCCGTTAATGTAATGGGTTTCCTCATATTTTAAATGGACTCGCATTAATGTAGATGGATTAAGTTCTATTACAACGTAGACGATAAGCGGATTTAAGCAAATGCAAGGTTCTTTCTAGCCGTTGAATAAAATCCAAGATATTGGTAAAAGTAAATGATACCAACTGCTTTTTATTTTAAAATAAAAATTCTTTGTCATCTAGAAGTACCTAGGTAGAGGTACCTACACTTTCATGTTATAATAACGATTGAATTGTCATACCTAACAACTTAACCACTAGAACTGAGGAAGGATTTAGTAGGTAAGCTCCTACCCAGCCAAGGAACTAACAATGCAGCTGTATTCCCTTCTTTAGTTTCACTTCCTGAGCACTGTCTGGGCTACAAAGAGTTTGCGGAAATTTGAAAGCATTACTGAAAGTGACTATCGCTAGAAAATTAATCATGTCTCAAAATATCATGGAAATCGTCAGGCTTGTTGTGATTAAGATTCCAAGCAAATATATCCCCCAATGTTTTCAATTTATTTAAATAGGTCAAATATTTTTTTGTTACATGAAATACTTGTTTAAAATGGAAGTAAGTTGTTTATAAGGCGGCCATTGGTCGGATCCCATTCAGTTCGGTCTCGTCGACTACATTAAACTGATTGCTGCAATTAGCGAATGGTGTAATTCTCGTTTTTCAACCGTCTCTCGCCGCCCGCCCACGCCCCCCTCAGCCCCTTCAGGAAATTACTTGAGCCTCGCAGGTCGTGGCGACTTTCCTGGGATTTAATAAAATTGAAGAACTCGAATGAAATTGTTTTGGATTTCTCCTCTTGATCAGTTAGGGTTGTCGCCGTTCAATTTGAGATTGTTGCCTTAATTATAGTAAGTGGGATTGCTAATCGCATTTATTCCCAGATTGCGCGGTTTTTGCGAGAGTCGTGGCGAACACTCGAATGGCGACAGCGTTACAGCGGAATTACTTTCATCATTACCGCTTTCAGCGTTTACCCGTTTATTGCCCACCGTTGTTTAGTTAAAAGCAACGCTTAACGATTAGAGATTCCAACTACAATTATGTTTTAGTTTAGCTGATTACTTTTATATTAGAAATGTTATGCTACATACATTATGTTTGCTGGATCCTGAATGAAAACCTCTTCCTAGTTATGGGCAAAAATACAATAGTAATGTATTGTTTACTGTGTACTTAGGGTACACAGTAAACAATACAAATTCATTTTAAACTAACTGTGCATGCCCGGCAGTGCCCGGTTTTTTCCGGCTACGTGGCAAATGTTTTTATTTATGTAGATTATTTTTTAAACTTAGCATTTTATTAAACCTAATCTGTACCCATGTCTACTTAGGGCCTTAAGTTTTACAATTTATTCCATGAATATTTTAAACTTAATTTGGAGCAAGCACAAAATTTTATTCAGCTTAAAAATGCTCAAAATGATACGATAGTGGCTCGCGGGATACTTGACACAAATCAAAAACCCACGCAAGCGGAGCCAACTAGTGTATCTAACGAGATGCAACCTCAGCCAACCATTCGGTACCAAAATGAGGCAATATGTGAATTCAAAGGCGACAGTAAAGTGGCAAAATGATATATTTCAAGCGCGTATAGCCAGGACAATGGTGGATTGTGTATGGGACTGTTTCATAGTAGTTTTGTGTTATATGGAGGGGGAGAGCAATAAACAGGGCGATTGCACGGCCGGCCCTCGCCTCTGTGCTTCTATATATCCATGTAAAGTGTCTACGTACGCATATAAAATTGTACAATGCTCGACACAAGTTGCAATGTAAATGCAAATATTTGAGTAGGTACGTTCGGTTAAGAAGTTTTTAAATTGAACCCTTTTTATAAGCAAAAAATATTTAAACAGTGAATTAAAATGCTTGAACACCTTTATGACGACCACATTTATAATCATACTGACTTTCTACTCTTCAATTTCCTTGGACAGTATAGTCAATATTTAAGGAATTAGAAATTATTATTATATTAGTTGTTAGTTTTTAAAAAGTCATTTTGTTGTCATTATACCAGGTAGTAGAGGCACGGTCACGCGTGAATTGTTCAAACTGCTATTAAATCCGCAACCTACAATGCTGCAATGTAGTGGTGACATAACGAAGTTTCACACCGCTTTTGCACTGGGACGTATATTGATGGTAACATATAGTGCGGTTTAAGAGAGAAGTTACTCAGGAGTTAGCTTTATATAGCATACTTTCCAACTATGACAATTCAGCTGTAGCGTAACCTCACAAATAGGGAACACTCATGTGTACCGCTTTCCCCAATCTTGTCGGTTACTAAAATTCCATCTTAGAAGGAACTTTCATCGTAAAAGAAGACATCATGCAAAATTGTATGGTTCCAAGTTATATTTGTGGCATCAGCCATATAGTGAAGATAATATTTCCATATCCAATTTTAAGGTACAATTAAAAAAAAAAAAACATAAATACTTTTTTATAGAGAGTTATTTTCAGTAGAGTTATGAATCGTGTAAACGAATTGGTATCAATTTGGCCAGTCATTATTATTATAAAATATTCATAAAATTATATGGGTGGAGCACACATGAGGTAAATTACAAAGCTTGGCTATAGTATAGAACAATACACTCAAGCCTTAATTGTTGTAGCCGGCTACAAGTTTCATATTACGTATAGTGGTGTTTGCTCACTACTCGTTCAAAATAAACACAAATGGGCACTTATATGAAAGTTAATAACATTAACCTGGCGCAATAAAATATATTAATGTCAGTCCCTCACTGGGTAACCACAACGGTGTAATACTACCTGAATTTACGGGCCCGCTACAAGCCGTAGAATTTGTCATAATAATAATAATTTTCTTCCTAACCTATCGTTATGGTGACAAGAATTAGGGTCCTACGGGAGTTGGTAAGAGCTCGTGTCTTAATTACTTGTCTTTGGACTGAAATGTAGTCTCGTCGGATAAGTCGCACTCGCTCATCATAACTTTTACAGCGGCAAAAAGGAATTCAAGGTCTGTAAAGTATTACGTAGAAGCGCTACTTTGTTAAGCATTGGGACTTATATTAAGCTCTAGATGATGAACGTATATTCATTCTAACTATCCTACTTTCCATCTTTTATTAGATGTAAATGCAAAAGTGAGTTTGTTTGTTTTTTAACCTCTTGAAGCTTGATGAAATTGGCACGGAGGCTCGAATGCAACTTTTTTTTTTATAAAATCGCGGGACGGAATCTAGTATATTAATAAATTTTCTTTGAGGCTTTTAATTTTCTGTCCAGATTAAGATACAATGTATTTGATATGTATATAAATGTTATAATATACTGCGTGTATTCTTTTCTCACCTTCACATCAAATTTTCCGAGAGATAACGTTAGGAAGAAATAGGCACGATAAAATAAACATTTTTACGACATTGCAAGGGTAAATTGCTTCATAAAACGCAATTATCTCAAGACTAAGGCCATCGCAACGGTATTGTTAGTTATTGTGCAATGTTGTATGAGAATAGGCTCCTTTTAATCCCTGAAAATAATGAAAACACAATTTGCTTGAATGATATGCTGGTAATGCCGCTCAATCTTTTGTATGTGAACATTTTTGTAATATTCAAGCAGTATTGATAGAAGACATTTAAATAAAGATTTCGAGTTTCGGTCAGATGGATTACTATCTTATTGGATAGATTATTATCTTAAAAACTAAAGACATTAGTAGATGAACAAAAGTTCAAACAGCTAAGAATGGGACGGGCGTCATACCAAGACATTAATTAAGAAAAAAAAACTCATATCGACGCATCAAGAGGATTAGGAGACGGTGTAGCCACTGTGAGAGTTCTGTGCTCAACAGTGAACATCTACAGGCCTAGTAATCATATTAATCTATGTCAGACGATAATGAAGCTTTTTCAAATAGTAATGCACTGTTAAACACAACTGTTTGATAGCCGAGTGCCGACTTAAATAATAATGTAGCGCAATGTAAAATAGAGTTTATTATTCTTAAAAATAGTTGGAATAATCCGTCAGTTGCACTTAAAAATCGCATATCTCAACCTTTTGTTCATCTCAACAATAGGTAACTGAACCAGTTGGCCGTTGAAAAAGAAACAATGGGATACAAATTTATAATGCAGTCTGGAAATGAATCACGTCATGCCTGGGTCCTTTGGGAGCTGTCCTGAATGAAAATGAACAACAATGCTGATTCAACGTGGATATGAATACAGAATATTTACAAATAACAATACATTCTTGGAAAAAAGGAGTATTTTTCTCCGTAATGAAAAGAGAAGATACTCTTGTTTTTGTTGGTTTTCAAATGTGGCGATGCTAGAGCACTCGCTGTTTTTATTTTTAACTATTGACGGGCCGGTTGGCGCAATTGGCGCAGGTCGTGGGTTCGATTCCCACACAGCACATGCAGTTGTGTGCATGAACATGTCTGTATGTCCCGAGTCTTCGTGTAATTATGTATATTCAGTATGTATTTACAAACGAAGTAGTTTATGTAATATATCAGTTATCTGGATTCCATAGTACAAGCTCTGCTTAGTTTGGGATCAGATGACCGTGTGTGAGGAATGTCCCAGGATATTTATTTATATAATTTATTGAGTTACCGTGATCTGTTACTAGTAACTTCAATCACCTGCATGAGTTGGAGGACATACATACGATGCAAAGTCTATGTAGTCTATGATGTAGTGGGGAGTTAGGAGTAGTACCCATGTGACCGCAGGATTTCAGCTTAGATTAATCGAATATCGTACATTCGATACATGAGTGCAGAATTTAGGTTTATCTACAACACTAAAACAAACACGTTAGGGCACATTTCTCATTCTCCAAGGTGGTTCTCCAACCTTTAAAATGATTTCATGTTGTTATGCTAGAAATTAATGATAGATAATTAAATAATGAAGGGCTAAACTAGATATAGGAAGTAACCCTCATGCAGTTCCCTGTAATGCCACTACATATGTGAAAGTCAATGATAGCAATAATGAGGATGCAAAGCTCAATGTAATTCTGTATTGAAATATGGACTCTATGATGGCTGAAATAAGATTTTAGGTTGCAAATCTTATAATTTCTTCTAGATTCAGGCTATCATGCTTCGCAGTCGCGACTCGTACTCTTATGTACCAATTGGCATACTACTTATTTTTCTGAGCAAGCGTACTCCAGGTTAAGTGGCCTTGTCCACTCTCAGTTTGCGGGTCTATGGTCAAACGCTAGCCCATCCTTTCCCTTACATATGATAAAACGCAACGACTCATCATATATTTTGATGCAATGTTTACTTATATTCAGGTTTCTTTGTCAAAGGTTTATAACTGTACATGAATGCACTGTGAAGAAAGGGAGTAAAATTCTACTGTGACTATTTTAGTGACAAGTCACAGGCAAAAGAAATGCAGGTAGAGCGGCAGGCATAGGTTAGTTTAATACAAAAAAACAGTTTAATACATAATGTGTATACAAATTACAAATATTTTTTTCGTATATTTTGTTTCACCTGTGGTGCGCATATGATGGACATAAAAATTAACCTTTATCAAGTGGGAAACTCATTCCGATGCATTCTTGTATTTTGTATTGGTGTCGTAATTTAGTAATGCTATATTGAGTAATGTGGAATAATATACGCAGGATTAGTATACATAATTTAAACTCTTGCCTGTTCTCCTCTGTTGACGCTTTGACTTAAATTGAATAAATGATTTTGATTTTAACTTTAAAACGATTATTTTATGAGA
This sequence comes from Polyploca ridens, assembly GCA_951394255.1. Taxonomy (NCBI): domain Eukaryota; kingdom Metazoa; phylum Arthropoda; class Insecta; order Lepidoptera; family Drepanidae; genus Polyploca; species Polyploca ridens. The sequence goes on along the minus strand of OX596251.1, from coordinate 10,308,936 downwards.
GAAAAAGATTTTTATCTCAATATCGTTATTAACCCTATTCTATCCTCAAAATAAAATAAAGAAACAAAGGTCGGATAGGCCTCACCTAACTAATGACACGTAGAGAGTAATGACGCGACGGGTTCCGCACCCAACGTGTTTATTATAACAAAAGATGTGCGAATAAACGATACGTTAATTTTTGGACATAACTGCACATTGAGGTGTTATTAATGTTCGGCTCATGAATAACATGTACCAGTTCGCACGATTCTGTCGGCAAATGGCCCATATGTCTGGCTTAGTATAGCAACCGCCCAAAATAATAACATGACAATATTGCTTTCGGGTGGAATATCATCATGACGTAGGAGCAAATGTTACAATTAGAAGGGACGGCTATTAATGTTTTTACAATAAACATTGTATTTGTATAGAAAGTGATAAGATTTTCAATTTGATGAAAAGTTTAATTAAATGACAAGAAAAAAAAAACTGATCAATGATTTAATTATTTTATGATTAGTTTAAGGCGATGATAGTTCAGTGGTATCAATGTTGAATGGCGTGACGAAGGTCATGCGTTCAAATCTTATAACGAGCATGAGCTTTCCGTGAAGGAAAATATCGTGAGAAAATCAAAGCTCGGTGGTAGGGTACCCGTCTGAGCCAGGCGGGTACAATGCTTCCACCCTCAAGTTGAATATAACTGACGCCAAGCATCTTCAGGTGTGTTCCGAAAGCTGCACTTGAGAGCAAGTTTTCTTCTAAGTTTTACGTGGTTTTCAGCTCCAGCATTTTTGAACATGGTGAGATTCATAGACCTCTTTAAACGTTCGCGAATTCATACATAAAATGATGATAGTTTTTAAAAATCTGTGCCTAAATAATACTATATTTTGGTGTTAGGTGTACCGATAAAATTTTATTAACCATTATGTTGTGATGCTTAAAATATTTTTCTATCACCTACCTAACGGTAATTTTCACTCGATTTTGTACCTGTAAACGATCAAGCACCGTTTTATCGGTATATAAGGGAAATATTAGCTCAAACCTTTTCTTAATTTATGAAGGTGTGAGTATTTATGTAGTATAGGTAGTCGTACGTTAACTGCAGCCGGGGTACATAAATATCTCGTTATTCCGCGTTTGAGTGGTGGCCGCGATCCCGACACGCTTCCGGAACTAACAGCCTCCGAGGCTGTAAACGTCTCCAGCGCCTGACTTTCGGTGATTTACTTCAATTTTATGTGTCGCCTCTCCTCTCGGATTTATATTAAATTTATTTTATGGTACAATTTTACAACCCTGAAACATGTTACGATGGCCATTCGCCTTGTCTCGTTTGTACATGTGTTTAACGTACCGCGTTATGTGTTTACTTGTTTATAATTAATTCTGTTTGTCATTTTGTACTGAGGCTAATTTATGGGCTGCTGGGATTGCGGTTATATTGTGGGCTTGTATGAATATATTGCAAATGTAGGACAAGAGAAGATGATTGCTTATACGAAAGTAAAAGAACTCAAAGAGATTCGTTTAGTGTGTAAATAAGTTTTAATATTTGTTAGGTGTGGATAATCTTTAAAATCATTGTTGCTTTATTTATATATTTTTTAAAGTCTTATCTAATTTGTCGTAATTAATGTATTCTGTGAGGTTGAATCAGTAGTAGTTTCCAATCAATAAAGTTTAGTGCATCCAAGTGGACGCTACTTTATCCTGAACGAACTTAATCAATAGACAATTTTAACAGAATTTGATCTATTGAATTGTGCTAATGCCAATTTTACAAATACACCATGTTTATCCCTGAACCATATTTAGTTAGGTTTGGCCTCAATGCCAAGACTTGTAAACAAGATTAAATCATTTATCATCAAAAGGGCCTTCCTTATAATCTTTTTATTTTTTTCTCATAAAAAATAATAAATCAGTAAAATGAGCCGCGTTAAATCTGTTCTGTCATAATATCACTCATGAATACTATAAGAGTTTCTATATTTGTAACTCTAGTCTAAACATCACTATTAATTCAATTTCTAATACGATTCAAAGTTTTATTAATAACTAGGTTCACGGTTTCACTCGCGTTCCCGGGATAAAAAGTAACCATTACCATCACATAGTAAAATACTATATTTTCCCAAAATCTCAGCCAAATCGACCAAACGGCTTTATCCATATATATTGTGCATTTAAGCGTAACAAACAAACAATTACTTTCGCATTTATAATATTAGTATGGATATCATTTCTCAAATACCATATGAAGTTCAACTCACAGGTAAGAGCGAGAAACCGTCATTTCCTATTTTCGGCGAACCATTATAGGAATGTTGTTAATAGAGAAAACCGTAGTACAGCTGATGCCGTCGATTCCACACAGACAGTAACTGAAATTATTTTGCTTTAACAATGGTGGCCGACGTTTTATTATTGTTTGTTCTGCCCATTGTGTAGAAGTAATCAAGTGGAAAAGCAAGGAGTAGTATTGCTCTGGCTGTGACACGGCGAAGCGCTCCGCTGTCATAATAATAATTATTAATCCCTGTAATTCACAGGGAACAAAGCCCCGTGTACAACGGAGATGATTTTAGAGCTCCGTTAAGGTGAAGGTACATTCATTGTTTTTCTTTTTATACATTTATTTTTTACTTTATAAAATTAATGGTAATATTTTAAACTTATTCTACCGAATAGTTCAAATCTTAATCACTTTCCTTCCAGCACACAATACGTTTAATTTCGTTTGAAACAATTTCATCTATAAATTTTCTTTCTTTCATCTCTGGCTGAAGGTTAAGAGCGACCTTATAAATAAAGATGATTGGCCAGACAAATAGATAGAGAGATAGCCTTCACAAATAAACGTTTATCTATTATCTTTGGTGTTCAGACGGGAAACCTGAAAAACGAGGCTGCCCGCGCGCCGTGTACAAAAACCCAATATTTCTCTAGGTTCGGTCATCTGACCAAAACAGTTTTCCTGTTATCTTTCCATTGCCATACAAACCTATACTTTTTCACACAGTGGGACAATTTGCAGCGTTTTTTCTGTGCAATTTTAAAATGCGACCTTACTGCTACGTAAATGTGAACGTTTTTAAGTAATTGTGTTAAACTATAAATGTTAACGCATTTAGATTTTTCGTTTTTCAACAGTTTCACGTTTTTAAGCTTATTTTAGTGTTATGCTACGAAGGCGATTTCCAGAACACTATATACGTTTGTTCATGAAGTTTTTTCTTTTGAATAGTCTTGCTATATACCTATGTTTTAAAATATTAATTGCTTTATTCGTAATTTATCTGATAAGCCAACCTTTCTGTCTGTGTATTACATACTGTTGTAAATAATTAACGAAACAATAGTTGACACTTAAAATCTACAATTTTAAGTAATATACTTTGTAAAAAAATTACTTAATGAATGTATGTTGTCAAAAAAATAAAAGAGTTTTGTTTAAATATATGTACCTATAGTTTACCAATTAGGGGAAGAAACAAGGTAATTTAAATGAGAGGGTTTTTAATCAACCCTGTGCCAACCACAAAGTATTAAACATCATACCTACTTTCATTATATCGTTTAATATATTTCGACGCTGTTACAGTAAATTAAAGCAGCGGTTATTATCATTGACGTTCGTCAGGGCTCAGGGCATTAAGTCTTCAACCGAGGCATAAAACCAATAACGAAGAATACGGCAGTTAGTCGGCTTAGCGACGATTAACTTTGGCAGAAAATTAAAAGCGACGACGGAGAGATAATAAAAGCAGTTGGTGAAAATACGTGACCAATATGTCCTAGGAGGGTTCGACAGCGATCATCTAGAAGTTTATGTACCTCACGTAGCACGAGTTTGCTTTGCCAACGTGCGACGGCTACCTTACCCACTGCTTGCACGGCTCGCCTCGCTCGGATATCGAATCAAAATTCGATGGCGTTGAGCATACGTACTGTCATCGTTGGTTCAAGTAGCATCCCTCACTCCATTTTGTTTTTTACTTTATTTGATGGGATCTAGTTGAATGTTGCCATTTTCAATGTAAGTATTGCAAAAGTTCTGAGATTACAATAAGAAAAATATTAAAAGATATCCCTTACATATAAAGCGTCGTTTTGAATTTGAATCCAAATTTTGAAAAAAAAAAAAAAAAACTCCACTAAACTGATTCATAATGAAGTTATCAAACTTTGATTAGCTAAAATTCCGAAGTCTTTATCTGACACGTGAAATTGGGTGATCGAAAGAGTGAGACGGGGCACACTATTACACTGATTTAGTTAAAAAGCGATTATGAGTAAGTGGGTAAGTATAAGTTGTACTACATCTAGATTTAAGTTGCTGGCACTAGTCGCGCAAGCCAAGTGAATTATATCAATTAAATAGCATTAGGTAATATAACATAGCTAATATACGGATCCCTCATGCGTCATTTGTGGCATAAATTAAGAGTTCCTTTGTATTAAGGGTCGTCAAATAACAAGTATGTACATGTAGTAGGTATCATTGTTGTTGACTAGAACTACACGGTTCTAAGTAAGTTGCATTGAACCCGAATCCAATTTAATTAAGGATCTTATCAAACTGTTTCCTGACACAAAAACAACAACTTAACTGGTCGACCGGTCTGAAACTATGTAAAGTTTTAATTAAGGCCCTTTTATCAAATATGAAGCCAGGATATAAAGTGAATGTATGTGTGGGCTGAGGGTCAGCCTCTGAATGAAAGGGTGCGATGACTATCAGAAAGGCAACAGTTTCAATCACGTCACAACTTCGCTCGTTAAACCATACACATGTCGCCGTATGTCCTTTCAGAACGTTTCATATATAGCTCTTTCATGTCGTTTGCGAGTCGAAAGTCCCTTATCAGCAACGTGCCAATGAGAATGGATAAAGCGTGTAAAATGTTTCCGTGGTAACGGGTTCGGTTCGGTCATTACCTACTTTGAGTTTACCTCAATATAGCCATTGAGGTAAACTCAAAGTAGGTAATGACCGAACCTGTATGTGCTTGATACATTTATATTAGAAATACTAGAATCCACTCCGCAGATTCACCTATGTTCCCATAAGACTTTATGTTTTTCTGGGTTGGATGTATATATTATAACAGTTAATAAATTTTCATACGAAATAATTCATCGAGAGAGACGTTTTCCTTTTTTTTAACTAAATGGGCTTGCCTTTGGCTTACTGACCCGCCCATAAGGGACGATGACGTAGCCTAAGATGGAACACGCTTACCCAGGTTGAAACAGTTGAAACCCATTTACTCTGGCCTTGAAAGTTCCGAGATTGTAAGAGTTAGAAAACACAGACACCGCGCCGGAAGCAAGTTCCACTCCCTTGCTGTCCGCATTATAAATGGGGAAGCAAAACGCTGTGTTCGTATTTTCAAACCTCGGTTAACATTGACGTTAATATAAATTATTTTCGATTAAAAAGAAAACCTTTGATGGACTTCCTTCAAACAGGTTCCTGATGAAACTGGAAGGTCTGTGAAAACGTGGTTTTCCCAATGGAGTGCAGCATGGGGTTCTTCAATAAGGGCAAGAAGAGGTTTCTTCAAAAAAAAAAACGTGAACTACTAAACTGGTTTGAAATATTCCTACGGCACATCGACTATTTAGTCGATGTGTTATAACTCTCACTGACCCCTGTAATACACCAATGAGTATATTTATACTCATTGGTGTACTACAGGAGTCAGTCCTGGGTCCAGTGATGTATTATATTTACACCTTTGACCCTACACGATGTCTAAAATGTTATGTTACTATTTTCGCAAATGACTCAAACAAACATAATATTTGCATACCCAATGATTGGCTACAATCACCCCTATATTATATTAATGTAAGCAAAAACGAATACAGACTTTAGTGTAATGTGAACTTAAGTAATTTTGACTAATATGCTATTTCAGAATTTTAATATTTATTCAGATTTAACATGTTGTCCTATTTGTATTGATAATATATACCTGTTAGAATATAGCAAATAGAGAACAGTTTAGAACCTCAAAGGACTGAGCTACAGGAAAAGAATACAATAAAAAAATATTTTAAGGAAAATCAATACCGTATTTGAGAACATGGCATTGGTTTTCATCAGGTAAAGCTGTGAGTATATTTCTTATTTATTAAGAAATTGGTACAAAAAATAAAAAAACGGAAAAGCTAAACTGACAAGTTAGCACACCGTCGATAAGAGTTTCTTATTTGTTAACGTTGGAAGTTCGCATTAAAAAGACGAATGTGGGTTCGGCGAAAACGATTTAATGGCCATATTTAAGGTTGGCCTCTTGATCCGCTTACAAAACGAATTGGTTGCGAAATTGCTTTCTAAATTGGACTAGTTCTGCGGTAGACAATTTGGCAAGACATTTGTATTCTTGCGGAGAAAAATAGCATATACCTCGAACATCTGATAGTGAACGTCGTACGACTGTCGGCACCCGTCGTGTCACACAGTTGGGCCAGAGCCAATCATTCGATCGAAATGAAATATTTCGTAGCAATTTAGGGACTTAATGAAAAAAGCTCCCCCTTTTCTCATTTAGTATGTTTATGTACATGTATACCCTCTCGCATAACTCGTATATTAAATTTGTTTTGTCGTATTGTGTTTTATTGTTATCGAATGTTAATTCGCTTTAAACATTACTCTTTATTAAGCAAATGAAAGAATCTGTTTAATTTTTGAATCCAACCTAGTAAAAGATTATCGTATTTGACCATTTATAATTTACACATAAATCACATATACCTATTGCCTCAGAGTATATACATACCGTTTGCTTGTTATATACTGTGAATATTTCATTATTTTATTATAGTAGATAATTAATAGAAGTATGTAAAAGTAGTAGTATATTAATACAATGTGTATAAACATATGCATCTGACGTCGTATTCATAAATAATGGGAATAGCTATGTAAACAGTTTTTCCTAATTGTCTATAAATTGGATGCGGCAGCAATTTGCTCATCGTACTGTTTTTAAAATAGGTATTTTATTGTTCTCTCTTTTATTTAAACTGAAATTACTCCTCATTCATTAGGACGAGAGGACGCAGCGCACTCTACTCCATTTTTATTTTCCATTGTTGGTTTTCAAAATTAAGCCCCAGCAACAATTGCTTTGTTAATAAGGGTCCCACGATTAATCTGCTTTATTTTTTCGTTTCAAAGAAACAAGAAAGTCTTCAGACATTAGTATTTTTTTGTTGTGCTGTTCTAAATTAATCAGACTAAATGCGTATATTTTTATTTGTTATAGCAGATGTTTGGTAAATAAGGTTAATGTTAACATTATGTGATTGGAACCAGCAAAGTGAAAGTTTTTGATTGACAATGTTAAAAATATGATGCTTGATGACTTATATAATTAATAAAATTGATTGATTTGCTCGCAATAATATACTTAAAATAAAAACTAAATCAACTCCCAATTTAATTACGCTAGGAAAGCCTCTTCGTTCCTGTTTAATTCTAAAACGCATGTTGAGTTTACCGTAGGTACAGGTAAAATGGCTCAGATTAAAATGATTATGTTTGGATATTTCGATAGGGATTACGGAAGCTTCATTTCCCCTTTGTAATATCTCGATTAATACGTAAATGTAAACCGAGGTGCTTACACAGGGTCTAGAGTGGATCATTAACAAAGATTTTGCGGTGTCAACCACCAAAATATTGTTTCATATTTAAGGTTGTTTACTCTTTTCCACGCAGGCGATGTGGTAATTTGTTAAAGGATAATATTTGAGCTCGTTTATGAGAGCGTGACGCGGCCATATTTGTTTGTTGCTCTGTTGTAACAATACGACACGCTGTCATCTGTCAAGCTCAACTGGCGACAATATACAAACGGACGACGAATAAATAGCCGATCATTTATATTGATGAGTGAAGCCAACGTTATTTTAATATGTACACACAGAAATGCAGTCATATTTTCCACTACATTCGCCATTCGGCTTTAACATGTAAAATATTTATCATCTGCATGTTTTCGTTCAGCTGAAGAGAATGCTATTCCGTTATAACAACCCATCTCAGAGATATACAGAATAATAATTTTCTCGAAAAATTATATTAGACAATGGTGCCGATTCTGTTGTAAATCGCACTAAACTAATTTTAGTCACATCTCATCTCTTTCTTACTAACATGATTGAAAAAGGATAGAACATATTTTAAGTTGTCAAATTAATCTTTGCCGTCTTATTTTGCGTGTATTTAGGCGTAACCGCGATAGATGGCGACTAAATTTATATTGAAAACAAGCATTGGACTAATTTGACAGGACTAAATTTCTTACGTCCTTTTCTTATGTTCTTTGTTAGAAAGAGACATAGTGACATTAAAATTAGTTTAGTTGTGAACAACAGAATCAGGGCCAATGTTTCTGAAACAGAGTTTTAACTTCAGATCTTTTTATGGTCTGTGAACAAAAATGTATCAAACCCACGCTATTTTATTCCCTAAAGGTGGAATAAGATTCGTGTTCTTGTCATTGTTTGTTGTGCCATTTTCAAAGTTAAACGAATATAAGGGTACTTTGAATAAAAACCAAGCAATCGAATTACATTGAAGCCTTTCTTAGAAAATGGAGAGATTTTGTCTTTGAAAGCGAGCGAAAATACTTGTTTTCTTTGATTCTTTCTCTTTAAATATAACTAGCCTGTGCTTCACTTTTTTTAGCTACGTTCTAGGAATAAATTATGATTTTTCCGGTGTAGGATTGTATTATTATAGTAAGAAATAGTTAATCAGTCTTAGTTTAATTAATATATTTTGACACAAACAATATTTATTCTTAATTATTCAATACCACCCTAATGGTACAAGCTGTCTATACCCTCATGTTGTAATATTAATGCTGTTTTATTATTGACGCTTTATTTAAAATAGCTCACTTCACTTCAAGAGTTTAATTACAATTATGTCTACAACTTCGTTCTAATAAAATTTAATTCTGATGTAATATTAAATAGCATATTGCTTGAAAATTTACCTAATAACACAACTTTGGGAGCGATTGTCTCAAACTCTGTCATATATCCACTCGACTGTGGATGGTTTGAATTAGAAAATTTCTCGTAACTTATTGGGCGGAGCATTATTTAACATAAAGTGTTATAAAGTTAATTATATTTAAAACGTAGGTACCTCCTGTGGTCTTATAACTGTCATAATACATTAGTCAAATTGTTGACTTTGAAGTTTATATTATATGAAATTATAGTTATCATAATGCCTACTAGTCTTGCCCACACGCGGTGAGTCGGTGCCGTATATTTTTGTTTTTGTCTAAGCTTACATCTACTTACGACCTAGTCATTTAAAATCACTTGTGTGTGTTTTACCGCTTGTACAACGGAGACTCTCCGTTGTACAAGCGGAGAGTTCTAAAGAATTGTTCGACTTGATGCCCACGGCTACCTTCTACCATCGCAACTCTCGCTATCGATGGGGAGTCCATCCTCACACATTGAAACCAGAATTGTTTCGAACTGTGCGGGCTCAAAGGAGTTTTCTTCCGCGGATGCTCAGATTGTGGAATGAGCTCCCCGCCGTGCTTATCCCAATGGAAAGAAAAAAAAGTGAAAAGATTTCTGCAGGGTCGGCAACGCGCGAGTGATACCCTTGGGGTTGCAAGCGTCCATAGGCTACGGTAACTGCTTACCATCAGGCAGGCCGTATGCTTGTTTGCCACCTTAGTGGTATAAATAAAAAAAAAACTCTTTTATTATTTCGCTCAGTATAGTATAATTGACATATTTAATGGAAGTATGAATCGCTATGTTCAAGCACATGAGACTTATAGATTAATGATGCTACGGTACAACATCTAATAGAATTTAGAGCTTATTATATTAGCGAGTAGTCACTAACAAGTATCAGGCTAATAATTATTGATAATTTTGATTATATATGTTAATATTATTAATTACATTTTTGTGTAAAATAAAATAATTTTGATGATTGTAGTAAATATCAAATGGTATACCGTCGCTGCGCGTGCAATACCACGGAAGAGCACTTTGTAAAAACCTAATATTATATTATTCTTATTATTATTTTTCTCCATAAAGTAAGCCTCAAACTAGTAGCGATAGAGTTCCGTCAGCAAAATGTAGTTAAATGACTGAGTTATTAAGTTTTTTCTTCTCCCTGTAAAATTGCTAAAATACAGATACGCGGTTTTTACAAAGTGCTCTTCCGCGGTATTGCACGCGCAGCGACGATATGACGTATTATTGTTAGAAGACGAATCTCCAACAAATCAAGCTAATGAAGCTATGGTACAATTAGGTTGTAACTTATACGAGTAGTTGCAAATTGTAACATCACGATCGTCATTATCATCTCTATCACATTCGCATGTAAATTAAATCAATGTCTATATAAAGGGCGATGGCAAACTCTTGATTGCATGGCTTAGCACGCAATTCGGCAATAAACTTGCAACTACGGAACTAAAATTTCAACGCAACTTTATTTTTATCAGAGGAAGTCGTTAGACGGTATCTGAACCACCTCGCACATATTAACATACATAATTATAGGTAGTTTAACAATTGGAGCTGTGCCAGCCCGATCTAACTTAAGTTATACGACTATTATAGTTTTTAGGTTTCCGTTCGTAGTAGAAACAATATGTTTTCACCAGATATTGTTAATTTCGGTAGACGCGTTTCGTTAGACAAATTTATTGGCTTGATTTATTACAGTTATCGGAGCTTGTTTAATTTATTGAGAATAAAGTTTCATTCAAGTTAATATTAAAGTATTATTTTAGTTAATTGTGATAATAATACCTTCTCTACTAGAAATAGGTATTCAATTTTATTAGCAGCATTGATATCACTTGATAGTTGCAATAACAATTTCCTAAATACTTGTTAATAAACTTAGTTTTAATTTATTCTGATAATAATAAACTTTATTTTTAGGAAAAATATATGTTCAAGATAAAGGGCAATATATAGGTATTTTTCTTTGAATACAGCGGTTTAATTTATTTGTAGTTAATTGGTATGGAACTTTACTACTAGTGCCTAGTTAGGTATTTATCTTTTATAAAAGTGGTAGGTACCGAAAAAAAACTAGCTAGATTTTTAGTGGAGCTGGACTCGATTACCTTCAGATGAATATTTTACCCTAGTTTCCCGAATATTTTATAGTTTATTTGAAATAAATTGATCCTCAGTTTGGAGAGTAAGTAATTGAATTAGATAATCCTATACTATATTCGGCAAGAATTAATTTCCTTACACTAAATGAATGTCAGTTTGTTTATCTATTTTTAATGCTTGTTATAACTACAATATTATTATTTTTCCTACGGCGCGGACTGCCTTGGGATAAAACAAAGAGACTGTATATTTCCCTTTATTGTCAAGCACAAGAGTTCTGTTGGTGACACTTCGATTTAGTGCCGACCCTTGATAAAAGTCCTTTCACCGTTCCACCCATTATTTAAGTACCTTAAGTACCCACGCCAGCTTATGTTTTAAAACCAATTAAAATTACTTATACATCGTGTAACGGAAATTGTGTATCTATCCGGAAGAGGCGAAGACTACATCAGGTATAGAGGGTCTCATCTAGGGTTGAGGGCACAGGTTGAGGGAATGGTATTTTTTTGTAATTTTTCACCATAAGTCAAAAACAATAAATATAAAAGAAAATAAAAAACTGTTTTGGAATGTAGAAACAAAACCCTTTTAAATGATACCCCATTTAAACTTGTAGCCATACTTTGAAATTTCGGTCACACATTAGGCAACTTTGTGAAGAAAAAAATATTTTTGTTTTCGTTTGCAGTAATATTGTGTAAGCAATGTTTAAAAAGATCCCAAATTTCAAATCAATAGCATTGCTGATATACCTATACCACTGTGAAAGACAGACATACGGATGTCGTGGCATCGTAAAGGGTTCCTTTTTTACCTTTTCGGTTTAAACCCTAAAAATAAATAGTATCTACCTACCAAATTCCCATTTATATGAACCCTTCTTCATGCCGGCCCTTTCATAAATAAAATAGTATGAAATGTATATCTACTTATTTTGAGGGTGGTGCTATTTCCCTTCATCAATCTCTTTACATCACCTACTACTAGTTATGCCCCGTGGTTTCACCCGGTACATAGCCTATAAACTTCCTCAATAAACAGGCTATATCTAACACAAAAAGAACCTCGATCTTCCTGAGATAAGCGCATTCAAACATACAAACTCTTCAGCTTTATAATATCAAGTAAATTGACCTACCTCGACTATCTGCACTGTTGGTACTGAAAATATTATCTTCCCTTCCTTCAAAGATCGCTCGCTATAAGCATCGGAAGTAGCTAAGCAAGCGGAAAAATATACAAGCTATACGGGAGTGCGGGATAAAATGTGCATTAAATACATTTATGTATATGAAACCACTTAAGGCACATGTCACACGTCAATCCAGTACACGAACTTACTTTTACCCGCGGTCTGATGTCGACATTTACTTTTTACTCTCTCAGCTCGTTCCCCAAAATGTAGTGGATACAGTGTGTACATTCATATTATAAATTATATTAGGAAAGCAAAGTTAATAAGTTCTACCACAATTTCCGGAATTTTCGGAAAGGTAGAGACGGTGAGAACAATTTTATTCTGTATATGGTTCAGACATGAGGTCGACAGTTACATCGCTATTGTTACTATTAAAGTTTTACCATAGGCCTTATTACTACTTATGCGTTATGAATTGTTAATAATATTAATAAAGTTATGCTTAAGCGATAAGACCGTCTGTGTTGTATCAGTTCGTTTGTATTTGTTATTCTTTCTTTTAGGTGTACTTATTGTATGGTGTACAAAGAAAGTATATTTAACTTATCTTATGTCCAAGTATCCTTCATTATCCATCCTTTCTAATAAATGTAAGTGTCTCAGAGTTTTAAGCTAAATATTGTATTTACTTTAAATGTTCTTCTTAAAACATACTTCACTGGCTGCATCCAATGTAAAGTCGATACGGGAAAAGAGAATTGATGCTAAATGTCCTTTTTTGTAACGTAACAAAGAGCCTGAAAAATAGCATGTCTGAGGAAAAGAAGGGAAAGTAAATTCAGCAATTTATTGCTTAGGCGCCGGCCCTATATTTGTTGCAAATGAAGACGGCACCGAGGTGACAATTTTCGGATGTTGTGGCAAAATGACCGCCCTGGGACGAACCTGCCTTTACAGTATCGCGACTCGCAATTTATTCTTATTCTCAAGTAGTCTAATATTTGTTGAAAAATACCTCATATAAGTGTTTTCCTAACTGATCATTTATTTAGAAGGATATATATTTTATATTAGAAGGATATTGTTCTTATATAAAAGGTTGGCAAGCACTTATTGATTTACCCCCTTACTCATAAAGCGCTATTTAACTAATTAAATAATGTTACTCTATTGTCATTGTCAAATAATGTGACATTATTTACGTGACCATTTAAACAGTATATTAGTTAAATAGCGCTTTATGAGTAAGGGGGTTAATTTTGATCGACTTTAGTTCTGATAGAAGAGCTTATGTTAGTTAATTGTGAGTTAGACAGAATAGCTAACGTATTTAATTTTACTATGTTTACCAAACATAATTTATAATAATAATTATACGAGTCCACTAAGTAAGTAGGTATTCTGTTGTCTGACCGTCGTCAACTTTAAGTATATCTACAATGTTGATGCTAGGTATAAGTTTCAGAGGTTATTTCTTCAGGCATGAATTAATTTACTTATAAGTTTCAAATATGCAAAAGAGGTTTGCAATCGATATTTTAGAATTTGCCTTTGAATTTAAATAACGATGACCAATTCTACCCTCACTCTGATACCATGACCAGCAAATTCATATTTTGAAGTATCTTACATTGATTGAAACTAGATTTTTGAAGATAATCTAAAACTCATTGAAGCTAAAGATTGAGAAATAAAATATATTTTATTTGTAATTCCGGTTGCATATCCGGATTATTATGTTTTTTATTTAGATATCGAATGGCTGTCAGTTTATGGTATATGTCAATATGATCAGTGCTGCCTTTAGGTAGAATTTACGGAGGGGCCACCAAATTGAATAATTAACTCAAACCGGTAATTATTAATGCAGAGATAGGATATTGGCAATGGCTGTGATTCGCCGCTTTATCAATGTGAGCAATAATAAAATATCACCAAGATAGTAGGTATGTAATCGAAATGCCTTTGCATTTCAAATATTGTCAATTTTTGAAAAGATTTCAGGAGAATTTAGAGGAATAAAACTACAGCTATCTGGAAACACTGATTGTTTTCATCACTTTTGTAACCTATCGCTTATGTCAACAGATTCGTGTTTTTAATTGATTAACATTTTTCCGCAAAAGCCATAAATAAGAATTGAATTGAATTGAATTTAATTTAATTGATTAACATTGATTACATATACAAAAATCCGCTGCTTTAAATGAAAAACGAAGAACAAATTCAAAATGCTGGTATTGTATGCTTTATAATGCACCATACATGGCTTTTGGTCACGGCAGTTTTTGACTAGGCATGCCTACATTGAAAAGGGTCATCGTCCTCTAAGACATACTGTAATCTTTAAGCGCATGTATCTGTCGAAAAATTTAAAGCTTGAAAACTCCAACAGTAGGTTGACCAGCAGTCAACGAGTAGCTCGACTGGGGAAGTACCTCCACCTTACAAAATACCGCAGCCAAATAACTTTATGTTGTGTTCCTGCGCGTGAGTAAGATTGCCAAAGCTCATTGGGGAGGTGGAAGGGTCGGTAATGCGTGTGTTGCAAGCTTTCATATGGCTACGGTAAACGCTTTCCATTCGGCGCGGCGGGCCGTACGCTTGTTAGCGGACTTCGTAGCATAAAAAATAACCGCAGTGGGCCTGCTTGGTGGAGTATCTATCCATTCCCTGCCATCCTCCTTTTACAAATGAAGCCTATAAAGGCTGATGATGATGATTTGTTCTCGTCTAAATTGTCATTAGCGTAGTTATAGCCTAGCTATTTCTTTCTCAATAAACGGGTTATCTGAGGCAAAATTTTTCAAATCAGAATGATAATAGTTCCTAAGATTAGAGGGTTCAAAGAGAAACATACAAACTCAACATTTTAGTATAAGTAGTGACGCAACAGATCTCTGTTGCTGCTTCTGCAACTGCATTTCTGAACACTTTTTGACATCAATTTCTGCATCTTTCCAAACCGGCGGGCCGTACGCTTGTTTGCCGACTTCGTAGTATAAAAAATAACCGCAGCGGGCCTGCTTGGTGGAGTATCTACCCATTCCCTGTCATCGTCATTTGTGAAAGGAGGACTACGCTCGTCAGTGGGACATTATAGGCTGATGATGATGATTAGCTCTCGCATTAGCGTAGTTATAGCCTAGAAAATTTTTTTCAATCAACGGGTTATCTGAGGCAAAATTGTTCATATCAGAATGATAATAGTTCCTAAGATTAGAGGGTTCAAAGAGAAATATACAAACTCAGCATTGTAATATTAGTAGTAGGTAGTGATGCAACAGACCTCTGTGTCTGCTTCCGCAACTGCAGTTCTGCACACTTTTTGACATCCATTTCTGCTTCTGTTTCCGTAACTGTTACCTATAACGGAAATTTGAACGGAACTTTACGTCGGTTGACGGGGAAAGCGCGCGCGCGCGCGTTTGCGCTGTGGACGAGGTGTGCGTAGATCGCTTGGCGGTAGAGCACGTGCGGGAGGGTTGTCGACCGCCGCGCTGACCACAAGCGAGCTGGGCTTTCGCTACTTGTCGCAACGCATTTGTTTTTTTTTTGAAATGGCATTTTAAAAAAAATACTATTTTTCATGGTATTTATACTTCCGCTTCCGCTTCTGCACCCGTTTCTGTTTCTATTTCCGCAATAAAATACTTTTGACATCTGTTTCAGTTTCTGCTTCCGTTATAACACTTAGCGTGACGCTTTAATCAGTCGCTGAAAAATTGTATGCCATCCAAGATAGTTTGTAGTGTTTCCAGCAGTAGATATATCAATGTGGAGAATAAAATGAACTATGACAATGTTTTTTGAAGTAGTATTTTTGGAATATTAATAAAACGAATTTAGATATATTATTCTTTTTTTACAACTTTGGTGGCCACTTTTAACTCTACTTTAACTTAGCCTTATCTTTCTATATCTGCATACAAAGTGATGAATAGATAATTTCCTATTTGCCTTTTTTGTGATTTTAATTCATGTTGTATCATCCTTTTGTCAGACTGATATTGGTGAGGCTCGTGGCGTGCAAGATCTAGCACTGCGGTCAGCAACCACAGGCTCTGCGAGGAGACTAATGCTTTACCTTTAGCCACATACCTCCTAGTTCTAATAAATATCTTAGATAGGTCACACGTTAAAGGGGTTTACAGCCAACAAATTGGTTTTTCAGGAATGATGATTTTTAGGAAACCTATTTGAATAAAATTAAATATTAAAAAAAATACAGATCATACTACGAATGTGAGTACAACAGCTTCATTGGAATTCATATATGTAAATTCCGATTATTTAGAAATAGTGTCACGTCTCGTTCATGTTGTAATCAAAATTAAGGGTACTGGAATTTTCATAAAATATGAATTCGACCAATATCAAATGCGAGCCATTCAAGACTCGTGCTAAACAATCAGACTTTTCAGTATAAATAAGTTAATACCAGTGCACAGTTTAGCGTTTCAATAGCATTCGCATTTAGTATGCAACACACATTCTATTTGCGAGACATCCTGTTAGGTTTCCAATACATCTGTGCGCTGGCGAGCGGGAGCGGACCAATGACTCGGTACGTGCGCGCGATGACAATGCACACTCCCTCGCCAAATACACTTTTCATGTTGCCAGTACGATTGATAGAGAAACTATTGAAATATTTTTATTATAATGCATACATTTTTAACAAAAATAAATTCTCTATTATATCCCCTATTTCAGGATGTAAAACACTCGAATGTTATAAACTTTAAGCTGCATAGTATATATTTGGTGGAAACTGGTGCCCGTTCTACGGTTTGACCTTTTTTACACGATTCCAAGTCTCACCTCTAAAACTCGGTCACAGTTTATAATAGACAATACTTGAAAACCCGGGGAAATATAGTGGATTTGTTAGCTAGTTGACAACCATCATTTTATTTACTATAAGGATATTGTTATTTACTGATCGCCAATACGTAATAAGGCGGTAGGTAACTAAGTGTGTGTTTAAATATTCATCATTTAGTTAATCGCCTTAAGTAATGAAATGTAATTAGTTTTAGTCAAAGATATGGCAATAGATCACCTAATAAACGTGTATTAGTCAAACAATTACATTTGCCTCTAAACACTTATGTAAAGGAGTATAATAACTTAATCTGTGTTGTTGTTAAATTGTATAATGGGCGGCGCCCTCCAGTTAATAGTTTCGCAAAGTGGTTTGTTTCGTAGCGTTGCCGGTACATAGATTTATTTGCCTATTTGAGTCCCGAATGTCCTCTCTCGCCGAACGAGCACTGCACGCCCCATACAAATTGAAAATCAATGAACCGCGGAATTCAATTTAATATGAAAAGCTATTCATCTTCATGTTCCTCTTATATCTAAGTATGCATGAAGCAAAAACGATGTCCCGGCAAACTTTCATTCTAATAGCTTTGCTGTATAACACGAGTTCCTCGTATAATATTATCGAGAGCCATTTACTGAATGGAGGCAGTTTTTGAAGATGGCTTATTCGTAAGTATCGTGACTGTCTTTTGTGCATAGATTATACAACGTAATATCAGTCTTCAACTTATATTTATGATGGCTCTAAATACTTGGAGTTAAGATTATAAACATCTCGTTACTTGTTATTAATGTCAAAGTAATTCAGTCTATTTCAACCAGGGTCAGTTCACACCGAAACGAGATTCGACGCGACACACGCGCACTATTTAAAGATACCGATACAAATGGAACTTTATTTCCTACCCAAATAGGTTCAATTTTTAATTAGAGAGTTAGAGTACGTCCCGCGGTGTCGCTCTGTCGATAATATAATCTCTAAGAACCACTTATTTACCTAAATATATTTAAATTAGAGATTTTACAAAAAATATCCAACAAACCATAATAGACAAAATCTGATAACCAAGCAACTGAAAAAGAAACATCCTTAAAAAACGGGCTCAAAAATAAAACACCAAGATAATTTATATGTTAGCTCTCACTCGACTGCAAATAGCATTATGAGACAAAGAAAATATGTGTTGTAATCTACTGCTAAGCTGACAAAACATTTTCACTGTAAGGAAACTCGAAAGGAAAAAATGAAACACTTTGTAATTTCTGCATAATTTATTCGGTCCCACCCAAGTCTTTGAGCGCAAAATACTTGGGAATTATCAGACAAAATCTTTTTCTATTGGATCTTTGTCTGTTTTTAGGGTTTCATGCCCAAAAGTTGCCAACGGTACCCTATTAATAAGCCTCAGCTGTCCGTCCGTCCACTCGTATGTGTGTCAGTGAGCTGTATCTTATGAACACAAAATAATAAAATATAAATATAACAATAAATAATAAGGATGAAATAAAAATTAAAGGATTTTTATTTCATTCTAGAAACGTGTTTACGGAATCCTTTATATGCGAGTCCAACGAACACTTGGCAGGTTTTCGGCCACTACAATCAAAAGTATTGAAATGCCTCATTAAGGTGTACACAGTCAAATTATTCAATTTAACATTCATTTAATTTTTTCAAGGATCTGTTACACCGTACCTAGAGATAAATGAAATATCATATTTCTTTTTAATAATTTGCCCGTATGGAAAAATCCAAAGCAGCTTATGCCAATTATTTTTACTTTTGCAAAAATATTTTCACAGACTTACAAATATCAATTAATAGTGGAAGCTTTTATTTGACGACAATCTCACCAGGGTCAGTAATTATGTGGCCGAAGGTAAGTACAGAAAGCCTAGAAGCGAACCGGCTCTCAAGTGCAGCTGTCGGAATGTGTGACGAAAATGTGTTTTGCTTGCTTTCAACTTGAAGGTGGTGGCCAGCCAGGCGAGTACCGATGTACCTGCGCAGAAGATACATTTTCAAAGCGCCGGAAACGCTATTGGTCGGCAGTTGCCGCCATGTTAGCGCGCGCCGTGCGGAGGGGCGTGACTTGCGAGTGAGACGGAACTAACAGCTGCAGTGTATTGTGAACCTTATAGTAGTGATCTAAGGTTGATTGTAAGTTTTAAGAATTCTTTCGTTAATCTTCGGGGCCATACTTTCTTTTCTGTGCGAACGAAGATTCACCCCTTCCACCGTGATATGGTTCGAAGAGCTCAAGCTCATTGGATTAGAATCTGCAACCTTAGTCATGGAATTCGAAGTCACTATCACTAAGCTATCGTCACCTATTTTTTTATATCGGACATTTAAACTATATTCAGTATTGATTTTATAAAAAAATATCTCATAAACAGAAATTTAAAACGTTGCTGAAAAGTGTTACTATGCTTAAGACTTCAAAGAAACTCAGAGAAATAAATTCGTGCTAGAAATATTTTACAAGAAGCTAATTGTTGTTTCATTTACTTTGCTAAAAAACTAATTACATCATAATATTGATATTCAGCGAGACTGACTTTATAGTCCGTCGATTTTTTAATAGGTAATGGTGCCGATTCTATTGTAAATCGCACTAAACAAATTTTAGTCACATCACATCTCTTTCTTATGAAAATTATTGAAAAAGGATAGAACATATTTTAAGTTGTCAAATTAATCTTTGCCGTCTTATTTTGCGTGTATTTAGGCGTAAGTGCAATATATGGCGACTAAATCTATATTGAAAACAAGCATTGGACTAATTTGACAGGATTAAATTTCTTACATCCTTTTCTTATGTTCTTTGTTAGAAAGAGACATAGTGACATTAAAATTAGTTTAGTTGTGAACAACAGAATCAGGGCCATTGGCATTTTAAACTTCTTTCTACTTACTTTAGAAGTAATTTCTAAATATATAAGTAAACGATTATTTTGCTAACTAAACATGCTGTTCAGTAATTACCTTAAAATCTTATTTCAGTTCAGCTTCGTTCAAAATGGCCATTAAAAAGGATAATTGATTACTGTACTTGCTTTCAAACAGCTTTTAGAGGTGCTTACTCGAAACTCATTAAGTTTGTAGGTGATCTTAATTTATATTGGTAAGCTGTTAAAGTTAAATGAACGAAGTGCTTTGGTAATTATATTTAGGATCGGCTAAAATTAAATATGGCCAACTTTTAGCCACAATTTCACCATAGTAAGTGTTGATGTGGCTAAAGGTAATAAAACAAGGCCTAGAAGGAACTGGCTCTCAAG
The DNA here is from genome assembly GCA_951394255.1 of Polyploca ridens. Classification (NCBI taxonomy): domain Eukaryota; kingdom Metazoa; phylum Arthropoda; class Insecta; order Lepidoptera; family Drepanidae; genus Polyploca; species Polyploca ridens. The sequence continues at coordinate 10,288,538 of OX596251.1, read as the reverse complement.
TGCAGGTACCTACTGGAACAAAGCGACAGGTGCTAGTCGGAAAATATCATTCTTTCTTTATTTATTTCTTTGCAATATCATCGCTTTAAAATAAAATTGTGTGATAAATACACTACTTATTATTTATTGGAAGTAATATTTTATACGGCACTATATATAGGATGCAGATGATAAAAGTTTTTTTTTTAACCTGTCAAGTCGCCCAAGGTCCGTACGGACCTCGCTTTCGTGCATATTAGTCAAGTCGCGTAAGGTCCGTACGGACCTCGGTAATGGCGGCTCGAATTTCACTTAATTGCTTTTTTTTGTAAACACGTTATCGTCGGGTATCGTACTCAAGTGCTCAAGTGTTTGGTATGTGAATAGAGAGGATTAAATGACGCAACCGTTTGTAGGGCGCATTATGTTACTACCAGTATAAAAAAATTGAAAAATCGTAGTTTTTTTGTGGTAAACGGCTGAATGAGTTTTCTCGCTCCGAGGCTCGCCGAAAATTAAAGTGTAAGTGCAAAAAACTAACGTATTTCCTATAAAAGGTGAGTGATTTGTATAGAATAATAGTTTATCTAACCGTTTTAGTAATAATTTATATAATTACTGATGTGTGTAATTAGAATTCCTTGAATCTAAACACTCGAAGTACTCACGTGTTTATAATCAAAATTTTTTATTTCACACATCAGGACTTATATAAATCATTATTAAAACGGTTAGATAAACTAATAATCTACACAAATCGCCCACCTTTTACAGGCAATCCGTTAAATATCACTATTCACACTTTATTTTGTTTTGAGTCGCGACGCGAGATTCAAATTCACGTAATGCAACGGCTTTTATCAACAAATATTTTTTTGAACCTTATGTCTATAACATTAATAGATAATAGTTAGGGACTCATAAAAGCTAATACAATCAATAATGGTTAGAAATTCATTTACTATGTGTGTGTACCATGACCTGAAAGTGGAGGTGTATTTTTAGATATCGACACACTAATCTACCTTGTTTTTTTTTTTATCATCGTTTATTATTTAAAACTTGTAACATTCGTCGAGTTTGACACATTATCTTTCGAATAGAGAGGCAAAACCGACCCTAAAGTCATTAAGATAAGAGAACAATGGACCGACAAAAAAAAGTTTGGTTTGTTTACATTGTGTTCACGTGTTTACTTTTAGCATCGTATTTCTCTTTTTTGCTTACTTGGGACTAGTAAAACAAATGTATTAATTAGATAGAACGTTTATTCGTGTTGATATAAAGGTGTATAACATGTGGACAGAGTTATTCGTCTTGAAGTGCAAACTCGAAATGTTTATGAAGTGCCGTTTTTTTACAGTTGTAATTTTTTCCAGTATTCTTATTGGAATCTTGTAATACTTCATTCCAATTCCAATAAGATTCCAATAAGAAAATGTATTCAGGATGGCGCTATAAGTTACTGTTTCTTGATTAATACTGTAAATACCCAGATATTTATGATTTAGTGACCTTGGGTGCCGCGCGCCATTTGCAAATTTGCAAATTCCGCGAAATTATGCGAACCCCGCGCGACTCTAGAAAAGCTGTCAATTTAGCAAATTCGCGACTCAGCAGGTAGAATATGGAGGAACCAAGATTCATTTCTATTCTATTTTGGAAAGTAATTATTATTATAAATAAATATTGCTAAAGAGTTGCAAGAAAAGATACGAGTATTTTATTTTGTCTGTGCTAAAAACGCTCTGTATTTATCAGTTTTACATTTTGTCTTTTTTTTTCTACGTGTTGGAGTTGTTTATAATATACAGGGCGAATTTTTATTTCTAGCCAGTGTGGGCAACTTCTGAACTACAGGTCTTAGAGAAAAACGCTGAAAGGAACCCCGAGCTGAATTTTGAAGAAAATTAAAATGCCTATATGCAAATAAATTTTTTTTTCGATATTCTGCTTCTTCGTTTTTTTTTTTTTTTTTTTATACCACTAAGGTGGCAAACAAGCATACGGCCCGCCTGATGGTAAGCGGTTACCGTAGCCTATGGACGCTTGCAACACCAGGGGTATCACTCGCGCGTTGCCGACCCTGAAGAAACCTCTTCACACCCTTCTTGAAGAACCCCATGCTGTACTCCTTTGGGAAAACCACGGCGGGGAGCTCATTCCACAGTCCGAGTGTCCGCGGAAGAAAGCTCCTTTGAGCCCGCACAGTTCGAAACAATTCTGGTTTCAATGTGTGAGGATGGATTCCCCGTCGATGGCGAGAGTTGCGATGGTAGAAGGTAGCCGTGGGCATCAAATCGAACAATTCCTTGGAACACTCCCCGTTGTACAAGCGGTAGAACACACATAAAGAGGCAAAGTCTCTCCTCAGACTCAGGGGCTCTAAACGTTTTGTGAGCTCGGGATCGTCGACAATTCTAGCGGCACGTCGCTGAACCGAGTCTAAAGGCCCAAGCTGGTATCCAGGTGCCCCCGCCCACAGATGACAACAGTACTCCATATGAGGCCGGACTTGCGACTTATAAAGTTGCAGCCTTTGCCCCGATGTGAAGTACTGCCTCGCTCTGTTGAGCACTCCAAGCTTTTTGGATGCCAGCTTAACCTTGTCTTCCAAGTGACTTCGGAACAAAACGTCGCTAGAAATGTCGACGCCAAGGATCCCGATGCTTTCACTGATGTTCAAGGAAGTGTTCTGGAATTGTGGAGCCACAGACCATGGGGTTTTCTTAGCGGTGAACGCGCAGGCTTGAGTCTCGGTGGGGTTGAAATGGACTAGGTTTAGTCGACCCCAATCGGAGACACTAGTTAGTGTACTCTCGATTTCAGACACCAGCCGTTCGCGGCTTTCCTCCACCTCGGAACGAGGGATATTTGCACGGCCCGCGTATTGAGCGTCCCCTGTACTGTCGTCCGCATAGCAATGAATGCCGTCAATAGACAGCATATCATTGATATGCAGAAGGAATAGTGTTGGGGACAGCACAGAGCCTTGCGGGACGCCGGCATTTATGTCCATGCTATTGGAGCAGCTACCGTCGACGACGGCTCTTATGCATCTGCTGGACAGAAAGCTGGCAACCCATTTGCATAATCCCTCGGGAAGCCCGTATGCTGGTAACATCGTGAGAAGACCCCTGTGCCAAACTAACAACAAACAAACAATATGAACAAAATTATGTAAGACAATCTTGCTCTCAAGTTGCTAGACGTTATCCAAAATATTATTTTATATTTTCCTTGACCATGGTTTTATGCTGCGTAAAGTTTGACGAGGTGTAGCAGATCTCGCAGGGACCTCACTATGTTTAGCCATAAAGAATTGGCTCTTAGCATTTTGACAAAAAATTTTAGGTCAATTTTGATAACTTCTAGCAACTTCAGACCAAGATTGTCATACATAATTTAATTTAATTTAATAAAAAAAATTCACCTGTATATACACCGTGACTTTTTTTTATTCGTCTTAGAAACGCAGCACACATAATGTACCCAATGAATAGGTAGGTACTAATTATAAAGAAAAAAAAACTTGATCATTTGCATATTACATTTTTTTTATTCAAATTTATTATAATTATGGCAAATCGAGTTAATAAAGTTTACGTATAAAATGGTAGAAAATACCAACCCAGAGCACGAGTCGAGTACACTGCGCTCGTAACAGGGTGTTTAAAATGATACAAATGTTGAAAAATATATTTTTTTTTAATTATAAGTACCTATTCATTGGGTACATTATGTGGCCTTCGTTTCTAAGACGAATAAAAAGTCACGGTGTATATATAATAAGCGAATGTAGTAAAAAAATCGTTCCCCTATATCTCATAATTTATACATCCATAGAACAATTCATGAGCAGTTTATGAACAATAGACAATATGTTTCAGATTACATTCGTAAAACAGCAGATTTTTTGCAAATAATTGGATCTAAAGCAGTTCGACTGCGAGATACAAAATGGGAATCAGAAGCAATACTTATTCTCATTCACACTCGGTAATTAGTTATTAAACAAACGCGTTTAACGTCGAGCCGTCGGCGTCGCGTCAGCGTCGGCGTCGACGCATTGATGGCGTGTCTACTTAATTAAATGTCATATTATTCTGTCAGGGTGAGGCAGACGCTCCAGTCCCCGTCACACCCGTTTGATACTCAAGGCATGATCACAGAGGCAATTAGACGCCTATAATTACTATGTTAATTACAGACACTGTTCTTGTTTCTCATCTTGCTATTCCGACCGTTTCGTTGTTATATAAACATAAATTTGTTCCCTCCAAAGTAAGCTCTAATTAGCAAGTGCGAGAATGATTACAGAGTTACTATTTACTTTGAATTTGTAGAAGGTATGTACATACATGTTGGGTCCCTTATTCATTATATCGGATAATTTATGGCCTCGCGTAATTTACTTTGAGTTTTACTAATAGGAAAAAACTGTAAAGTAATTTTAGATAATTATGTTAACAGTAAGTATAAAAATTTAGTAATGATTACTAATAAATCAACTTGACTTTTTTATGTAAGAAAGTCGACAAGCAGTAAGTCGGTCCATCGAAGTATTCCCATTTTAGCACCAATTTTTTGAGCACCGATCCTATTCCCATTTCAGCACCGATTCATATTTTGGATCGGTGCTCAAATGGGAACAAAAATTCCCATTTAAACACCGATCCAAAATATGAATCGGTGCTGAAATGGGAATAGGATCGGTGCTCAAAAAATTGGTGCTAAAAAAATCGGTGCGCAAATGGGAATACTTCGGTCCATCTGATGGTAAGACTTGAAATACAGTCTTTACGTTTTATAAACCACTAGCTGTCTCGCGCGGTTTCACCCGCGTTCCCGTCATAAAAAGTAGCCTATGTCAACCGCGGATAGTGTAGCTTCCCAACAGTGAAAGAATTTTTCAAATCGGTTCAGTAGATTCGGAGCCTATTCAATGCAAACAAACAAACAAACAATCAAATATTTCCTCTTTATAATATTAAGTTAGATTAATTTAATATAAAAGAACTATTTAGCATCTCTATCATTGTCATAAATGTTTGCTGTCTTCCGAGGTTTCACCGGCGTTCTCGGGATAAAAAGTAGCCTATGTCCTTCTCCATACCATAGATATACTATCTGTCTGCCAGTGGTTGGTTCAGTGGTTACGCGAAAAAGAATAAAAGATAGACAAAGTTGCTGACGCATTAATAATATTAATAGGATTGCGACAAAAAATTGGTGGTGGACATACTATCCTACATATTTTATATAATATTAATTATTATTTAAATTCCTGTTATTTGTTAGGATTACTTTTTGTTATTTTTAATTTTTAATTTCAAATGTTTACCAACTATTTCTACTCTCTTTAAATTAATATTATTATTTTGGCATATAGGTATAATGTGACTAATTTTGGCTATGCTGTGAATCGTAACCATGAAATAAATTAGTAATTACCTAGTATTTTATTTCTTCTCGTATTTCGTCGAAATTATTATTTTTAATGGGCTTGATGTCTAAAAAACGTCTTTTACAATATCAAAAGATATTAGACACGTATTCTTATAAAATATAAAATACGAAGATATCGTGTGTTAAGTTAAGTAAGTAAGTTCCGCGTGATGTCACTTTAGAGTATACTTTTTAGTCTAGTCTAGTGACTTCACGAGCCCCAACTCTCGAACTATGACTCGCTTTATCTTTGTAATTTTTTTATGATTTGGTAAAGCAAAAAATTAGTATCCAATATTTTTTGATAATCAAACTAACGGACTAATTAGATTTTTTTCCTAGAAACCATCCTTATACTCGTTATATTAGTATAGATGGAACCTACATGAATACTCAAAAAAGTAGTAACAAAACCAATAAATGCATACAAATATTAATATTACAAAAGTGTAAATAAATGGTGCGTACAACTATAGTTATAGCTCAGAGTATATAAATAGTTATAGTAATCTGTGGTACATCTACACAATAATTCAATAACCACGCATAGGTTGTAAATAGAATACCGCAAAGTGCAGCTTCTTCTTACTACAGGTTTAATAACATTAACCCGCGCAACCCGAGTGGAAGTGGCAACAGATAAATGTTTCTAACCACCCGCCGATGTCGTAGAGCTCGTAGCAACTCTACGGAGCTACGTCGTAGCGTCGTAGTAATAACGGTGGCAGTAATAGTGAATGTTAACATTTATAATGCGTTAGGTGTTACTTAAAATAACTACAAATCCTTATTTACCCTATTATACTTTTTATTTCTATTTTCTTACCAATATTATAAATGTGAATGTTTGTATGGATGTGAGGATGAAGATTTGTAAAGATTTTTTATACTCTTTCCAAAAACTAATGAACGAATTTGGATGAAATTTGCCACATAGATACCACGGAAACGCAGATGAAACCACGAGGGACGGCTAGTATTATAAATTTGAAAGTTTACTATAATAAATTTAGTTAAAGGTCGTTGAAGAGGTGCAAAATGCAGCATATTAGCTGAAATTATATAAATCAACTATTACGTGTAAAAGTTAATACCTAAATAACCATAATAAAATTAAATGATTATTCTTTGATTGGCAGGTTAATTGTTGTATTAAGGCCCCAGATTATGTATAACGCGTGAATGGATAGAATTCAGTTTGTCTAGAAATCGTTTCAGATATTATGAAATATATTTTACATTGGTTCATGTAGAGAAAAGTCACCAGACAAGGTTATTAAGGCCTTTGTTCTTTGTTTTCATGAATAAAATACAGTAAATAATAACCGTGTACTTATTTCAACTTTGAAAACTTTTCACTTCTAAAGTTGAAATAAATATGTTTTATCAATCACCAAACAAATAGGCTTTTGGAATATTTGAAAGGCAACCACAATAACCAGGTACCTTACTTAAGTAATTTAACCACGGAAGCTTTTGGAACGATGGAAACTTTTGATTATTTATTATTGTAGATCTCGTAAAGACTTCTTTGAAACTTGGAATTTTCCGGGCTTTTCATAGAATTTTCTCGGTAATGATGAAAATATAGTATTCAACATAGACTTAAGGCCGGGTCTAAGCTCAAATCTCAAAAATGGGTTTCTTTGAGAGTCGAGTATGACGTAACGCAATGAAATACCTAACACAAAAAAATACTGTGGATAGAAGAGGGTTTTGAGAAAAATGTTAACCGAATAGAATATTAAAAAGTGCTTTGATATTCCCAATAAAAAAATCCTAAGTTACGTCTAAAAAAATCTTTCGCGTCGAAATTCTCCGTATTTTCAGCGATGACAACAATTTTATTTTTAAGAATATATAAGATACAGAATTATATTAGAATGTTAACCGGACACTTATTCAATTTAATGCGTATATTCTGTATAATCTAAAGAAAACCCGTAAATAACAGTCCATTTCATAGAGTCGACACATTTATGATTTACCATTTTCAACCCTATTCCAGTGAAGAACGAGTCCTGTCAAAATCGTAGTCAGTCCGCGCCTTAAGATATTTTCGCTAGTATTGAATAAGTACGTTCTGATTTACTAAATTATATTTGTAACTACAAAATAATACAATTAAAACGAAATACTATTATATTATAAATACGAATGTGAGTTTGTTTGTTACGCTTTCACGCCTAAGCCGCTGAACCGATCGCCATACAATTTCGCATGCAGATAGCCTATGGTATGGAGAAGGATACACGCAGATAAAACAGCAGATAACAGCTAGTTGAGTTCTTGACGCCTCAATAGCACAACCAATTTTGACGAAATTCACACAGGTAGGTACCCTATAGCATGTAGAGAAATATAGGTCGTTTTATTGCGAAAACGTGAATAAAACTGCGGGGCACAGCTAGTGATTTATTAACAAAAGCCACAGATCAATTAATATTTCATAATTGTAATCAACGCCACCACCCCATTGTTTTAGACGAAGTGAGCTAATGGTAATTTATGTAAACGCAATTTACGGACAGAGGTATGGTCATATAACCATGTAGCAGTTGCAGTAACATGTTGTATCAAAACATAATCAACGCTGCGCAAACACCTTCAGAAGCTTGATAAGCCTAGTGACACATGCATTGTGTCTCATGATTCATAATAAAGTTAGCGGAGAATGTACAACACTAAACAGATAAGTACAGAAGGTCACATACGTTAAACATGTTACCTCCTTACATATGCAAAAATTTATACACGCACACTTAAATGCCTCCAGGTGGCAAGTACTCCGTATTTTCCTTGCAGTTTGCTTAAAGTTACCTAAAAATTTAAGCGCTCGTGGTGTAGCATGATTAGCCGTTCTTAATCGATCGGCAAAGTTAAGCTACGCCTGTCGTGGTCGGTACCTGGATGGGTGACCGCCTCGTGGTATTTCAAATCGTGCGTTTCCGTGCTTCGGAAGGCACGTAAAGCCGTTGGTCCCGGTTATCACTGAATTGTGATAGTCGTTAAGCTAGTTGGATGCCTCCTAGGCGGCTTGAAAAATTCCAACCGTAGGTTGACCACTAGCCTACCTCCACCGATCCGCAGTGGGCACGCGTGGTGGAGTATTGCCCATTCCCTTTCACCTTCATTTGTGAAGGGAGGCCTGTGCTCAACAGTGGGACATTATAGGCTGATGATGATTACCTAAAAATTGCAGTTAAATACTGTTATGCGAATTTTAGTTCCATCCATGCACCAACAAAAACTCCTGTGTAGTCGTATGTGATTTATAGAGCGATTTATTGGATTCAGAACTAACGTGATTGCTTCATGTATGTCCACAAATCCGTTTTAGCTCAACGCAGCTAGATTTGTTTGTTTAGATTGGTTTAAGCAAAGCTACATGCACAGCTTTTTAGTGACCGAGTGTGGATCATCTGTACATATCTATTTTGTGTGGAGAGGGTCGGGACATAGTGCAAGGTATAAATCAGGAGACGGGATTGTACATCGCACCGACTTAATCTCACCTGCAGTGTTGCTTGAACACGAGCTTTAATACATCATGATATATTATGTCATTTATTAACCTCCCGTAGGAGCAGTGGTATTAATTTGAGATGATTTATTTACTTATACTAATCGTTTCTAGGTTTTCGTACTCCAAAGGCGATGCGTGTTTATTAGGGAGCCAGAGCGAGTCAACGGGTTTGGAATTTTCAATGAGACTGACTGTCAGAGAGATATCTAGGTATTCTATGCAAAAAAGTTGCTGCCACACGAGCATAAAATTCACGTATTTTAAAGGGGTTGGAAGCTTTTAGTATGGACCCTTCCCGGGATAAAAAGCCTATATGCCATCTGCATGATAAATTTCATGATGATTCGTTGAGTAGTTGAGGCGTGAAGGCGTAACAAATAAATAAACTCACTTTTGCATTTATAATAATAGGTCTTTACCTATGAAATTGCCGTTCTACAGTACTGGCCATTTCAAATCAAAATAATTTTTGTTTGGCTAAGAAATCTAATTTCAAATTAATTTTATTTTAAAAACATAGAATTCTTTTTCCAAAAGTAGTCATTTGTTTATTGATTAGTTTTACATTTTCATCGCATTTCAATCTTTTTCGTCATCATGGATACGTTAAAAATTCGAGTAATTATGGAATATGAGTACCGTCGTGGCAGCAACGCGGCACATGCGGCACGCAACATCAACGACGTTTACGGAGCTAACACTACAAACCAACGCACCACCTGTTATTGGTTTGCTTGCTTCCGTTCTGGGAATTTCAACCTGAAAAATGAACCTCGCGGTCGTCCGAAGACTTTGGTCGACAATGACGAATTAAAGGCGATTGTGGAAGCTGATGATACACAATCGACGGCTGAATTAGCAGCAGCTTTCGACGTTAGCGTCAAAACAATATTGGACCATTTGCGTCAAATTGGCAAGGTAAAAAAGCTTGACAAATGGGTGCCCCACGAACTCAATGATCGCCAGCGCGAAGTACGCGTCGAAACGTGCTTTGCAATGCTCAACAGATACACAAATGAAGGCATTTTGAACCGCATTGTTACCTGCAATGAAAAATGGATTCTGTTTGATAACCGCAAGCGCTCAGCAAGTTGGTTGGATCCTGGTTCAGCACCTAAACAATGCCCTAAACGAAAACTTACCCCTAGAAAAGTAATGGTCACTGTTTGGTGGTCTAGCGCCGGTGTGATTCATCACAGCTTCTTACCAAACGGGGTGAGCATTACTGCAGATGTGTACTGTGAAGAACTGAACACAATGATGGAGATGCTGGCACATCTCCAACCAGCATTGGTCAATCGCTCATCTCCGCTGCTCCTGCACGATAACGCGCGACCTCAGACTACACAGCAGACGGTCTCCAAGTTGCAAGAACTGGGGTTGGAAGTTCTCCATCATCCGCCCTACTCACTAGACCTTGCGCCTACAGACTACTACTTTTTCCAGAATTTGGATAACTTCTTGGCGGGAAAAAAATTCAATACCCGAGAGGCAGTACAAAATGCCTTTGAAGAATTTGTTTCCTCCCGTCCAGCTGATTTCTTTAAGAAGGGCATCAATAAACTGCCATTGCGTTGGCAAAGATGCATTGATCACATGGGTGATTACTTCGATTGATACAAATAAAAAATACATGAAAAAAATTCGTTTAAATTTTTTCATACAAAACGGCAATTTCAAAGGTAAAGACCTAATATTAGGATAGGCTATAGATTGTTAAGGTTATGCCAAGGACATCAAGGCGATCGATTGGCCAGGATACATATTTATTTGGACTTAATATGTCAAATATGAAAAAGCAGCAATAAATTTTTTTATCATTTTTTTTTTACTGTTTGATAGGCCTGTGTTTGACCGCAATCTCACCATGGTAAGCGATGATGCGGCCGAAGGTGGTAACCACACAAAGCCTAGAAGGAACTGGCTCTCAAGTGCAGCTGCCGGAACACACCGAAAGGTGCTTGGCGACAGATTTTCATGCTAAAAAATGGCAAGAAGTATTTAAAGATGAAGACAATATGAAGACTAAAGATAAAAAGAAGTAAGAATATGGTAAGAATATAATCACACTCCATGTTATAGAAGGGAGAACTCATAATAATGAACAGATAATGAGATACCTAATTATTATGAAATACGATGCAGCATCTCGGATCTCAGCGGAGCTAACATAGTTATTGCGATGAGAGCGAGCTTGTGTATGTGATTATCCTTCCGCGTCGTGCTGTAGGTAATCTCGCCGCTCGGATTACTACCAGCTGCGGTGTCTCACGATATTTATATTTTTAATTTCACGCCACTCCGAACATAAGGATTATACTGAATTGTGTTAATATTTTGGTACGCAGCCAAAACATTCGTGGCATAGCGTGAATATAGTAATCTATAGAATGTTCTCGTTAAGCTGAAAATTCATTAATTAATTACTGACTGAGTGCCTACACAATTTTCAAATAACGATGTATCTACTAATGTGCGACTGTTTCATTCGTGATAATAAAAGTCTATGAAGTATAGTAAGTATATGAATGCTATGAAGCTAGTTCACCACTCTTAGTGGTGAACTAGCTTCATATACTGATCGTGATTGTACTGAAATGTGTACGCTTGGTGAGTTCTTGTAAGTTATACCTAACATCTTTTATTAAACCTCTTTCATTTATTTAATACATATTTTTATGTTTAATTCCAACATAAACTTGGTTTCTTGAGTAGAGTTCTAAGTCATAAATAATTTATAATATGGCTACAACTCCTTAATTACTTTACTTTTATTGGCTGAATGTCTAGATTCTAGATGATATCTTTTCACAATCTAAGTTTGGTGTAAGAAGTCATGCGGCTAAATAATATAGAAGTTTCAAAAGATGACATAAAACAAATCAGAAATGAATAGCAATCAGGTTTGAAATGATATAATTACTATGCAAATTAATAACGGCATAGGTAAGTATATGATAGTGCCGTGTGAACATATTTACTTGAACTTTAACATCAATATTAACTGCGGCCTGTTAACATCACTCGATGGTGTTTATACATGCCTAATACATAAATCAACATTTCGCACTTATAACATTCTCAGAGTTAGTTGTAATTACCATGTTCAGTTTCATTTTCCATCTAAATTATACATTTAAATTAAACAAATACAATATTACTTTCAAAACTGTATCAATTGTCAGTAGAACAAAAGCTCTACTTTAAAATTCGCAAAGTCTAGCCACAACATTATTTAGGAAACAAACCTAACAGTACCATTAAGGGAACCCTTCATTTATTTTGGTATTATATCTTTCAACAACGTAAATAATAAAGTTTCATATTTCTACGCTTGTTTACGGGAGCTCACCAATTCATTACTTTATTTGTTTAATAAAGCTCCAACGGGCACAGGCTGTGTACATTGGGATATAAATTACCTTTAATTTAGGTGAACGATCCAGAAAATATGATGATGTACAGTTTCATCAGGACTTAATTTAACAGGCTGGTGGCAGCCGCGCTGGATATAACAGCCTAACAAGTATGCTGCATCTATACTTATTATGAAATTTTATGTGCTCAAATATGTAATAATGACTAAGGTATTTTAACTTATTTTTACAAAATATATCCACCTAAAGTTTCGATCATTATTTTAAGCGCTATTCATGTCAATAAGCACCGATTGATCTCCTCAAGAATTCCATTTTTTGTTATTAAGGTATCTTCTTTTTTTTATTAGCGATTGCACATAATAATGTAGTAAGTATAAAGGTGGGTCTAGGCTACGCGAATTGAGCGCGAGTCTAGCCGCTCTTCACTCGTAGCTCGCAATGTCAAGTGTGGATGTACAACGAACCTACAACAAGAGAACGATGCGAATCCCTGTGTTCGACAAAAAAATTACAATTGGCGGAGCGCAGTAGAGCGCGAGCCGAACGCTCGTTCAAGGCCCCCAAGTCCGTCTACGCTACGCGAATTCATGCTTGCCTCGTGTAGCGTAGACCCACTTTAAAGTATAGTACTTACGTAGCGATTGTCAAATATTGTGTCCAATGTTTTCTAACTTCCCTCTTCCATTTCATCCTTGCGGATATCTTCATTTACGAGCATTGCAGATAACTCCATCCATGTCTTTTGTGACAACAATCAGTACAATTTTCTGACCTTTTTCGTATGGAAAGTTATCAAATTGTAGAACCCATAACTATAAGGTTATTTATTCACTATAATTCTTCCAAAAGCAAGAATAAAAGGGGAAGGATGTAGTGTTTCCCAAGATAAAAGCATTGTATATTATTTCAGGTTATGGTCTACCCGTGTGCCAAATTTCATCAAGATTGGTTGTGCCGTTGATGTGTCAAGAAACAAATAAACTTGCTTTTGCTTTATTATATAACTAGCTTTTGCCCGCGGCTTTGCTCGCGCCAAGTTTCGTTTTGACAGATAAGTTTAAGTTTTTATTTTTTCATTTTAGGTTCAATTAATTTATAGAAAAAATATTACTATCTACAAAACTTTTTTATAGATGATATTCTTCAATAATCTGTTAGTTAGTGGCAAAACCACCAAACTATTGGGCAAGCTTATGCGTGAGAAAGATAAATGCCCGTGTGAGAAAGAGTTTTCTCCCAAGTCTATTCCTGCAAATTTTAGTGTCTGCAAAGCAGACTTAGGAATGACGTGTTTATTTATTTGTTGATATGAATTTTCGAATTGATACATCTATCTTAAATGATTTCTCCATACAAATTTTGAACCCCCGTTACACCCCTTTTAGCGGACGCCTAGGTCATTACAGCTGTCTCTTTGTCTGTCCCCCAATCCGTTCAGCGGTTTGAGCTATGCGTTGATAGATCAGTCAGTCTTGGTTTCCATTTATCCGACTATAAAGATTAGATTAGTAGGATAGGATTGTTATAGATGAAATCTAAAACTTTTAAGCAATTTAAGTATGTGTTCAATAATGCAACTTTGTGGTAGTAAAATTAAATGCGGTCGAGTATTTTTAAATGAACATTCGCCGCAACTTTGTCTGTTTATCGGAAATGCATTCTATGTATAGAATTTACAGGGATATGTGAATTTGCATTTAGCTTTCAACTAACGGTGTTTCAGATAAAAACTTATGAATAAACATAGACATATTAAGCAAATAAAGTGTAATTTAAACTTACTAGTTTTTTATAAATTAAATTCATGTTTTCAGTAAATTGACAGTTTATTCGAGCAAAAATTTATTAATAAGTAATTCGAAAATATACCTACAAAATATTTACTCGTAGATATACATTTGTATACTAAAACGTGAATGAAGTATACACAAATTTTAATTGTATGATTTTATTTTTATAATACTTGGGGGCATACAAGTCTACGGCCTGCTGATGGTAAGCGGTTACCGTATCCTATGGACCCTGCAAAAATCTCTTCACAATTTTTGAAGAACTCCATTTTTAGTTGAAATACATAGAGCCAAACAATTTTAAACCACAGACTATAAAAGTCATCCTATTTCCTTATCGAATCACGTTAAAATACGAACATAAAATTTAAATTGAAGTTTTTATAAATCATAAATTTTAATCTTGGCTTCTGAAGTTACATGATATAAAAATATCTCGACGTTGTAAAACCAGTTCTGATGATCTATTAACATGTCGTAAAAAATGTATATGCGTGAAGTAAATAACGTCGTGAATTCGCTAAAAATGTTCAAAGCAGTCGTCGTACGGCTATTTCTTTATTTAAAGTCATATTCTCGAGTAACGTGCACGGTCGCTACAAAACATAATGATCCGAATGTATCTCTGTCGTGAAACTGTACCTTTGGGAACCGCGAGTAATAAAAATTCCGGCACGCGTTACAAGTGTGCTTTCGAGAAAGTAATCCGCGAAGAAATACAGCCTCCACCTACTGCTTCCACATTTGTAACTGGGAAATCTCCATTTCTCTTTGACTAGCAGTCGTTTCAAAAGCCACCGAGTCCCTCGTGTGTCGTATGGAGGCGACACTCATAAAAATTCGCCGTACAGAAGTTTCACTGTAACGTGACACACTCTGCTCAAAGCGAGCGCTACGGATTTCGCTGTATTATAATTTTATAAGCTACTTAAGAATGCGTGTAGGTACCTAATTTTCGTGAATGCATACCATTAACTTAACCCCCTTCATTATATTCACAGTTTGGTCTTCGTGCTTCGTTTTGAAGGGAAAAACTGTAATCCCGAGAAAACATTATTTGGTAAATTGGGGCTGAGTCTCGTGATTGCTTCGCTATAAAAAGGTAGGATCTCGTAAAATCTCTAAATTAGTATATTTACATTTTTTCGTAAAAATGTTTCAAGATATTCTGTACGTCATAATGACTTTTTGGGTGAACAACTCAGAATGGAGGAGACTTAATTTTGTCCCTTTTTAATCTGTAGCCTTGTAAAGGCGGGCCAATCGTATCGATGACCATTGCGAGCTCATTGGTGGTTTAGAACCTTTAACCATTCGGAGGCCCTCTGTGTCACTGTGTTCTATTATCTATGTAATGGGTATTCTCAGGAACTTTATAACTGGATACTATCATCACCATCGTAACGTTTGCTGACAATGTGGAGCTTATTCCCATTTCCTCGAGCTGCCTCGGTTACAACGATTTAGTAGATCGGCGTGTTCATGGGTGGCTGTGACCACTTATCACCAGGTGCTTCAATTCCACCACTGTCTACTTTCTTACCCAGGACCAGATCAGATTGGTGACATAAAAAAATAACTGGACTGTTTGCGTTTTTTTATTTTATATCTTTAAAGAATATGCATCATTAGCATATTTTTTGTATCTCAGATTAATGATTTTTTAGACTAATTTTTCGATCGTAGGCGCCTGCCTACTATATACGATAATACTCCATTCTTGTACGCCTGTAAAAGACTGGAGTATTATTTATATGTAGGTATAATAAACATCGAACATTTCATTATAACAGTTAAGGTATTTCTCTTGGAAATGCAGTCCTCATTAAAAGAGCATGGAACACGCACGCCCTCGGGTGCTCGTTTACATGGATCCTTTGTGCACTGTTATCATACTAAAATCGAACTAGGTTTGCATACAGATATTCTTAAAATATCAATCGGCTTTATATTCCGACAAAGATAAACGATATGGTTCTCTAGATAAAATGCAGTAGAATTGAAAATTTGCACAAATAGTTCAATTCTTTATCGTCTTCATTCTCAACAGAGAATTTTCTCCAAGTGAAAAGGTATTTCTAGGAATGATGCAGTTTTGTTATGACATACAAAGATACAATGAGGAAGTTTGGATGAATCCTTCATTCAAATGGGGGATCAGGGTGAAACTGCGGGGCGAAAAGCTAGTAGGTATAAGATATTTTGAGTGTGGTCAATTTGAGGGGTGAGACAATGTAGTCTGTTTCAGGTATACATGTCTCTTGGGTGATATATCTTTCCCTTTATTATTTTTTACGGCGGTATTTTATTGCTGAGTTTATGGATGTTGTTTGTTTTGTATGTCTTGCAAAATGAGATTTATAATACATAATTCAGCGTACAAATAAATATTACACTGATGTTGATAAATTCGCAAAGTAATCTGTGTCCATCATAAAAGTTCATTAAATCAGTCTTGATTGCGCCGCTCATTAGCAATAGCTCCTTGATACTCGAATCGATATAATTTCAATTAGCTATCTTTATTTATGAGTATAATACTGCAGTAAATCTCGGATGATGTCTCCGATGAACCTTGGCTGCTGTCTCATTAATATGAACAACAGGACAACTGTGGAGGCAAGTGGTGCTGACGACTCTCGGCGCCTGTATAAATTAATGTAAAAAGAAACATGAAAACGATAACATATATTACATATCGTAGTCAGCGTAATAACAGTATTCATCATCATATCAGCCTATGGATGTCCACTGCTGAACACAGGCCTCCCCTATTGACTTCCACTTCTAACGGTTCTGGGCCGCTTGCATCCAGCGGCGCCCAGCGACGCCCAGCGACTGACCAGGTCGTCGGTCCACCTGGTGAGAGGGCGTCCCGCTCGGTACTTTCCAGCGGTCGCCAATAACAGTATTATTGTAAATCAAACATATTAATATTAAATAAATAAAATTATAATGTCGAAAATAACTAACCGGTACTAATATTATTTTAAATAAATAATCTAAAATACTACACCTACCTATATACCTACTGGTTAAATTAGCTAATTACGTGCCCTTGCAGGACTCTTGTTCTGGACTAATCTGATTGCAACACCTTAAATGTATGTAATGTATACAGGGTATAAAAATGAGGATGGTCGAGGGAAAGTAAATTATAGATAAAACTGGATTCAGTGACTTTTGTAAAATTGCATTCCTTAGCCAAGAATCGAACAGCCGGCGAACAGGTTTTGGGCCGCTTGCATCCAGCGCTGGATGCAAACGGCCCAAAACCGTTCGAAGTGGAAGTCAATGGGGGAGGCCTATGTTCAGCAGTGGACATCCATAGGCTGATATTAAGGCGATGATAGCTCAGTGGTAGTGACGTCGGATACCGAGATGAAGGTCCCGGGTTCGAATCCTACAATGAGCTTGAGCTTTCGGTGAAGGAAAACATCGTGAGGAAACCATAGCACGGTGGTAGGGTACTTTGTAGTACCCGCCTGGCTGGCGACCACCCTCAAGTTGAAAATCTGTCGCCAAGCACCTTTCGGTGTGTTCCGATAGCTGCCCTTGAGAGCCAGATCCTTCTAGGCTTTGTGTGCTTACCACCTTCGGCCGCATCATCACTTACCATGGTGAGATTGCGGTCAAACACAGGCCTATAAAGCGTAAAAAAAAATATGATATGATGATGATGATGATTTAGAAAGAAGTAACTGGATGATAAACAGGCAGGTGCGGCGCGGTGGCCCACTTCATGGTACAGTAACTATCATCGTCTATGTATTAACATGTTAAATAAATTTGCTAACTTCTTAAGTAAGTACATTTAAAAATTACAAAACTTCCTTGAAATTGGCATTTGATCCATCAAGGTAGCGAGAAGCGACAGGGACCATGTGTTCAATTTCAACTCTGCAACATTCTGGTCTCGGTTTACAAAGGAGTTTTAGTTGAGGATTTATTGAAAATTCAACCGTATGTCTATGAAATATGAAACAAATTCATGAAACGCTGTCTATGTGTCGCCTGCCGACTGTGTAGGAATTGCAATTAAGTGCTTCCTGCACGTTCATAAAGTGAAGAAGGTTTGTCAGCTAATTATAGTACTCTTTCTGTTCAGCACATTTATATTAGGAATTATTTTTAGAACAGTTTCATCATAAAATAGTTACGAGTTTTATTTAGATAAAGAAATACGAATTCATCATCAGCTAACCAGTTTTATGTTTGATTTTCATAATAATTCCCAAAGTTATGAATTGCAAATTTTACACTATAATAATTTGACTGATTAATAAACTAGCCAATACTTTCAATTTAATAGTTATAATAAAATATACATTGTTCTTGTACTCCTGAAACTTAAACTATCGCCGTCAGAATAAGTGATATCTGGTCGAAGATAAAGCTAGAAATATGAAAATTAAAATCTATTATTGCAAAATACTGTTAACTTTCGCATACCGATTGCTGAGACCATAGAGTTAGAATATTAAAAGAGCGACTGTACTAGAGTACGGGCCGTGAACACGAATACGGGCAAAATGCTTTGAAACGAAGTGCACGTACATAGTTTGAACGACTAAAATATATATAATCATCATCATCAGTCTATAATGTCCCACTGCTGAGCACTCCTTTCACAAATTAGAGTGAAAGGGAATGGGTAGATACTCCACCACGCATGCCCACTGCCGATCGGTGGAGGTAGGCTAGGGGTCACCTTATAGGCCTCCAACTAGCACCGGGACCAACGACTTAGCGTCTCTTCTGAAGCATAGAAACGCTTGATTTAGGAATACCACTAGGCGATCACCGTCAAGGTACCTACCACGATGGTGTTAGCGTAACTTTGCCGATCGATTAAGAACGGCTAATCATGCTACACCACGAGATCTTCAAATATATATCATGAATGCCAAATATATATCTAGTTTTTTATCGATAGGTACTTTTTACCGAGAACAAATGACAAGGAATCCATATCGAAATTTTGTCTGACTGTAAGTCAACTAGTGTACCATATATCTGTAAAAGCATCATGGAAACTGCTCACGCTTCGCGCAAGGTAACTTTGTGAACACTCTATAATATTCTGACTCTATGGTTAAGACATTAAATAAAATTCTACTAACATTATACAAATATGTTTGTTCGTTCTTCAATTACGTATTAAACTAATTTTGATTAAAAAGCGACTAGGGTTAATCTAGTGTTGGAATTAATCATAAATCAACTCTGAAAGAGCGAAAAACATATCAGCTGTTCCAATATTTTGGTAGATATTGAATTTCTGTATGGAACCGCGGATGTTTTATTATATTTGCTATTGAGCTATACTTGCCATAAAGTAGAAAATGTAATAGTTTTGCATAAAATGATGATTTTAATTTATCAATACTCGGTTGTTTGTAACTGGTCTTTATTTGCGCACTAAAACAATATAATTTGTCATGTAAAATGTTTCGACGCAAATAAATGTTTTGGTTGGTTAATAACGCAGTTATTATAACTGTAATAGTATTTTTAATGAATCCGTCCTATTAGTAAAATTATAAATTAAATAGAGACTTGTATGTGAACACGTTAATGAGTATTGTAGCGCAGTGATGAAAGTAATACCTTAATTGGAGGAATAAATGTACCTATTAATGTTAATGGAATTTGGAAAAACGGGCCCCAAAGTTGTGCAAATACATTACAAAACTTTTAATTCGTATTTATGTTTACGTATATACACGAACAGTAGTAGTTTAGTTTGTAAATTTCACATGTAACGCCGTTGGGCGCTGGCGCAGTATGCCTATTGCAGCTTTAATGCTCTGCGGTTTGGATTCAGTCCACGTAGTGGAGTCACCATAAAAGTGGTCGAGCCCTGACTGTGTTCAAATTGTTTTCATCCCACAAACTCACACGACACATTTAGCATGCCAGAGAAATAGAAACTTAATATGTTTTAGGTTAAATGATCTTGTTACTTCTTTACGAAAAATAAGAGAGATTAGGCTAAATATTTCAGCTTACACTGAAACTTTGGTCACTGATCTTGAAGCGAAATAAATAATTATTTAGTAAAGAAGGGTTAATCTATGTTTAATGCCAATATTTTCTTATCAAGACGCTTGCGGACGAAATAAAAATTCATATTTTATTTTTGCGCGAGCGTCAATGCTAAAATATTCAAATATTCTGACGGAACACTTGAGCCTCCAGCATCGGGCCGACATTTCAAAATGGAAATAGACCTGTTCGTGCCTACGAGGGGAATTGTATTCGACATTTGACGCAAATAATGATGGAAATTTCAGGAAAATGCCAAATATTATGCGCGATTAAGTATCAATGCTGGTGATATTAGGTATCCGATATTCCTGAGCCGCAACAATTTTAGAATTAAAAGAAATACTTTATGAATATTGTTTGTGCCTGAGTGACCAAGCTTGGCACTTTCATAATTATATATCGCGCAGGGGCTAGTTTTTTTGTTTAAAATCTATTCCGCCAATTTTTCATTTCACCGACAATGCGCTCAGATTGGCAAAGTCAAGGTCATTTACATACATTTATTATTACATACACTATACATTTACATGCAGTGATTGGTCGGTTATATTTACTAGTTGCGGAGTAGGGATTGCTCAGTATTACTACTATGATAATAAGGGACTTTGAAATTATTTTTTTTGGTATAATTTGACTGTTTTACAAAAACTTAAACCGACTTCAAAGTACACTAAGAAGTAATCAAATCCTGATCTGATGACCAAACGGGAAGTGTACCCTTTCAAATAAAAAAAGAATTTTCCAAATCGGTTAATAAATGACGGAGTTATGAGGTAACAAACATTAAAAAAAATACAACCGAATTGAGAACCTCCTCCTTTTTCGTTGGTTTAAGTCGGTTAAAAAACAGTGAGTTATCTCGCGGACCTTGATAAAATAATAAGATGTAATGGTCGGATTTAAATATTTGAATTTAAATCAATATTGGATCTTTTTATTAAAGCTTCAATGATAAAGACGGGTATCCAACCTTTTTAGGTAACCACAACTTAAAAAACATACAACAGATTGACACAAATGCAATTTTTTATTAGATGGTAAGTGATCAGCGCTGCCTTTAGACATTTGCAATATCAAGAGGATTGCCATTGTGTTACCGACGTTGAGGACCATTTGGAGACATTTATTTATTTATACAAAAATCATATAAATTTTCATATCATTCGACAATAAAGGAACCCCCTCAACCCTACTTATTTTCGCTAACACTTATTTCAAGCGCATTATTACGGTTGGATGAATTTCCCATACTTTACAGGAAAATGTAGAATAATAATATAAATAACTTTTTTATTTTGATATTCTTTTTCAAATATATTTTCGAGTGATTAATAGTTATTTTAGTTATATTGACAAAACAATGATTGTTTTATTTACAAGACACCAACCCCCTTACTCATAAAGCGCTATTTAACTAATATACTGTTTAAATGGTCACGTAAATAATGTCACATTATTTGACAATGACAATAGAGTGACGTTATTTACGTGACCCTTTAAACAGTATATTAGTTAAATAACGTTTTATGAGTAAGGGGGCAAGACACATAAAAATGTAGCTGTTCTACATATGGCACTGGCGTGTACGGAATATAGAAGAGGTAAGTAACTAAACGAGTTTGTAATGACTTACTTGAGGTGCACCGTTGTAGATTTGAATTTCATATTGTGGCGTACAACCACATTAAAATAAAATTCAGTTATTGTTTTATAAATATTTACGTTTAAGATTAGTTGAGGTGGGTAATTAGAGCCTACTAAGGAAAATAGATAATGATTTTATTTACAAAATTAAACGACGGTGACCGTTGTAATATGGAGGCATACCTACTTAGGTGAAAAACTGCCGTGACTAAAAGCTATACAGGGTGTTGTTTTGTTCGGCGACAAGCGACCCAGGAGCGGTAGTACAAAATATATATTCCCCAAAAATGGACTTAATTCTATTAAATACTGTAAATATGTTGAGAAATACCTTATTCAATTTGAAATAATATTACCGCAAAGTATGGTTACTAGGCACGTGCACAGACTAGAGCTAGGCGCAAGCCACCATCGCCCCACCCTTTTACTCCCTCGTACTCCCGTTGAGTATTATGTCTACACTTTAGCTTATTACAAGATTTAAAAAAAAATAAAAAAATATTTTTATTATTAAAAAAAATAAAGTAATTTTTTTATATTTTTTTAGCACCAGTATCATGTGTATTATCGACCCTGAGTCGCTCGTCGCTGACCAAAACAACGACCTGTATATGTTTATTATAAAACATACGTTTTTCATTTAAAACAGCGGCTTTTTTGTATTCAATTCAATTCATTTATTTCAAATAGACTTTCGCACTGACTCTAATACCGGTTCATGTAAAGCAGGTTGCATTTGCTGAGAAGAGCCGGCAATTTACTCTTTTCAAAACAATCTTCGATTTATTACATAATAATTTTACATTCTATACTCTATTTCACATAGGATGAGTCGTCAAGGTCAAGGGTTTTTTACCAATATCTAGTGAAATTCCATTTGATTACTCTGAAATAGTACTCACAATATTTCATGAAACCTCGATCTATCATAGTATTCCTTTATTATATCAAAATGAACATTAACCATTGAGAAATCTAATAAAATACCATCACCGAACTCATGTTATTTGAAATCTACTATAATCGCACTGACCTGAGTGCCCCGGCGGTAAAACTATAATTTAGGACTGAATCGATATTCAATCAATTAATAATTTATATTTAAACATTCAAAAACAGGAAACACAAAAGTGACAATTCTAGGTCAACCGGAAGTACAATAGGTTTTGAGTCGAAAACCTATATGGAATTCCATTCATGTAAGGAGCCTGTGATGGCTACGTCCGAACCACCACACTTAATGTCATATCAAAGGGTGAAGAGGATGATGTCAATGTCAAGTTGGTAGGGGTTGTCCAGATTGAGAAGCCGACTGTTGTCACTGAATGCGTTTAATGCACTAAAATTAAAAACTAACTTAAAAATAAGGTCGCGCATGTACGCGCTTGCACTGTCATGTCAGCAGAAATGTAACACAATGCAAATGTACGGTTTTGCCCGTACAGAGCCCCTGATATAGCTTTCCCTAGTATAAATAATATAAGATTCTGAATACTTACTTTCTTTAGTAATGTTTATTAATGTAGTGCCATTTACAATTAATGTATATTATACATCAATTTAATTGTGCTATAAATACTGCTATATTATAAATAAACTATACTATATTTACAACCTAAATATTAAAAATAAATAATATAACAATTCTAACAAAATCCTATTTACAAAATATAAAATCAAAATATTTACAAGTAAAAAAGTGCTGCCAGATCACTGTGTGAACGTATCAAGGAGGCTGACGGCATTGCCACGTTGAATGGCGATGTTGACCCGTTGTCCTAGATAGACACCAGCGTTCCTGTCACGTGAGGTCTCAATGAGGCGCCGTGAGACCTCTTTAAACAAAAGAAGGGCATCCGGGCCCCACGGCCCAAGAGTTTCTACACCGAACGCCACAAAAATGCCTCCATCGCCTATAGATGCATATTTGCGGCGCTTAAGGCATTCTTGCTGGGCGGCTGCGGCACCGGCCATGACTGAAGTGTCTGGAAGGTGAGACGGAGCCAAGGTATGGACGGACACATGTAGCGTCCCAAACCAATAGGGCACCAAAGACATTCCATCCGGTCTCTTGCCATCGTCTCGCACTAACTATTTGGTTCTAAAACGGCTGGTACGCCAGCGGTGAAAAGATACCGGCGGATAAGATCATTAATGGCCGCATGCCGTGACATCCGCCCAGCACTCCTACAACACGAGAGGCCATGATGGCCAAGATGCCCAACACTGTCTCCACAAAGGCAGCGATGTGGCACAATACATATTGCTCCAATTCTAACACAACAGCTGATTTTGAAAGAAGAATTATCTAACAACGTGCCAATGTTGGGGGGAGGTAAAGCATCTAATTACAAAATATTTGCAAATGTACCTAATTGTTTCAGTTTGCACGAATCGGGATTTTGAGTTATTCCGTCTCCCTAAGATGATAATGGGAACCAGTAAATTATGATAAGAGAATCTGTATATTCCATAGGTATATCCCATGATAATATATGATGAAAGTGGCTTCATGTGATATGCTTTTCGTATCCATCTCAGTTTGAAGCTAATTAAAAATCTAGCAGCTTTGACGCAACAGAAATGCTGCATACCAAATTGAAGTCTAACTGGTATTTCAAAATTTCGCTTTATTATGCATGCCCTATTATTCCAAGTTATGGTTTCTCCGTCTCTTGTTGAAACTTCATGTGAATTGTTAAATTCCATTTCTGAAAAGCTAGTGTGCCACAGGCGGCCTTACTTCCTAACTAGAATTTAATTATGGATATCTTGACTATACCGTTGTTCATACATAGTTTGTAATAAAGCATTAACTCACGTATTACTAGTCTGATGTAGATGGAGGCCTAACAAGATTAAATGAATAGACAACTTGTAGCTACATATCTTGCCATTAAACATTCATAAGACAGTTATCATACAATCTTGGAAGCTCTGATATTGCGTAATTTAATTGGGAACGGTAGAACAAGAGGATGAGGGAATTACTTGACGTAATATAATTGTTTTAAGCTTAATTTGTATTAAGTCGAGATGGTATAAGTTTTGCCTTCTTATAATGTGGGTAGGTAAAGTACTTATGTTTTTGTAAATGATACCAATTACATATTCAAAAGATAGAAGCTATATTTATAGCCTTATAAATCAATGACACGATTTTTGCATACAGAATCACCATGTGTACTGTAAAGAAGTAGATTTCAATATTGCATCATCACTCCAAGGTTGGACTCAGGACAAACACAAATCCATTAGAGTAAAAATTATACTTAAAGTTCTTTTTACTAAACGAAAATTATTTCATTGACGATGGTAAGTCGTTTATCAAACCATTTACCGATTCATGAGTTTGAATAAGAACCGCTTCAAACGATCTTCCTGATGGTCCCAATGAATGCTTTTAAATGATGCTATGAGTACATGAAAAAGATAAGGGGAATTCTATGAGCTCCAAGCTCCGGGGGCAGTTGGTCGAATCATCTTTTTCTCACGGGTATTAATAGCGATTTGAAACAGAGTCGGGTGATTTTGCATAATTTTCCCAATGATTTATTTGTTTGCCTAATGGAATAATCAAATTGAAACGATCGGACCGTTTTCACCAATGTTTACTTATTTTGATTCGTTTCACTGTAATGCGTTAAAATTATGTAAATCACTTGAAGTAGAAAAACCCCTTTATTCATTTATACACGTATAAAGGTAATTTTTTTTATTAAAAAATGATATTTCGGTATTCATACCGGGATATTTGAGCCTGAGGCTTAACTGACATCTGTCCATCTAAATATGGAAAATTAAATGAAATATGGATGGAACTTCTGTTGCGGGAAGTAGGTGTAATGTTGATATATCGTTTATTTTAATAAATTATTATTTTTCGACTTTATCAATTACTCAAAGTACATGGCTACATGGGCCTTTCCTAACAAGTACTAGGGTGTACCTTGTCAATATGATAATTATAATTTGTGATTGAAGAACTTCCCATAATGTTAAAAAAGAATCTCGAATCTTTTTCCTTCCAATACATGTTTTTCACCAAAAAGCAGGAAAAGCAAAAGGAATCGAACACCATCAAGATCGTAGACGAATGAATTCCTGATTAAGGTGGCCCTCTGTAGCCGGCGCAACTTCAACGCAAGCATAGTCTAAAAGCTTGTTGTTTCATCCAACGTAATGTTTGACTGCGAAAAAAGAGAGACAGCATCAGGGCCGTCAGTTATCAGTCGGTAAATTCCGCTGATCACTCGCAGCCGCTTCGCTAGGTCGTCATTCATGATTTCGCATTCATAAAACATGTTCCAGGAGTATACTTCTTGTGAAAAAAAAAGTTATTTAGAATCTCCAATACATTTGCAAGCCTGGTATCTAAATGTTTTCTTTACTTTTATTATATATATTATATTATATTTATTATTTATAGGTACATTAGATATGGCCAAAGTTCAGGCAAAAACGCTGTTTTTCGGAGACTTTGACTGAATTTGTTTCACACTTTTTTTAAATTACGCCTAGATACACGGCTAGATATAGTGCACAAGATACTAATTTGTTCAAAACATCTAACGAAAAATGTTTAACAACGCCATAATAAGTACAGAGGTTTTGTATGAAAAGTATGACGAATTGAGTCCTCTTAAGCTTTGACAGTAATATCGGCTATCAAAGATATTATATTATCTTTAAAATATGGTTGTTTATCAGATAACTTATCGGATTTATTCATGGTTTTGGATAAATCAGACTTAACATATTAGACATCATTTATTTATTTATTTATTTACTACAAAACATCTATCATTACAGGAATCCCAATGCGATAGTGTTGCCTTACATCTAACAATAAAATAAGAACAGAATCTCAAATTATAAATCTACAATTATAAAAATTATAGTACATAAAATAAATATTTATACCTAGAATAAAAACACATAAAAACACAACAATAAAAACACATGTTAAAAACATAAATACAAATTAAAAAGAAAAAACGTAAATCTTAGGAGTAACAAATTATATGTAGTAGTGCCATTGCGAACTCCCTCAAACTGCATGAAAATACATCAATGATGTTATTCGCTTTGTTTATTAATGTAATAGCGCGAGTGACAGGCGTATTTGCAAGCAAGTTGGTTCTAGCAGCTGGCACGGCCAACAGCGGCGGGCGGTGCCTCCTCCACACGTAGCGGTCCGGCACACAGAAGCTCAAGCGCTGTAGGACCTCCGGATTATGTTCTATACCACGTACCAGTTTAACTAGATACGTGGCAAGAGTACATTCTCGTCTCACTCTCAATTCATTGTACCCTACCATGCCTAATACAAATAGCGTAGGGTACATTAAGGGATAAAAGGGGTATACCCCATACAGCCTCAGGTAGAGGTGCCTCGTGAACTTATTCTGCACTCTCTCCAACATGACTCTGTACTTTTATTCGTGAGGAGCCCATATGACTGCACTATGTTCCAGATGACTCCTGACCAGCGCATCATATAGTACTCTTACTGCGGTCATGTTGGTGAAGTTCCTAGTCTGCCTCAGCACAAACCCCAAGTTTCTGTACGCCTTTTTACAAACCTTAGTAATATGTTCCCTAAACCTTGGATACGTTAAAGTGGAGTTTATTCTCGCGGCTCCAATCTACTAATCTGCGTATGTCCTCCTGAAGGTGTTCACAATCAGTCATGTTCCTTATCTTGAGCAGTACCTTGAGATCATCTGCAAATAATAAGCACGAGCCATGCCTGATGACCTCCGGCAAGTCATTTATCATTATGATAAATTCGAGAGGCCCCAGGTTACTGCCCTGGCTTACGCCTGATCTAGTGAAATATGGTTCTGACTCGCATCCATTGTAATCTACGTACTGCTGTCGGCCTCTCATATAACTCACAAAAAAATCCAGAAGTTTTGGTGTACATCCAACTTTTGCCAACTTTGTTAACAACACGTCATTATCGACGGTATCAAAGGCTTTTCTGAAATCAAAGTAAGCTACATCCAACTGAACTCCAGTTAAGGCGGCGATCTATGTGAATGGGCTTAATTTGGGCTACATTAAAACCATTTTTCTCCGTAATCTGTATAGAAAAAAAAAATTAAAAATATAAATTATAATCTACATGATACAAAGCATATCCTCTTCTTTTCAGAAAATTAAAAATACGATTTAAATAAGAGAAAATAAAATGCAAAGTAACCTCTGTTTTCAAATATAAAACCTTTTTTCTCCTAAAATATAAATCATAAGATTTGTTTTTTGCCATTAACGTATTCGAAAATTAATTACCAACGTCACCTTCAGCTTATTTTTACAAATATTTTTTCTAATAATTTCTTACGAATTTTTTTCGTTATCAATACTCAAAATACGCGTGTGCGACCCCTCTGTCGTCCAATAAATCAGTGCGGGACGAGACGCTGTGCTGAACGGACCTATGTCACTTTTCTCCATGCCGTTCAAAGTCTGTGTCTGTCTTGAAATCAATTTGTTATTTTGTCGATTCTTGGTATTAGGCGGGTTTATTGGTACTCCCGTGCGCGATAAGTTGAGACCTGGCGCGGTGACGTTATGGTGTACAGCGAATGCCATCAATACTATAATAATATAATAATAGTTAGGTTTTTTATTAGTAGTATTTTTGATTTTAATTTTAGTGTTATAAAAAAAAATGTTTTGAGCTACAATAAAATTAAAGATGATAATAATTTTATTTATAAATTATTATTATTAATATTATATCCCACCTAACTTAATATAATATTATAAATGTGAAAGTGAATTTGTTTGTTTGTTTGTTTGTTACGCCTTCACGCCACAATTACTCATGAAATTTGGCATGCAAATAGCCTATGATATGGAAAAGGAGATAGGTTTTTTTTTTTGGTTAAACAATGTTTCTATTCTGTGTTATAAATAGCTATTATTATATTGACATAACCAATATTATATTACTTGGGTGACCGACCTTTGCTCGTTTTTTTTTTTGGTAATTTCAAATAGTATTTCTCACAAAAGAAGGAACTTGAAAAAAAAAGGGAAAAAATATTAATTATCTGGAATCGAACCGGAGCCTTTCGGTTTTGGGACCGCCCTATTTACCACCTGAGCTATTGTAAACTTGCAGATTGTGGCGAAATTTACCTTCGTATTCTAATCATATTGTAGCAGGTTTTCATTGCCTGAAAGCACGGATAAAACGACGTTTTCTAAAAATTTGTTTATTTCATAGATAAATAAATTAAACCTAGCTAGATCGATTTATCACCCCCGAAAATGTTTAGTTATGTATACCAAATTCCATAAAAATCGTTAGAGATGTTTCCGAGATTCAGATTATAGGGGCGATAAATTGATCTAGCTAGGATTCATATTCAGAAAACGTCGTTTTATCCGTGTTTGCAGATAATGAAAAACTACTGTAATATCATTAGAATACGCAGGTCAATTTCGCCAACATTTTCAAGCTTATAATAGCTCAGGTGGGAACGGGCGGTCTCGAAACCGGAAGACCGTGGTTCGAGTCCAGATGACAATATTTTTTTATTTTTTTTATTTCAATTTCCTTCGTGTGTGAGACAAATTATTATGATTTACCAAAAAAAAACGAGCAAGACTCGGTCACCCAAGTACTAATACTGCTGATATAATGAAAAACTGCTGTTATATCATTAGAATACGAAGGTGACAGATGACAATATTTTTTTTTTTTTTTTTTTTTTTTTTTTTATTTCAATTTCCTTCTTGTGTGAGACAAATTATTATGATTTACCAAAAAAACGAGCAAGACTCCGTCACCCAAGTACTTAATACCTGTAAACGAGGAATTCTTGTATATGTATATATATAATATATAGGATGACTGGTAATTAGTAAACGATACACATGATTATACTCATGATAAAAAAACAACATTCCCAAGGAAACAAATAGGGATAAACAACAAATTAAATTAAAATGGTAGGGTAAACCAAGGTGTAACTGGCCACTTTCAATAATTGGCCACTATCTACTTTATCTGTATAAATTAAGAGTTATCCTAACAGTACGCCATCCATTATTACTTTTCGGTATTAACTACTCAAGTAGCTTTCATTGAAGTAATTTGTTTCTCCAATATGAACATTAACGCCAAGGATATCGATCAATTTGTGACAATCGGCGTGCATGTTCTGACATGAACGGTAAATCTTTACAAAAATCTTAAGGTAACGCTTGATGTAAAAAAAAATTGTGTGGTTGGTAGCGTGTATGTCATAAATCTATTGTGTTTGATATGTTATATAGATGGTAAGTGATCCTTTTTTAAATTTCTATTCTGTCAGCATCTATTGTAAACTTAGATAAGGCGGGTGGCTTGTAATTAATTGTCATTTTTGCATATTTTCAATCATTAGCCACCCATTAAAAATATGAACGTGGCTTTATGTGGAGATTTCGAGATGGCATATTTTCGAAACCTATATTGGGTTAGTCATGCTGGAAGTCTCCACATAAAGCCACGCGAGCTCGTTTTTGTTACTTTTTCACTGCTGCTCACATTTGTGTTTTGAATATATTCAGTGTGATTATAAAGTTTCGCCTTTTTTATTTATACCCGTCTGCTACAGAGTTGTATTCCATCACCCCACAGAATTCATATTCCTGAGGATGAATGTTTTTCACGATGAAATTCATTTTTGTGCCATACTTGTTAGAGACTCTACATCTGATGATGATTATGATGATGTAGGTAATTTATTTAAACTTGTTTTCAACCAGTATACATGAAAACGGTTTTAAGTTCCTCGTTCCTTTAGAGTTTCTTGCCGGAGTCTTATTAGTTCAAGTTGTATTTGGAACCGGTGTGGAGCCATTTTTATAAGTGCCTTATCAGGGCCTAAATTGAATAATTGCTTTTTTAATTTGAATTTGAATAGAGTTTACAAACAAACTGTGGTATTTGATTGATTTTCTTTAATGAATTAAGTACAATATTGCTAGAATTTAGCTTATTAACTTTATGAAGTGTTTTGTATTTGTAATCTTAGTTACTTTATTCTATATTTTATGTATTTTAATTGTTTTCATGATTATTTTCACATGGCCAATAATTAGTGTTATGGTGGCTAATTTCAAATTTTTTATGGCCAGTTACTATAAAAACAACTACTTTTTCATTCGATCTAAATATCTCTACATAATTCTGTTTTATTTGTTTTTTTACATATCAATATCGATAAACGGATACACGCTTTAACCAAAGAAAATATAAGAATCTAAATTTCTTGACACATTTTGTCATAACAATGATATAAATTAATAATGGTAATGTGCTTAAGTGGCCAGTTACTGGTGAGTTTACCCTACTTATTCTTATTTTGTTAGACTAAAATTAAATATGATGGGCTCATGTGCCCATTATATTTAGTTGGTTTGGTTCTCGCGAGGGACGCGCGTCCTATTATAACAATTGATGTCATTGTTATATTTTTAACCGCGAGCCAAGCGATTAAGAAAATAAAAACTTTGGGAAAGTTGTTTGTTATCATGAGTACAATCATGTGTCTAAGTATCATTTACTAATTACCAGTCATCCTATATACATATACAAGTATGTGTATATGTAATTATACAAGAATTTCTTGTTTACTGGTATTAGTACTTGGGTGACCGAGCCTTGCTCGTTTTTTTTTGGTAAATCATAATAATTTGTGTCAGAAACGAAGGAAATTGAATAAAAAGGGGAAAAAAATTATAGTCATCTAGACTCGAACCGTGGTCTCCCGGTTTCGGGACCGCCCGTTCCCACCTGAGCTATTATAAGCTAGTTAATATTGGCGAAATTTACCTTCGTATTCTAATTATATTACAGCAGTTTTTCATTACCTGCAAACACGGATAAAACGACGTTTTCTGAATATGAATCCTAGCTAGATCAATTTATAGCCCCCGGAACCCCCTGCATACAAAACTTTATGAAAATCGTTGGAGCTGTTTACGAGATTCAGATTTATATAGGTATATATAAGTATTTACATATATACAAGAATTGCTCGTTTATAGTATTAGTATTTATATACTCTGAGGTATTACATTATTATTAGATTAGATAATACGATTGTGATAATTAGCAATATTTAGACATTTTGAAATGATTATGTGTAGCTCCGAATGTAATTTGATAAAAAACTGCGATCCAACCAAGTGCAAATAAAAAAATAATACCGACATCTTTACTAAATACCGGCCGTTTGTAAACGAGTGAATTTTGTAATTCGCCTGCAACATACACTCGTACGAGACGCGCTGCGCGTAATTATTGTCGGGGGGTGAGGTGCCCCCGCACCTGTAACGCCCATTCGATCAAGGTCAACGGCGTATATCCAAGCCTTAAGGTGTAAAGTTGAGTAGATTGGTGGCAGTGCTGCGCGCCGGTCGGAACCCGTGCTGTGCGTCTGAGAGCTGCGCCTTCACCTGTGCATACAACGCGCGCTGGATCGCAGACTCAAATACCTTAGCCGGTGTAGAAAGCACGGCCACTGGCCTGTAATCAACAATATTTGGCCCTGCACTCCCCTTAGGTACTGGAATAACTCGAGTTATTTTCCATTGGTCTGGGAAAATGTTATATTTTAAGCAGGTATTAAATATATAATAAAGAGGTTCAGCCAGTACCCTACCACAGTCCCTAAAAAGAAACGCTGGTATACCATCCGGGCCTGCCGATTGTTTGGGCTTGAGGCGCGCTAGTGCTTCTCTTACTTCACTCAAGCTTAGAGTTTCCAAATGTACACGCTCACTTGTCATACTGCATGCCGCCCGCTCCGCTGCTCGGGCGTCTAGCCGTGGTGGTTCGCTACTATAAACAGATTCAAAATAGTGTGCGAACTGTGTAGCGCACTCGTCATCCGATAGATTACGGTTATCTTTTACAATAACCTGCCTATTAACTGTCCCTCTTTTCGTTCGCATGTATTGCCAGAATGCCTTCGGATCTTTAGCGAACTGACTCTGAATGTTATCCCTGTGATGAATATGTGCAACCTCTATTGCATTTTTAACCCACGTCCTGCACCTAGCAAATTCACGGTAATCACAACAGAGTTTTGTTTCCTTATACCGCTTGTGCAGCCGAGCTTTTGTTTTAATACTATTAATAATATCACTCGTGTACCATTTAGGATAACTGTACCTCGAATTATCAATCCTTGGCTTTTTCCTGGGTACACAACTATCTAATCATATAATCATGTTGATTATGTAATAAATGAAAGAGATTTTCCTTTTCAAACTATATATTAGTTTCGCAATTCATTCCAGTTAGGTCCAGCGTCTACAGAGAATCTATTGAGTAATGTTTTCGACTGTAGAATTGTAGAAGCTATCAAATGTCTTACCGAGTGTCGTTTCACTTCGTTTTGCTCTCTGACTTTAACTATATTTCACTTGAAACGAATTTCGGCATTTGAAGTCGAAGATAATGCGAGGATAACCGACACTTTTCTCGTGTCGGGTCCCAACTTAAGAGGGTAAGAGGGTATCGGAAATGTACGTGCATATGTTTGTCTTAGTGCTGTGTTTCTTGTGAACTTGGCAAAAGAACCTTGGGAGGACAATACCTACAAAGTTTTGCTACGCTTGCTAATTTACTCTTTGAAGGTATACATATTATTATTTCTTTAACAAATCATGATCAGATTTTATAAACAAATAAATCTAAATGAAAATTATCTCAGAGATAAGGAATATAACTTTTAGTTACAAGATACATCCGAGTATTATATCTATATAGGTAGATACCTACTATTAAAGCCAAAATTAAAATTCTATGCACAAACTTTTAAACAGTATGAATTTTTACTGCAATATTTTACACATGGAAGGGTCATAGTCATAAAGCACAGAAAAAAGTTTATTTACTTAAAATCTACGCATACACGATAGGCATTAAAAATACGTTTTTTATTGTGTAAATGTGGGGTAGCGGCAAAACGCTTCGAGTCACGTTCAATTTATTTTGATGGTCCGTGAAAATTGTAGATCTTTCATCGCGTTACCACTGTAAACATGAATTAATCATTTATATAAGATCGCCAGCTACTATCAAAAATAATTCTATGAATCTAGTATTTTTTACCCGACTGACCCGGAAGGAGGGTTATGTTTTTCGAGTGTATGTATGTAGCTATGTCTATTTCTTTGGCACGCTGCAGCCTAAACGGCTTGATGGATTTAAACATATGAGGTGTCGTTAGTTTCGTCTTAACTGTGTGTCAAAGGGTATATTATTTTTATCTGGCGTCTACGAATAAAAAAAGGGGGGGTATTAAAAACAAAAAAATCGTTATTATAACAATATGGGTATCAAATGATGGTAAACAGCCCTTTCCATACATATACGTGTTATAATACTTGTATGCTACCATTTTGACGTAAACTGCAAAAAAACACGTTTAATGCAAGAACAGTACTTAGGTACTGAGCGGTTACCGTATATACTCGTAACTCACAGAGTAGCGATGGTTGTTAGCGTTACTTTACCATACCGCTCATTTACTTACTAATACATACAACTCATTCTGTATAAAACTAAAAAGTCTGAAATAAATTAAATTATTAAATGAAACAAGAAACCCAACTTGGTAAAACAAAAATTAACTGAAAAATGAAAAACAAGCTCTTTAATCTATAGAATTTAAGAATATCTATAGAATATAACTTAAATACTATAAGATATTGCAGTCGGGGATAAACAAATATTAAATTCAGTTAATTTTTGTTCTAACGAAGTCGGGTTTTTTGTTTCTTTTAATAATTTAATTTATTTCAGTTTTTAGTTTTATAAAATTAATACCTAATAGTTTTGATACATATTTTATTTTGCAATATTTAATTCAGATTTTTCAGTCTCAGTTACTTTATTGTTAGCTCGAAAGGAAATCTTATCTTACAAATGGGCATAATGGCAACCCATAATTCTCGAGTAAGGCTAGGACCACAGCTGTTTATCTCCTCAGGTCTTCTTATTACTTTTTAACAAAAAAAAATATTTAGAATAATGGATATATTGCTATTTCTACTTCCCTGAGGAGTGGCTTCTCGGAGACGGTTTCCATGCGCCCGGGATCAGATAATTCTTGTGAAATCCACGATAAAGTATGGCTTATAAAAGTTATGGATCCCGTTGATAGCCGCCACCACTCCCAGAGCTAGCAGAATCAATTGTCTACTTACCTACCAGAAAGCTTTAATGCAAAATTGGATTTCACGGTCCATTAATTTTCAATTTGTGTGATTGCAATTTTGGAGGTTTGCTTCTTCCAAAGACGTCTGGTTGGGGACAGAAAATAACAAAAAGGCTTTGGGACGAGATTGGAATGAATACATTACGAACCTTACTTCCCAACTTATTTATGTAAGAGATGATGCGCCACTTTGATTAAAATGTACGAGATTTTATTTCAAACTCGTAAATAAGATCATAATTTGCTGGATTTTACTACATTTAATATTTTATTTGACTTTGTGGCTAAATGTGAAAGTCACTTTATCCATTAAGTCTAGAAGATCTTTTCAGACGCACAATTAGATTAGTTTCTCATTAATTACATACAAGATAAAGTTAGGTATTCATTGTTCCTTTGTAAATCTAAAATATAATTATGATAAATAATTAATAATTTAATTATCACTAAAAGCAATTACTTATACACACTTGATAATTTTCTTTGTTAAAATTGTTGTTTTTAGATTATATTACTTAAGTATATGACTGGTGACTATCCTGAAATAAATTTGTAATTATTACTTAAAATTAATATAAAAAAGTGAAACTAAATTAGAATTATCGTTTGCTCTATAATTTCGGTAAAGATGCTTTGGGACTTTAGGATAATTCATCAACATTAAAACTACCTATTGTCTCTAATCCTCACTCGTTATAAGAGGTTCAAAGTATTATTAAATACTTTGAACCTACATAGATCATAAAAAAGACAGAATGATGTAATGAATGTACCTCAATTTTATTTCTCGTATTAGGTATATATGGCTGCGTCGATGTAGTTATGTTCCAAGCCATTTGTTGGAGGGACGTTTAAACGGCGAAAAAACGTGACAAGAAAACAGAAGCGTCACATTAAGCTTTCTTTATTGTCCGCCAACGTTCCGTTTTGTTCTGTGTGCAGATTAAAACATGATATTTATGAGCAGAACGGACATTATGATATTATTATGAACGCCCATCGATACAATGATGTATTGTGCGTATTGCTTTCATATTTATAAAGGAACTGTATGAATGAAACATCGAGGATTTGTCGGCAGAATAAATGATATTGTATTGCTTCTTTAATTTTTTCTAGCCAATAATCTTTAAAAAAGTAATATGGCTATTAAAACCCATCTATAGTACTTTCAATTAAATGACTCAGTTTTTTTTCCCAGATATTTCTTTACACCATGATAGCAAACTCTTTTCACCATATAATATTGGGATCAGAAGGCCGTGACGGCAGATAGCTGCGAGGTGTACCCATATATTATTATTATAAATTATTTTTTGAGGAATAACTGATTAACCTTTATACGTCTAAGGAAGGTACGCAACTCTTGAGGTGCAAGTCAGACTCGTAATTGGCCGAGTTTGTTTTTTATTTTAGGTAACATATATGCTATGTTTACGTTGGAGCTAAATAAAAGTTATAACTGAAAATATAATAGTAAAGTGCTGCACAAACTGTACCTGTACAATGTAATCATCCAACTCAAATTTCCTTACTTTTTGCATAATATCACGATGAAGAATAAAACAATATTTTGTTAAAATATCTAGTAACTTATATGTTGTTTATATCTTGCTAAGTAGATATTTTTACAGGTACGCACGGCTATACATCAAGTTATACATTTCCAGTATAAGCTTTTGAGAGAGGTAGAGCATAGCGTTTATTCGCTCAAAGAGCAGCTCGACTGGGGAAGTACCTCCACCTTACAGAATACCGCCGCCAAATAACTTTATGTTGTGTAAAGTTGTGTTCCTGCGCGTGAGTGGGGTAGGCCAGAGCTCATAGGGGAGGGAGGAAAGGTCGGTAACGCGTGAGCGATGCTTCTTGTGTTGCAAGCGTCCATATGGCTACGGTAACCGCTTACCATCAGGCGGGCCGTATGCATGTTTACCGAATAAGTTGTATAAAAAAAAAAAAAAAGCTGACCTCCTATTGAACAGAAATCCTATACAGCGAGATCAGCTTATACTGGAAATGTATAGGTTGATGTGTAGCCATTTATACTTTAGGAATTAAAGACTTTGTGGAAATTCCAACACTACAAATAAATTATATTTATAAGTAAAACCAACGTGCCTTCCGTACTGGAACCAGTCGGTATTGCGCGGGGCGATGGCAAGAGACCGGATGGTATGTCTTTGATCCCTTGGAGTGTCGGCAAGTCGCTGGTGTGGAATGCCACATGTGTCGATACACTCGCGCCATCTCACTTACCGGCGACTTGTAAAGCTGCAGGGGCTGCGGCTAGTGCGGAAAATGCAAAATTCAAAAAATACGCATCGATTGGACCCAATTATATTTTTGTGCCTTTTGCGGTCGAGACCATGGGACCGTGGGGGTCCGAAGCTCGCCGTTTTGCTCGCACCTTGTCATCAACCAGTGGGCGAGGAGCTTTTTCCGCCAACGCGTCAGCTTGGCTATCCAAAGAGGAAACGCTGCCAGCCTTCTGGGAACCCTGCCGTTAATCAGAAGCAGCGGCAGGCTTGAGGAAATTTTCTATATATAGATTGTATTTTGTTGTAAATAAAGATATTATATGAAAGTTAAACTCAATAAATTATATATCGTTCGTTGTAAACAACAAATATAGTAAATTATTTATGAATTGCTTTGGTGGAATATTGTTGACGTCATTGTAGGCAGGTATTGTAATATTCATTTGGCTGCGCAAAGTAGAGCTCCGAGGGATGTCAAGCGTGCATTCTGCAAACATTGCCACGTAACATGCCTCAACCTCCACTATGTATGGACGCATGAGCTCATCTTGTCACTTACTCGAAAAATTGAAATGTAAAACTAAAACGGCACCAAGCATTCCATTACTTTTATCAAAATTGAATGTGATATTACAAGAACGCTGTGCGATTCGAACAGTGGCACCCAAAGTTTTCTTTGTAATGTATTTAAATGGAATGGTATCGAATTTAAAATGCTAAACCATACATAGATTTTTATATAGACTTGTGTTTGACGACTATTAAATATTGCTGTGATCGAAGGTGGTAAGTCCAAAAATCAGGAAGGGCCAAAGTCAAAGCCATTTATTAAATTTACGCCACAGGGGCACTTATGAAGGTCACAGTTACTGAAGTGGTTCGGAACTCGGCCTTCAACTGAGAAGAATCCGACAAGAAACTCAGCAAGGTTACATTTTTTAAATACTTTTTGGAGAATTCGTTCTCAAGAACAGTTGACAAAACAACCCTTGAGGTGTTTGGTGACAGATTTCTAATAAGTATGATACTTTTGTAACAGATAAATATTGAGTAATTTAAGGCGCCGATCCCACAGAGAGAGTTCTAGAGTTCCGAATTCTGAGTTTCGCATTTACTACAGCGAGCGAGCAGTTTAGAGTTCTAAATGTAAATGGGCAAATTTGTATGGAGCTTGTCCCATTGGCTGCCAGCAATAATTTCTATGTTTTATATTACGCAATAATATATTATTCTGTGGGATCGGCGCCTAAACTATATAGACTTCAAATATAGAGTTTTGAACAAGAATCTTATGTTTTGAATTAGCTTTGAGTTTTATCTTTAAGGTGACATTTATTCAGACTACGAATCAATTTATAAATAGAATTGCTTTATAAACATCTGAACCACTAAAATTCTACAAAGATACGTAAAGTATCTCTGCTCAAATACCTATGTATTTGAGCAGAGATACTTTACGTACGACTAGTCTCAAATATATAGCAATTTTATTACATACTTACTGTCAAATGATGTCTGGTGTGGTACACTGATGGATCCAAAATGAAATCAGGTACAGGAGCGGGAATGTACGCAAAAGGTTACAAATGTAGCAAAAGCTTAGGGAAGATGGCGACTGTATTCCAAGCAGAAACATATGCCATAATAACCTGCGCTCAAGAGAATATAGGTAGAGGGACCAGAGGTAAATCCATATATATTCTTAGTGACATTCAGGCTGCAATCAAAGCCATGGCATCCTACAAAGTGGACTCCAGACTTATTCTGGATGCTGTCCAAATCCTAAACAGGCTTGGGAAGCATAACAGGGTAAGACTGATGTGGGTCCCGGGGCACAAAGGAATCCATGGTAACGAAGTGGCAGATGAACTGGCAAGAGAGGGCTCAGCAAATGACTTTGTGGGTCCAGAACCATGTGTAGGCATATCGACGTGTCTCGTAAAAGCCACATTTAGGGAGTTTGCAGATCAAAGACAACAACGCATTGGCTGTCTAATACCGGTCTACAACACTCCAAGAAATTCCTAGGCTCTAATTTCAAAGCCAGGGAATGCATTTGGAATATGAGCAGGGGGTAAATCCGCTACCTGCTTGGGGCCTTTACTGGGCACTTCGGAACCAACGAAATGTTCATGATGGGTCTAACCACGACACCCATGTGCAGGTTGTTTGGGGAACATACGGAACGCATGGAGCACCTTCTGTGCACATGCGATGCACTGGCTGGTAAGCGAATGAGTCTCATAGGGATCGGATATCCAAAACCAGAAGACTATAGGCTTATATCTCCTAGCCTCGTTGTAAAACTCATGAAAAGAGTTTTCAACGAGACTGGGGAGGAGTAAGGTATCTAGGGGACCACAATAGATCCCAATGGGTCGAAGTGTCCGAGCTGTTTTTCGGCCCTTCCTTAAGATAAGATAAGATCATCATATAATGTCTCACTGCTGAGCACAGGCCTCCTTTCACAAATTAGGTTGAAAAGGAAATCGGTGAGTATCCCAGACAAATAAACTGATGGGCAATTTTTTTTATAGGCTTGTTTGGGTTTTTAGTACTAAGCAAATAACCAAATGAGCTAAAGAAAGCCTTTATTTCGAAATCACAGATACAAGGTCAGTAATTCTTTAAGATTTAACTTAATTTTGTAATTTGTTGAAAACCATTTAGATTTATTGCTGTTACAATCAAACATTCAACATTTTAATTCACTATATTAACATACCCTAGAGTAGGCGGTATTATCAGATAACACGCTCTGTTTGGATTCAATTTCATCGAATGGCATTCACAAACGTTTTGTTTTTGGATTGTCACTTTGTATTTGTACCTTGTAATAGGGAAGGCGCGTGACTTGAATACCTAATATACTATTAACAGCATTTGGTAAAACGAAGACAGAGTCCGGAAGGGTCTGTAAATGTAAGTAATGATTACCGCCTCCCAGGTAAAATTAAAGCACGGATATAATTGAAAGTTATTGCGACCTGGGACAGGAAATAATGTTATTTAAAATTTGTTATTGCATAAAACGTAAGTATTATTTATTAACATTATAAACAAAGTTTTTTGTTTTGACTTTACTTTAAGTTTACCAATATAATTTTATTGTACCTGGAATATTATTAGGTACTTACATTCTAATCAACTTACTTACTTTCTAAGACTGACTTACTTACTCTTAATAAGGTTAAAATATCAAATTAGCTATATGATAGTATATAACTAAGTGTCGTAGCAGCTGCATAAAATTATTGCTTTTACAATTATTTTGTTTATGTCAATTTACCTGAATTCCACAGTATAAATCAAATTACCACAATGGTATAATTAATTTATCATTTAATCGCTTGTGGGTAATAATTGTTATGAAGAAGGATACTTATTATCTATTTATTTACATAACTGTGGCATTTAAAAATAATTCATTTACATTTCAAACATTAATGCACGTTATTAAAGAGCCTAGTATTAGAGTGCCTAGTATTAAAGTGCCTAGTAATTAACATGAACTAGGAACATAATAGAGAGGACAGAGTTATTAATGAAAAGAAAATATGACATATATAAATTTAATGTTTATAAATAGATTACAAATGTCATAGGATAAAAACGCAAGGTTTTTCTCGGTATGGGTTCAGTTTCTTGACCGATCTAGTTCTTCAGAATATTCTCGTCTAATCCATAGCACCTAAGATCTCTGTAGGCACGTTATTCTATAAGACTTTTACTTGTTTACTGCAATGAAAAACTTACGCATCAACTTAACTACTGCCTAGCACCGCAAATGTTCTTTGCTCCCTCTCAATTAGGGAATGCAATCCCGATCCCACGAGATCGGGATCCCGCGAGATCTCGTGGCATTTTATAATCAATCCCGAACCGAAAAATTGGACGAAGTTATCGGGATGATTAAATTGTTTATGTCTTTAGAGCTATTAAATAATAAAAAAATATTTGATGATGAAATGTTTGTTAGTGATAAAAACTACTAGTAACATTTTATTTACTCTACTGACTAATGCTTACAAAACCTTAATGGAATGATTAATACTGAACATATTATCAAAATTGGTGTTATAAAAACGCAAGGCGTTGTCGTTAATTGCTTTTCAGCTCTTTAAACAAAAAAAGCTACTAAAGTATTCGGGATCCCGCTCCCTATGGATCTAGCGGGATTGGTATTTCGAATCTCGTGGGATCCCAAAAGGGCAATTCCGACTCGAGATTGGATTTCCTACTCTCAACAGCTATGAATCCATTTAAAAAATTCAATTCTGAGGATTATAATTAATGTAGGCGACAACGTTAAGTCGCATTGAAATGTACCAAATAATGGACGGATGATGTAAGCTATATTACACCGGAGGTATATCAATAGTCCGTCTGCCCTCCCTAAGTGCACAGTCATGTATTGGTTGCCAAATCCTCGGGGTATTCGCCGATATACGGGCCCTCATGATTCAGTGCATACGGCGTACAGTTTTAATTTTATTTTGTGCCTGACTCTACTCCAATTTATAGTCTATGCTGGACGTTTATTTTGGACTGAATGCGAGACTGGTTTCCGGGTTTGGAATGGTTAAATCGCAAACATTCTCTTCGTCTATTTGCAGTTACTAATGGATAATTGTGGTTGGTATTGACCATTATTAGTATAAAATAAGCGATTGTTAAAATTGCAACTCATTCAAAATAAAAATAACGTGATTAGATAAAAAAGGATAAGGAATAAGAACTACACTATATATATTGCTTTTGATTTTATTGTTGGAAGTATCCCTTTTGTGGTAGGAAAACTGACCTGAAACCTACACTAAAAAGTGTTTCCGATGTGGGTTGACTCTACCTATAGTCCATTTCAACCCCACTAAAATATAAGCCTGCGCGCGTGTTGACCGCTAAGAAAACTTAATTTGCCGTGGCTCCACAAGAACACCTCCCTGAACATCATCTAGTCGTTCTGTACTGTAGTCACAGACTGGACTATAAGTCGCAAAGTAACTGCTGTCACTGTTGACGGGTTACCTGCGACACTATTGTTTTAGATTGTTTTAGGTTGATGACGCTGAGGAGAGACTGTGCCTCCTTATATGTATATCGCTTGCATATCGGATAGTGTTCTGACAAATTATTTGACTTTATGACTATCGCTACCTTCTGCCATATGGCACCTCACGTCATCAGCGGCATCAACCAAACTGGTCTCGTTCTGTGCGGTTTTCAAGGAGTTAAATGAAGACGAGACGTATGATTGTTTGTCGATTTAGTGAAAAAGTAAGGTTAGAAATAAAATGAGAAAACAACGTAGTAAAACTATAACGATATTCAAAATGTAGGTGGCGTTAAAAGTTGGAACACAATTCCGCGCAACTGAGAGAAGCATCCATGAAACGTTTGGAAACTGCTATAGACTTTTATGATGCTCTCGGTACGTCATTGTTGGACGATGGAAGCCGTATATTTAGCAACTTTGTAAACTTATTCCTTTGCTGAATGTGAGATTTTCGCGAATTTACAATGTTTTCATGAATTGTTCTTGTAGGTTTATACCACGCTATTTTTAGTATATTGATCATCATCAAAAGGTTGCTCAAAATTATTTTTCCATGCAAAGAAAGAACTTAATGTGGTTTTAGATCAGATTTTTCATAAAATAAATTGGCATAAAACTGTCATAAAAGGGATCAATTCCACTGGTGTTACTGAGTTTTTTATTCTGGATTATGGTAAATATTGTATAACCTGTATCTTATAATCAAAAAGTAAGGCATGACAGGTTCTCCCGTTCAAAATTCGGAGCAGCCTGACTGGGGAACTACATCTACTTTACGGAAGATACGGATTTGGGAACCTCCGATTACTGTCTGGTGAAAGCTGTGTCGTCCTACCCGCCTGATCCTTGCCCAAAAGGCACCAGGTGAGTCTGGCGATACAAGAAAGCAGATTGGGATGAGATGCGTATATTTTCTTGCATCTTATCCTTGGCGGTGAACTTTCATTATTTCCGATGACCCGTCTGGCTTCGCGAGTGCCATATCAGATGTTATATTATGTCGAGCTGTAGAGTATTTTATCCCATTATCGGACATATCACTCAATAGCGAATCCCCCAAGTGGTACAATCG
This sequence comes from Polyploca ridens, assembly GCA_951394255.1. NCBI lineage: Eukaryota > Metazoa > Arthropoda > Insecta > Lepidoptera > Drepanidae > Polyploca > Polyploca ridens. Next base: position 10,245,099 of record OX596251.1, on the reverse strand, counting down.
GGTAAGGATCTGGGCGGATTTCGCACTCGCAAAGCTCCTGATACGGGCTTGAAGAAGAAAGCCTTTGATATCGCTGCCAAGTCCTGTAAAAAGGCCCTGAAGAAGGCGCGTTTCGACCATGTTGGCTGGATCGGAAAAAAGCTATCATGTTACCCCTCTGGGAGTAAAGTTTTCTGGCCCCTTGCCAAATCGATCGAGACCAATTTCTGCCACCCGTCACTCCCGCGCCATTGCTGAAGTCTGATGGATCATTAGCTAACACTGCTGTAGAGAAGGCTAATTTGTTTGCCTCTCTATTTGCGGAGAATTCATGTCTAGACGCTGGTTTATAAACACCACCATTACTACCCTCTTGCGACTGCCAAACGCCAGACATCCGTATCCGGCAAAAGAAGGTTGTAAAGTTCGCTCTAGATGTGAATAAAGCCAGTGGTCCAGCTATTGTCCTACGCAATTGTGCGCCCGATAAGTCTCCTATCTTGACACGCCTTTTTCACCTCTCACTTCGAATGTTTCAAATTCCGAAAATCTGGAAGCTTGCTTACGTGCAACCAGTTCCTATCCTATCCTACTAGTTATCGACTAATTGCTATCACCTCCATACTCTGCAAGACTATTATGGAGCGCATATTGAATCGGTGGCTTCTAGCACACGTTGAATATAACGAACTCCTCAGCGACCGACAGTACGGTTTCCGGAAAAAACCGTCCACTGGGGATCTTTTGGTGTATGTCACACATCTATGGAGTTTGCTGTTTCCCTTGATATTTCTAAGGCTTTCGATGGAGTCTGGTCGCAGTCTGGTACACTAACCTTCTAAGTGATTTCCGATTTCCTGAGTGAACGGTCTATACGAATGTTCATAGACGGGTGCTCGTCGGACCTTTTGGCAATAAATGCCGGAGTTCCTCAGGGTTCAGTTCTCTCTGCAACCTTATTTCTGTTGCATATTGATATGATCTGTTAAAGTCCTGTAGTCACATAGACGACAGCACTGTTGCAAAAAGATACATTTCCAGCGTGCGAGCCACCAGTGACAAGATACAATTGTTGCGAAAGTCCATGGTAGAACGTTGGAACGTAACATTACAGGCAGTCTCCGATTGGGGCAAAGCCAATCTGGTTACTTTTAACGCCACCAAGACACAGGCGTGTCTTTTGATCTACTCGGCATAATCTTAATAGCCAAAATAAACTTTTGATGTTCTACTGAGTCGAAGGCAGAAACAGCTGCTAGAAAGCTGGGTATCCTCTCTAAGGTCCAGCGGTACTTCACGCCTGGAACGTTAATTCAACTTTATAAAACACATGTATCATGCAGTGAGTACTACTGCCATCTCTGGGATAGATTACTAAGTATAAGCTTGAGGTCCTCGAATCAATAGATCGCCGAGCCAGGAGACTTATCGGAAATGAGTCTCGACCATCGAAGAGAGGTCGCTTGCGAATTTCTACAGGATATATTTTGGAGAGTGTGTGCAGGAACCACAAGACTCCGGAAAAATGTCCACCCATAGATTGTAGACATAAAGAAAATACGGACACAGCGTTTTGCATCCTCTTTTATAATGCGTACAGCAAGGGAGTGGAACTTGCTTCCGGCGTCTGTGTTTCTCGACCCTTACAATCTAGGAACTTTCAAGGTCAGAGTGAATAGGTTTCTTCTGGGTAAGCGTCTAGGCTACGTTATCGTCCTTTATGGGTGGGTCAGTGGCCAAACGCAAGCCCATTGAATTAAAAAAAGATCGCTGTCAAATACTTAATATTACTTTATGCGGTGTTGATTCTGCTGTCAGTAAAGCCGTCAAAGCGCCATGAGGACGCGCTATGCTGGCAGTGTGCGGGGGCCAGCGGTGTTGTAACAAATTACACTGAGCTTTGTCCCTTCCGCTGCCGTCCTGCTTCTAAGGTAACAGCTTACCATCAGCCGGGCCGTATATTTGTTTGCCACCTGAGTAGTATAAAGAAAGTATGAACACTGGATATATTATTTTGAAATAAGGTTTAACCAATAAAAAATTCAAATAAACCGGTTTATTCTTTCCATCTATATAATAATAATCTACAAACCTGGAGAAAATGTTATTATACGAATATCTAATACTTGCTAACGCAACTTAATTCATAGTAGGTATACTTATTATAATAACAAAAGCAGTTTCCTGTGCACGCAGCAAGTATAGACATATCTTACATAACCCATCTGTACTGAATCACATACAAAGGAGGTTATCATGATATAGATTGTTTATCAGTTGGTACATTTGGTATGCTTTTTTGTAATTCTAACACGTCGGGCGCGCAGCGTGTTTCTGCTTTGTACATGCCCCTGTTATTTGAATATGTATGAAGCGGTCGCGCAGAGTTCGTGCCACCCGCTTGTATGAAAATGTGATGTCCCGATAAATTGTCAAAAGGGTTGATCGGCAATGGAAAATGGCCGCCGAAAATATGTCCATAGAATAAAATGAAATGCCTGGAGGCCTCACTCTCTGCCAACCAAGATTGTTTATTTATGAGTTGGTGCTTTGTTACATAACGTGGTCCCGCAAATATACATAGTCACTCGTGTTTCATACCAATTTTATATAGCTGAAGCTGAACAAAATATAAATGTTTAATGCGAGTTTTTTACTTTTCCACGAGTGAAATGTAATAAGATATGTAGGTATAGAAATATAAGGAAGAAATTAAATTGACAGTCACGTTTTTTTAATGTAATGGACCGAGGATATAGCACGCTTCCTTAGTTAGGAAACAGAGCTCGGAAGTGAGTTCCACTCCTTCGGTGTTCGCATAAGGTATGTATGATGAAGCAAAGCATTGTTTTCATATAAACGGGATGACGATAATTAATCCTATAACTTCATTAGTGCCCTTCTGGGGCCTAAATAGAATAAAATGGCTTTGACTTTGACTTTATAGAAAATCGACAAACACAAAACAATACGCCGGTGTTCAAGGCTCGTAAGTTTCACTTTTCAGTTAGCCAAACTGTGAAACAACAATGACGATACTCCTACCATATATACTTATCCCAGAAATGGCAGCAATGGTACTTCATGCTCGAGCTTGAGCTTCACTTCTTATGGGAAATTAATTTATAAATTATAATATTTATCTTTTACCAAAGTGCTGTATTATTTTATTATTTGAGTAGTATTTTGCCATTTTTTTTTATTCAACTCAGTCGGTATACAAGCATACGGCCCGCCTGATGTTAAGCGGTTACCGTAGCCATATGGACGCTTGCAGCACAAGAAGCATCGCTCACGCGTTACCGACCTTGCCATTAATTAAAAACAAATAATTTACCGGATTTAATTTACAAATATTTATCAATCAAATGTAAACTATATTGATGAGTGATCAAGATACTCTGCCTAATCAACATTAAACCATAGAACGCACGTTTCTATTATGTGTTTTTTGCTCCAGTTTATTCGTGAAACGAATTTACTGTTTGTAAAATAAAATAGGAAATAATGCCCTATATAGGGTGTAACGGAAAGGGTATATACATCCGAAGGGGGTGAAGACTACATCAGGTACAGACTCTCTATAAAAAGTTTCAGCTCAAAATAAGGTTCTCAAAAATCCAAACCAAATTTTTGAATTCAAGTTTATTGAATTAAAATCATAACCAACATGTCACCGCTCAATGAAGGTCATTATCATTTTGCGTCCCTTGCTAATATTATTATAAAAAATTATCTTCCGCGATTTGTGCGCCTTGTACCAAAAAGGATTAGTGTAATGTATATACACTTTCCGTTACACCCTGTATAGTATGCATTCCGGGAATACGCATCGTTAGATTATTGAAATTGGGAATTCCAATCCTATTTATTTTAAAGTGTGTGTGTTGTGTGCTCCAATTTTAATGCTCGGCAATTCTATGATATCTTTGAAGTTTGACGAAATTATTTAATTAGTTGGCCGACTTTATTTAGAAATCAATATAAAAAGGTGGAATGCGAGTAAAGCCGCATTTACAAGAACACGTAAATTATCCAGTTATCATTGAGTATCCAGTTATATGATAGTTCAGTTGTTTTTTCTGTTCTGTGGTTGTGACCAGGATGCCTTGCCCTAAAATCATGGTTAAATTAAATGTGAAAGAAAAACTGGCGAGGAAACCATACCACGGTGCATATGTTACCGGCCAAACCCGATTTTAGGCTAAACTAGTTTGGCCTAGGCTCAACTAGTTCTACCTATACGCGATAGGATAAACCGGTATAGACTAGGCCAAACTGGTACATCCTAAGCCCGGTAGGAGAATCTAGTTTAGCCTAGGCTGAACTAGTTTATCCTACCACACTTCAGGATAAATTGGTATGGCCTAGTCTGAATTCGTAGTCGACAATGATTGAGCGAGAATACCGATTCCAGAAGTAGACAAAGGAAGATCACCTCATCTCAGAAACATAATCGGAGTTATTCTTCAGAGAAATAATAAGGGCTTTGACATAGTTGGCACCAAATATGGCGTTTTGCAGAAATTATATTGCAGGTATTCTTTCACTTTATAAAAAAAATTAAGTAGATGGGCTACTTAATTTTTTTTATTCTATTGAGTATTTTTGCTAGTGTTTATTTAGATATTTATGTTAGGTATTCGTCGATCTTTCTGTACAACAAACAGCAAGTAGCTAGTTAACTAGCAAGAAAAAATGGTGCTCTGCAACACTGAGTGCCATCAGAGTACACCTTGCAAAAATATGTATAATTGTCTCTGGCAAATTCAATGAATAAATGAATCATGATTATTCGTTTCTTTTAATACTAGAAATCTTAATTATTTTACTTACAAGTTTTCTTTACCTATTTTCCCTACACGTATTGAATAGATAAACTAGTTCAGCCTAGGCTAAACTAGATTCTCCTACCGGGCTTAGGATGTACCAGTTTGGCCTAGTCTATACCGGTTTATCCTATTGTGTATAGGAAGAACTAGTTTGGCCTAGGCTGAACTAGTTTAGCCTAAAATCGGGTTTGGCCGGTAACACATATAAAGCATACAAAAAGGCAATAGCATGTTAACCACAGACATAAATCTAAATAGATAACGCATGTTGTTTGTTGTCATGAGTACAATCTTGTCTTTAAGTATCGGTCACAAATTACCAGTCACTCTATAGGTATATTTTTGATTTTGGAATAAAGTTTTACAATGGTTTACTAAAATATTATTAACAACAACAACATATTTATTTGCGACACAGTCCGTTTGATCAATATTTAATATCACCTGAAAAGTTGCTTCATACTAAGTATCCAGAATCGGATAAGTCTGAGCACTTTAAAGCAAAGATGGGTCACAAAGTTAAAAGTCATGTTACTTAAAAGGGGTTTCTTGGGGTCGAAAAGCTTGAGGGAGGTTGAAAGAGGATTGCCTCCGCACACCTGTCGCTAGCCGTGATATACTTTCTTGCAATATAATTTATTTCATCCCTGAAGGTATACTGTTGATAAATAAGATTAAATTCTTTGTTACCTTACAATATTTTAGCTTTATTTATACTATAATTGATGCTTGTTTCTAAAAATACAGGAAAATAATTAGCTTGAAATACCTATTTTATGGCGTATGTACAATAGTTTTATACGTAGTTAATAATGAAATTGGCATTTTTATTTAATGTTGACATATTTTTCATGTCTAGAAAATGTACAAAAAAAATTATTTCATAAAATTAAAATAGTTTAAAATTTCAATGACTTGATTTAAAGTTAAACTTTTTCAAAGCTTAGAAACACAAAAACTATGTCAATTCGTAGAAGTATCCTATGGACTAAAAAGATTTAAATTAAAATAGTTTCGAAAAAAATTAAAAGAAAATTTCATCCTCGGCAACTTTGAGCAAGAATCATTTTCTCGCGTAATTCATTTTCTCAGTGAAGACGGCGATTGTTAGGAACCGAGAACAGACATTGTAACCTAGAACCTAGATTCCAACGTAAATGAATAGTTTTTTCCACATTTCAGTCGTATTGAAAGCGACATTACCTTTACAGAATTCAAACAATGTCTATTTGATCTGTTATTTAATTGAATGGACTGTGACGACTGGTTTATTGAATGAGCTGTCTGCCTAGTGCTAATTTCTGTGCTTAGCGTATCGAACGGGACAGAGGGCATTCAATATTGACGGATCTATTCACGTCAGGATGAGTAGAGACATCCGCGTCGGCGCGTCGAGATGAATTGCATCTATTCATATATATGAATAGATGCAAACACATGATACACATGACACATTATAATGTTTCATGTGTATTAACAATGTGTGCTATGGGATGATATGAGCATCGTATACTATTTTATAACACGTTTCTAAAAAAAACGCTTTTCCGTGTAAAAAGTCTAACAACTCTTCTCCGTGTAAAAAATAGTACCTACTTTTTAGTGTGCTTAGTATTAAAATACAAATAACAAGCCATCTAATCGTATAGAGTCAATCTAAATGTAAATACGAGAATATCAATATTTCATTGCGTTTTAACATGAAAACACACATAGCATACATTTTTTTAATTATACATGATATCACAGACTACGGAGGACATATTCTCGCTAACAAAAAACTGTGTCTATGGAGTCGGCCACCTCTCACGCACACCTTAGTTGGCTATTCCGCGGGAAATTAAACTCTGTCGCCGTTTACACAGAGTCGATTACTCGCGCTCAACTAATGTGTGAATGTGTGCGTGCCGGCTTGTACGTACAGCGTGGTGGTCGACTCGAGTGACACAGTTTTTTGTTAGCGAGAATATATCCGACTTTTTTTAATATCTGTGCATGATATGTAACATTATTACGTTAAAAAAATCTCTCAGTCCCTATTGTTTTAAACCTCTCAGTAAATGGAACGGCTAGTCTAAAAAAACGTATAATTTACGTGGTACATAACAACGGTCGGGAAATTGATTCAATCCATTAATTTCAAACCCCAGCGTCCCTCGAGAGATCAGCGGTTCTTCCCATTGCTATTTTTTGCATTCGTAGGTAGTATTTAAAATTTTAATTATTTGGAGCCAGTCAATCGACTTCCTCACAGTTTTTAAAAGGCAACCTAAACCTGAGATATTGAGGAAAATAAGATCGTCGTGGTGGATTGGGTGGTGTTTGTAAGGCTTTTTACGTTTAATGAGATTGTAAAGAACAAAAGAGTCCCCGAGTGGCGGAAATTTAATTCCATTCCACGTCCACTCTCATTAGACATTGGGGAGGAATCAATCATTATTTTGTTTGAAAGTGGAATTATTTTCTTGGCAACCGGTTTTTCGCTTTAGCTACAGTAATGATCGCCGCAATTTATACATTTATTTCAGAAAAAAATTGTTTCCTTTTATAAGGGCTTTTTTATCCGAAAAGTATTAAGTACCTACAATATTTTTATTCCAGTAGTATACCTTGGCTCGCGGTAATAAAATAACAATGATATCAATTGTTCAATGTAAATTAACCCGTTGGTTCGCGCGCGTCCCTCGCGAGAACCAACGGGTTAATTTATGATAAAGCTTTTTTATTACATATACATCATTATCAAACCTAGCTTGATTAAATATCCCTAGTGCAGTTTAGATTGGCGAACTTGACTTAAATGTGAATTTGAATTCTCATACATGATGAATGAGATGAATCTAATCCAAAAGTACATACCTACGTTAAAAAGAGAGGCAAATAATAATAAATAGTAGATGCTAATGGTTGGTATGAGCTTGTGATTTGAACCCGTAATGCTATGATTACAAGAACTTACAATCACTGGGACATCGCGACATTCATTCTTTTTTTGTAGTACTGTTTTTGCGAAATTACGCGAATTTGAAAGACTTTCTAAATGAGATTATGTTGACATAGCAAGGATTTACTGGTAATTTTCCTCTATTTCGCTTTACCTCTTGTACTCTCCGACGTCTCTCTCACACACGTTTCATCCCTCACATATTCTTGGGCCGACCGCGGGGATTCACTAGTGGAACATGTAAGTCGACGCATTTGTTTTCTAAATAACCCTACCGGCTTTCGAGCAGTATGGTCGTTACCTTAGACGACCTTCCTATTGTCTGCTGCGTCACGTTCATTCCCGAAATTGCCATCCAAATCCTTATTACTTATTCGATATAAACACAGCCTAACTGTTATTACAAACATAAAATTTTATCTGGTTAGCGTCTTCGAAGATAATGTCGATAATTTTTCCCTTTTGTGATAGGGCCTTTAATAAGAAATACATTTATAACAATATAAGGCTATTGAAGGCGTAAAATATAAGTATTAAGAGACAAGCGCGTAAGTCCAGCAAAGCCCTACGGCTAGGGTGCGGTCCCGATAAGCCTCCGGTCGCCTCTCACGCATCCACCCGCATTACTTCTAATTGTGATTTAATGGCCCTCCGCGGCGGATCTGCTTGACCTTAAAAATAAAATATTTCGCCAGAAATATCTCCTTGTGAAACAAATATAGGTAGGTATATATAATGTGTTTAACTCATACATGTCCTCTCATTTGCATAAGTATTTGAGATTCTTATACCTTTGAAAGTAAATAATATTCATTATTTTGCTTAAATAATGTTGTTATAAATTCCGGTGTCCCGCAAGGCTCTGTGCTGTCACCGACACTATTCCTGCTGCATATTAATGATTTGCTATCTTGACGGCATTTATTGCTATGTGGATGACAGTGCTGGGGATGCTCATTACTCGGGCCGTACTTATAACCTTCGTTCCGTGGTAAAAGAAAGCCGCGAATGACTTGTGTCTGAAATCTAGAGTACACTAAGCAGTGTCTCCGATTGGGGTCGACCCCCACTAAGACGCCTGTGCATTCACCGCTAAGAAAACTCAATTTGCTGTGGCTCCAAAATTCCAGAACACGTCCTTGAACATCAGTATGACGTGAGTATGACCATCGGTATCCTTGGCGTTGACATTTCTAGCGACGTTCTGTACCGTAGTCATAAGACAAAACCAGAAGACAAGATCTAGCTGGCATCCAAAAAGCTCGATGTGCACATCGCATAGACTGCATCTATATAAGTCGCTAGTCCGACTCTACATGGAGTACTGTTGCCACTTGTAGGCGGGGGCACCTAAATACTTGTATGGGCCTTTTGACTCGGTTCAGTGATATGCCATTCGAGTTGTCGACGATCCCGAGCTCACAAGCGGTTTAGAACCCTTTAGTCTAACTTAGGAGACACTTTGCCTTCTTATGTGTGTTCTATTGCCTGTACAATGGACAGTGTTCTGATGAATTGTTTGACTGTAGTAATCAATTAAAACAACAAGCTGTAAATAAATATATTATAGTAGTATTTTATTTACAACAAATATGTACAAAATACAATCTATATATAGAAAATTTCCTCAAGCCTGCCGCTGCTTCCGATTAACGGCAGGGTTCCCAGAAGGCTGGCAGCGTTTCCTCTTTGGATAGCCAAGCTGACGCGTTGGCGGAAAAAGCTCCCCGCCCGCTGGTCTCCGGAGGTCTCGATCAATTTTGATGACAAGGTGCGAGCAAAACGGCGAGCTTCGGACCCCCACGGTCCCATGGTCTCGACCGCAAAAGGCACAAAAATATAGTTAGGTCCAATCGATGCGTATTTTTTGAATTTTGAATTTTCCGCACTGGCCGCAGCTGCCCCTGCAGCTTTACAAGTCGCCGGTAAGTGAGATGGCGCGAGTGTATCGACACATGTAGAATCCCACACCAGCGACTTGCCGACACTCCAAGGGATCAAAGACATACCATCCGGTCTCTTGCCATCGCCCCGCGCAATACCGACTGGTTCCAGTACGGAAGGCACGTTAGCGAAATAGTAGTATTTTATAATTGAATTCTTATTTATACCTAATTGAAGGTGCCAACCTACATATTTGCTTAAATAGTAGAGTAAGTATTTTGTAATAGTTGAAACTTAGCTTAGTTTTTGCAAAGAAAAGAATTGTAGTATAATACTATGCTGATAATAACTATATGATAAGTTGATATGAAGGTATAAGGTGGTATGAAGTAGTATTCTACTTAAATTTGCCAGCGACAACAGCTAATAATTTGGTATATATTACGAAAGCAACAGAAATTTCAAGGACCGATGGCTTTTAAAAATGCATGAGTTGGTAATGTCAACGAGAAAGACAGAAATAATTATGACTATTTTCCAGGAATTATTTTGTGAGGAAAATGAATAAATTACCATTGTACGAGCCGGCCCGGCCGGCTAATTGTGATTTAATGACAGCTGACGACTGACATTATCACTGCAGTTCTTCGTATCTTTTTCAACTAAAATAATGTAAATGAAAATAGGTTTTCGTATGTTTTTGTATTATTATTATGGATGGATTCAGTATACAGATCTGAACAAATATTCAGTAAACGTAGATATTTTATTTTCAACAGAATAACTTAGAGCGTCTACGTTACGCGAACCGAGCACGAGCTCAGCACACGTGGAGCATGAATTCACGTCGCGTAGACGGACTTGCGAGACTCGAACAAGCATTTGGCTCGCGCTCGAATTGTCAGTTTTTTGACGAACATAGGGATTCGCATCGCTCGCATTTCGCATTCGGATATTTCTGTTCTGAATTTTATACTGTACAAGTTGTGAAATATTATAGATGAGAAATACTACCCATATATGTCACTATATACGTGAAACTTATTTCAGTGAGGACTATACGTGACTATTTGGTTACTTCCAAAGTAAACACTCATTAATTTCCAAGAATAACAAGTACAACGAGAGTGGCGCTAAACTTAAAGGCGTCTTTAAGTATGTCGGTACTTTCAGTGTTTTGTTGGGATTTATAGCTTAGAAGTTTGACATAATACTTACCTCTCAAAGCACTGTATACGTTAGGTACTTAGATACCTACATGCCATGTGTTACTTGATTTATGATTTTTTTGTAAACGAAAAGCCTTTAACCAGTATCAATTATGGAAACATACAACATCATTATTTCTTTAGTACATAAACAAAATATATATTATTTCTTATAAATCAGTTACGGTGGTAGCCTATTTTCTAGTGAGTTTACACTGTATTGGTACCAACGTAAAGATCTAAATTGCAGGACTAGGGTTTTAAAACAAGAGACTCCTACGGACCTCCAATTTCGATATTTATTCGGTTAGCATTACGTTTAGAATTTCCTCGCGAAATGAACCTGTCCGTTAGTGTAACTACGCGTATTGGGAATCCGCTCTTAGCGTCTATTCACACGTACCGCAACCACACGGAGTCACGCGTCGCGATAATATATATGGTCCTAATAAATTAGTGAACTTCCTCTTGAGGGATGAATGTATAGGTCATTAGTAATAAAAAAATAGAGGGATGAATGTATAGGTCATTAGTAATAAATTAGTGAAGTATTAAGTTAGGGAAAAAAAAACTTATTTGACTTGCATACAGAGTACAGACTCTCCATACAAGTCAAAGAAGAATTTTTTTCCCTCGGATTATTTTACTGATATTATTTTTTGATTAGTAATGATCTATACATTCATCCCTTAAGAGGAAGTTCACTAATTTATTAGGACCTTATTATGGTCAAGCTGTGGTTACGTGTGAATGGTGTCGCTGCGGCTTTTTGCGGTTGCGTTGTGGTAGCTACAAAATGTTAAAATGTTTGTACCGCTTGTTCACAATGTCGCTAGTGGATGCGTTGTGGTTGCGACGTGACTGCGGTGTGGTCGGTATAACACACGCGGTCGATAGTGACGGCAAAATGTAGTCCGTGTGAATTCAACTAGCGCTCGCCCACGTGGTGTGGTTGCGATGTGGTTGCGGTTGTGATGTGGTTGCGGTTGTGATGTGGTTGCGGTCCATGTGAATAGAACCTAGCCGGATATTAGGAGTTTTTTTTAATACGTACTTAAATGAGATTTTATGGAATAGATTATTCGCATTATATCATAATTTTTAATTAAATTCGTCGTTTAACAATAAATAGTACACAACAAACTAGCACTACATTTGAAAGTCCTATCAGCGTCACGATAAAACTGCTGGACACGCCAAAAATGGCTAATATTTATTTGTTGAAAAAAAGCTTTTACATTTCACACGATGAACGGATCTGGCTGAAATATTGCGGAACAGTGCGTATGTAATAAATTTTCCTGTAATTCTATAGGATTCGTTGCCTGCATGCCTAGTCTATTGCATTATGTTGCCGAAGTATGTTGAGCAATATATATGGTGGAAAACGAGAACAAAATACAAAATGTATGATCATGTCCTGTTTTTTATGTATGTGACTGAGTTTGCAAATATAAATGCATTGTATATATTGTTGGTGTTCGTTCATACCTTCTACTTAGATCAGTTTATATATCATAATTCATGTCTTAGGCGTTCTTTGCTCATTTCGGCTCTAAAATGCCACGTTAGTAGGACAAAGAAATTTCCCGCTTGCATCTTTGTGAAATATCTCAACAGACGAAAATTCGATTTGGGCGTAACATAATAAGAATTCCCAGCATTTTTGTATTTGAATGTATGAGAAAGCTATTCCTTTTTAAAATAGTATTTCAAACATCTGTGATAAATGGAATCAATATCTTTGTCAAAGTGTTTACATAAATAAACTACATGTTTAATAATATATTATGTAGATATGTACCTACTCGTATTACCATAAATACAATTCAGTATAAAAAGCTATTTGATTATAATTTTAGCTTACCCAAATTTAGGTTTTATTATAGTATTATAGGTTCTTTCTTATAGGTGCGATGGGTCGGTTTTTATGTCAACCTTTCGCCCTGAAGCTTTCAGGTTTGGCTTCCCTTTCCTTCAAATACCTTTAACACCTTGCCGATATTTGTTGTGGGTTGGATGGTTATGTAGTGGGTATTATGTCAAGTATATATTATGACTACCTATACAATATTATAGTAAACAAATATACAGGTTGAATTTTCTAGCCAGTATGGGCAACTTCTGAACTACAGGTCTCAGAGAAAAACGCTGAATGAAACTCCGTGCTGAATTTTGAAGAAAATAAAAATGTCATTAAAATTTATTTAAAAAAAAATAGATATGGATTTTTTTCAAAATTCTGCTCTTACGTCACTATACGAACAAAATGTATGACAATCTTGCTCACAAGTTGCTAGAAGCTATCCAAAATATTATTTAATATTTTTCTTAACCATGGTTTCTACTTGCGTAAAGTTTGTCGAGGTGGAGCAAATCTCGCAGTGACCTCACTATGTTTAGCCATAAGGAATTAGCTCTTGGCATTCTGATAAACAATTTGAAATCAATTTTGATAACTTCTAGCAACTTCAGACCAAGATTTTGATACATAATTTAGTTCGTATTGTGAAGTAGAAGCAGGAAAACAAAAAAAAAATTTTTTATTAATTGAATTTTTATTTGCTTCAAAATTCAGCACAGGGTGTTTCTTTCAGCGTTTTTCTCTAAGACATGTAGTTCAGAAGTTGCCCTCACTGGCTGGAAATAAAATTCACCCTGTATATTATTATCTATTCGTCCATGATATTATGGTCCTATCGTATCAGTCTGACACTTGTGATGAATATTCACGCCTATATCGTAGTGCTAAAATAATAACACGCGGACATATTTCGTTTTCAGGGAAGAATCCAATTACGATAACGTTATGTTCCGCATGAAAGTGTCGCATTTATGGTAAAATATTAATGTATTTCAATTTGGGGAGGCTGCTACAGACCTCCATAAATATCAGTAGCGTTGGGACCTAGCGGGGACGCGTAAATACTTCGCCTAAAATTGAATGTTATTATCCGTGAACTAGCGCCCGCAGTAAATGTGGCACGGGCACGTTTTTGATGTGAGATAAAACTTACGATCGTTATATCGGTAATGTGTGCTTATTTCGGCCTCGCAATTGCATTAGGGTATCGGCTCAGTTAGTGGGATACTGTTGTAGCGGTTCTGACCTTAAATATTGTTTGATTATGTGAGGTTTAATTTCATAGTGACGGTTCTTATATATGAATTATTTGAGAGACAAAGCAGGTGTAGTCAATATTATTATTAGTATTATTGAGTAGCCCCGATTATTAAAATGGTAAATATAGAGACAACGAAGAAGCATCCTCTATAGCAGCCATACTCAAAGTGTGCTCCGCGGATCCCAAGGCTCCGCAAAGCCTCAGTGGGGGCTCCGCGATATTACTGACCAAAATACATTCTTCAGGAGAACCAGTTCAGAAAATAAATTCAATTAAATAAATAATTTGAAATGGGTAATTTTATTATGACAGTTGAGTGCGATAATTTTATTAACTTTAACTACACTAAGTACCTACCTATATTATTAATTTTTTACAATTTCAGATTATTTTAGGGCTCCAAAAAAGGTTGAGAACCGCTGCTCTATAGAATATTAGTTTTTAATAACATTGCCAGCAAAATGCTGAAAAGAATACGACACATGAAAAGCAATGTTCTCAATCCAAATAAGAGCCAAAACAGAGATCTCCGACACTCAAATAGGTATTCATGTTCGGAATGGAGCGAGGCGAAGAGAGAAAATCAACACACGAACTGCATTTGGCAACAACTTTTAATGCAATATACTAAAATTGGTTTTCCAAGCGTCTGTGAAATGGGCCAGCGAAACACTAGATACGCTTTAAGAAGAAGTTAGAGACAGATTTATAGGTCCAAACAAACGTAATACGAGCAACCCAATGCCATTCTATCAACCGAACAAGTTGTTTGTAGAAGCCGACTTTGGTCATTTAAATGTTGGATTTGATAAACTACAAGTCGAAATTGCTTTGGGTACTGTTGGCAAAATGTAGATGTGGTGAAAAGAACCGCTAATTGCTGTGCGTACTGTTATCACTACTGCTGGCTCGCTTATTTATTTATGCTAATAGGCTACTTTCTTGAAAAAACTAATTAATCCGTCATTTACATCAAAAAATATTAGACACGTATTTTTTCTTTTGTCAATTAAACAAAAAAATACGAAGATATCGTGTGTTGAAGTTCCGCGTGACGTCACGGTGTGGTACACTTTTTAGGAACAAGTGACGTCACGAGCCCCCACTCCCGAACTTAGTCGCGCTTTATCTTCTTCAATTGTTAATGATTTGGTAAAGCAAAAAATACGTGTCCAATATATTTTGATAATCTAACTGACGGACTAATTAGAATTATTATATTTTTACCCAGGCAACATCCCTATTGTATATAGAGTTTGCATTTAGTATTATTAAATAAACAATAAATATGTTTATAATTATAAAGTAAACACGTCTTCGGTCTTAGATCTAAATGATTGACTGAGGTACATCAGTAACCATGTCGGCTACCTCGCCCACGCACCTGGGTAACATCAAAATTTGAGATATTTTCAAATCTGTAATGGTTGGCATGGTGATTAAGACCTTATCATATCTATTTTCAAAGTAGAATTATATCTTACTGTCTGATATTAATTGGCCGAAATAATTAGTTTCTACTAAAATTATTATGAGTCCATAGATTATAGATTAATAATTGAGTCAAAGAGTCGCTTACGAACCATACAATTTTAAAGAATAAATTGCTTACAAAAATACAAGGCATATCCACCAGATTCTGCGAAAGCTTTCCTTGCAAACCATATCGGAGAACAACAGCACTCTGTGTCGTTTAAATTGAATTGAAAAATGATTTATACCAACAATCTTTGGCGATACTCTCGTTTCTTTACACTTGATCGCTCTAAACGAAAATAATAAATAAAATTTTGCCCGCAAAATGGAACCGAGGTTTTTTTTCATCAACACTGTGGTTGGTCGATGAGAGGTTTGGAATTTTTACACGAAATTTTAACCGCGTGCCACTGCATGGTATGGCATTGTATTAAAATCAAAAACTTTTTAATTGATAAACATTTTTGGAAAATTTTCTTCATATCATTTATTCAGCACGTTTAGTAGAACATCAAGCATATTATACTTTTATTAGGAATAAGTACCAATTTTATAAATAAATATGAAATATCTTTTAGCTTAGGTAATGTCAGATCAGCAGGTAGTGACGTTGACTGCCGCGCCGTGACCATGCATAGGTTGTTGGTACGAATACGACAACGAAATTGAGCTTTTGGTTAAGCGAAACATCATTATAACTATGATGTCTGTCTATAACACTTTCGGTCATAGCATCACTTACTGTGAGAGGTGAGATTGACACAACCCACATGACTAAAAACATAAATCGATGATAAAATAGTACAGTAGTACCCAACTAATATGGCTTACCAATGTACCTGCGCAGAAGATACATTTTCAAAGCGCGAGAAACGCTATTGGTCGGCAGCTGCTGCCATGTTAGTGCGCGCCGTGCGGCGGGCGTGACTTGCGAGTGAGACGGAACTAACAGCTGCAGTGTATTATGAACCTTATAATAGTGATCTAAGGTTGATTGTAAGTTTTAAGCATTATTTCGTTAATCTTCGGCGTAGTAACTATTTAGTGATCTGTGCTTTGGGGCCATACTTTCTTTTTTGTGCGAACGAAGGTTCACGACACAACCTATAGGTACTGGTAGGTATAGTATTACCCAACTTATATAGCAAGTTGGGTAATACTATACCTACCTATTTATTACTTTTTACAATAGTATAGTATTATTCTGAAAACGAAAACTGGGATTCCAGTGCAAGACAAATATAAAAAATATGAACAACTTATAACAAGGTGCAATTTAGCTACAAAAGCTTTAAGATTTCCCACCTTTCTACTTCAAATCGTTTGTGAATGCAAACTTTGCAATGTTGAAAACACTCAGTAAGTACGTACTAAAGTGGTCAAATGCAACGCTCCAAGCAAAAGTAAGGAGACAATAAAGAAGAAAAATAACAGCAATGAATTAGTCACGGGAAATTGCAGTTTCTTGTTTAGTAAATTCCTCAACTGGAGCGGCAGCTAGGGGTTGAGACGTAGGTAATAAAAATTGCGTAGTGTGTACACGGCCGACTTATGAAGATGAAGTGAGCGAATTACGAATGTTGGTATTAATATTTCTACGTTCGTGCCTTCTCTGAGAGCTGGCATTTACTCATGTGTTCTTAGTACGACCCTCAGTCACGTTTTTAATAAATGGCCGCCTACTTGTGACTATTACGTTTATTTAAGCACACTTCGTGGTAATTTCTTTGACTTATATTGCTAGTCTTTTAGATAATATCTTTTTTTAATCACAGAGTTACTATTTTCAAATATCTAATTCCTACCTTTGGAATGCAAAACATGTCGGCTGCGTATTTTTGAATGTTTGTAATATCGAAATTGTGGCATGTTTCTAGGAATTGTTTCTCATGGAGTGGCAATATGTTAAACTGGGAAATTTTGCCAGTGTCTTCGTTCATGTTGAATTTATAGTAGGTAAAATTTAGCTACAGGATGGAGCTGTTCCATTAAAACGAGTGGAGACAACAAACATTATCATATGTTCTTTAAAATGTTATAGGCTTATAGAACAACCTTCAGCTGATGGTAGATCACAGAGCATAGAAATACCTACTAGTAGATACGCAAAGTTTAATGGTATCTATCTATATTGTTCTACTAGCGGACCCGGCGAACTTCGTTTCGCCTAGAAGTCGAATGTCAAATCATGTTTTAAATTGAATGACGTTGACATTCGTTACGCGCGTTTTTTAAAATATGCAAAATTAAATGTATATTTTTCAATCTTTCTGAGAGATTTTCTTAATATTTGTTTCCGTAAGAACCTTGTACAGAGTATTAGAAAACTACAAAAAAAAAATAAGTCAAATCGGTCAAGCCGTTTTCATGTTATGTCGTGACAACGGAAAACGGGTTTCATTTTTATATATATAGATATAACTGAAAGGATGTCGTGTACAGTAAATCCTAATTAAAAACTCTTTGACAAAAAACTTAAACCGAGTACACTAAAAAGTATTCAGATCTTGACCTAATGACAATGGGGCCACCAAACGGGAAGTATACCCTTTGAAACAAACAGAATTTTCCAAATCGGTTAATAATGACGGAGTTCTGAGGTAACAAACATAAAAAAAAACATACAACCAAATTGCGAACCTCCTCCTTTTTAACTACAAAGTAAAACGACTTTAAAATTATAACTATTCCTTATGCCATATTAAATTATAATTATACTAGCGACCCGCCCCGGCTTCGCACGGGTGCAATGTCGTAATGAGGTGTCGATAGATTTTCGGGCCCTATTCTGCCCTGCCCTGCCCTGGCTTGCCCTGCCCTATTCTGCCCTGCCTTGCCCTGCCCTGCCCTGCCCTGCCCTGCCCTGCTCTGCCCTGCCCTGCTCTGCTCTGCCCTGCCCTGCCCTGCCCTGCCCTGCCCTGCCCTGCCCTGCCCTGCCCTGCCCTGCCCTGCCCTGTCCCGCCCTACCCTACCCTACCCTACCCTTCTCTACCCTAGCCTAGGGGTATGAAAAATAGTTTACGTCCTATTCTCAGACCTACTGAATATACACACAAAATCCCATAAGAATCGGTCAAGCCGTCTCGGAGGAGTTTTTTTTTACAAACACTGTTCTAATACTTACATTTTTAAACTCGTGATATCTTTCGAATGGAATGTCCGAATTGAATAATTCAAAAAGTTATACAAAGGTATTGAAGCAGTCTTGAATATGAAGTAATTTATTATGATAAGGATTAATACCAAGATACAAATATCGAGCTTTTTCTAGCGTCGGCATTTCAATTAAATTTTTACAATGAAAGAACACTTATTGTGGCATAACTATAATAGTTAGACATATACTGTCGCGTCACTTTTTGTAAATAATGATGTGCTCTACAAAGTCTTAGTACATTATTTTATTCTATCATCAATAGTTTTCGCAGCGCACGCGATGAAAAGAATATTTTAGGTATTTTTTTTACACCTTGGGTTACATTATTGGAGTTTTAGTAAGGATCTCTATTTTTTTTGAAAATATAATATAGCCTATGTCACCCGGGGATAGTGTAGCTTCCCAACAGTGAAAGAATTTTTCAAATCGGTTCAGTAGCTTCGGAGCCTATTCAATGCAAACAAACAAACAAACAAACAAACAAACAATCAAATCTTTCCTCTTTATAATATTAGTTAGATATGTATATTACTTGCCCGTGCAGCTATCTATGGTATGCTATGGCAACATCAAATGGAAGGGTTCCTTCCTGCTAAAACTTCAACCAACTGTTCAAATAAAAGTAGGTACATACATATCAAGAATAGAAATTGTATAAAGAAGCCTGAGATCCCAGGGCTGCCAGACCTTCCTTATTTTCTGACGGACAAAATGTGAGAATTGAGTAGTGTTAGTACGTACGTTCACTTGTTTTGATTTGGCCTCGATCATGTAGGCAAGTATAGATAACAGTTTCTCCGTTGTTAGATCGCAATGTCTCTAATTGGATCTTTATTTATCTTCAATTGCTTGTTAAACAACTTTGAGCATTAACTAACCACAAGCAAACAAAGAAAATGGCCCAAATGTTGTTATCATGTACAGAAACTTTGTGACCTACCATCGGCTAATGTATTCTCAAAACTTTTGTTTTCATTGCGTGTTTATCTCGTACAAGTAATAACTACACAGGGCCTGCTCACACTTAAAAATAAGGCTGAATGTTATTACTAAAATTTTATATATGAGTAGATATTTATTTATTCTTTGATTCTTTGACTAGCTGTCCCCCGCGGTTTCAATCACGTTTCCGGGATCAAAAGTAGCCTATGTCCTTCTCCACACCATAGCCTAACTGCATGGCTGCTTCCCCCGGGGCGGTCAGGTAAACTTCCCCACGCAAAAAAAGGCTATCTGCATGCCAAATTTCATGATGATCCGTTGAATAGTTGAGGCGTGAAGGCGTAACAAACATTCAAACAAACTTAGGTTAGGATTAGGATTAGATAAGCTTTCTGCACTCCTTATGCATAATATATAGGATATATTTTGGAGAGTTGTGCGCAGGAATTATTCAACCTTATTCCACCATCCCCATTTTTACACCGGTTAAAATTTATCTTGTATTGTAAATAAGTAGGTATTTACTATGCCCGTACATTGTTGAAATACCGAAAATATGGACACAGCGTTTTGCATCCTCATTTACAATGCGGTCAGAAGGGACTGGAACTTGCTTCCGTGGCTTCTGTGTTTCCTGACTCTTGCTGTCTAGGGACTTTCAAGGCCAGAGTTGAATAGGTTACATTTAAAAAATGGCAAGGTCTAGCACCAGGTTAGGTTAGATCCGCTACAGCGCCGCGCGTGGAGGGGCGACCAGGTACGCGATCTGCACGAGAGCCCGCCCCCCTCTGTAGCGCAGGTGGCGACCACCGTGGGGTTTTAGCCGGTAAAAGTCCGGCATAACCTGGCCGCTCCCCCCACGGCGGTCGGGTATCCTATGAGGATTTCCCCACGCTAATAAAAAAAAAAAGGTCCGCTACTTAAATTACTCTACAAACACAATGCACTCTAACTTAAAAGATTTCATAATTTTCCAGTAGGTAGGTATGTCATATAATGCTAAATTACAATATCATATTGTGACTCGTATTAAAAGATTTTTCTGGAAATCAATTGGCAAAATTAAATTACTGTTTCCATTAATGTCTTTCAATTTGAAATTAAATCGTTCACAATGATTGGGTTTATCAATTAATATAATCATAATTAATCACATGAAATTGTACATAATATTCGAAAGTTTATAAAAGCTCAAGCAAAACTTATTATTCCGAAAAATGTGTTGCTTTCGGAACAAAAAGAGGTTTTGTAACAGTTTCGTTGGTTTAGTGTAGTCAAGGGACATATTTTGAATGCTAATGGTCTCATCTATTTTAATAAATAAGTAATAGCATTTTACTGCTATGTTACACGCACAAAAGATATTTTAAAAGTTAAGGTAAAATAAGTTTAACTAAAACGTTACTAACGATTTGTTTACAATAAAAGCTGTAGTTTAACTGATAGATAAAGATCAATTTTGTTTATATAGTTTTCACGAAATAAAACAATTGTATCATAATGCCAAGGTATTATTATAACATGAATAGCATTTACTTACAGGTAATTACGATGAAATAAAATAACAATATTGTACTTTAGATCAGTCAGACAGTATAAGTCAGTCACTCGATATAATCGGTTTACCGCGGTGAAGCTTTCCATATAAAATTAATCATTATTATTATGCTACTACGGTATATAAGATGATGCAAAGATAGTCGAATGCCGTGAAAGTCGTGAGGTCTAGTCCTATAATGATAGTAATATAGAATATAGTAACCATAGCACGGTGGCAGAGTACTTAGGAGTACCTATACTCTACCATTGTCGCGTCGTGTGTCGCCAAGTACCTTTTGGTATAAAAAAAAATAAAACCGGCCAAGTGCGATTCGTACTGGCACACGGAGGGTTCCGTACAATAATAATAATATTAACTAACTCCAATTGACAACAAAAAAACAACACTAATAGAAGACATTTCTTGTAGGTATGGGGTCCTCCTTAAATTTTTAATTGTATTTTAATTTTATTATTTTTTGTTATAGCGGCAACAGAAAATACATATTCTGTGAAAATTTCAAGTGTCTACGTATTACAGTTCATGCGATATAGCCATAGCGCTGACAGACAGACAGACGGACGGATGGGCGGACGGACAGCGGAGTCTTATGAATAGGGTCCCGTTTGGCACCCTTTGGGTACGGAATCCAAAAAACTAATAAAACATGTATGCTTGATATTTCGTAAAAGAATTTATATCAAAAAGTATTAGAGACAACCCTCTTCATATAATATGTAATAAATTGACACCTAAAGTCCCTATTGATCAAATATAAAATTGAGATAGTTTATTCGATAACATATTAAACGTATCTATTTAGTCACACACAGTTGTTAATGTTTATTTGTTGGTCGATCGGTCTAATCTTTCGGTTGACTGATGTTCTAATTCAATGAACACATTAACATAATGCGGCTACACAGAGCCATCCAAAATTATGTGCCTACTTAGCTGTGACACATTAATATTACTATGTTTTACTAATATTAATAATGATATTTCAACATATAACAATGATATTTCAAAAACTATGCTCATTATAAATATAAGCATGTTCTTCCGTGTTTTGGAACTTCTTTCTTTTTTACTGTTTATAGGCCTGTGTTTGCCCGCTATCTCACCAAGGTAAGTAATGATGCGGCCGAAGGTGGTAAGCACACAAAGCCTAGAAGGAACTGGCTCTCAAGTGCAGCTATAGGAACACACCGAAAGGTGCTTGGCGACAGATTTTCAACTTGAGGGTGGTAGCTAGCCAGGTGCAAAGTACCGTACCACCGTGCTATGGTTTCCACACGATGTTTTCCTTCACCGAAAGCTCAAGCTCATTGTAGGATTCGAACCCGGGAACTTCGTCTCGGTATCCGACGTCACTACCACTGAGCTATCATCGCCTTAAAGACCTTAGTTGTGTAGACCAATGCAACATTCTTTACAAAATAAAATAAAATAAAACATGCAGAGCACATTGCTACGGTAAGCTCTTTATAAAATCTAGTCTAAATTTTTTTCAGCACTAAACGCTTACCTTATCTACGTAATAGCTAATCTTTTTACATGCTAGAGCTTCAGTTAGGCGAGGACAGAAGCGCGTCGCGCCATCTTTCTCATGCATAATTAATATATTCGGTCAAAATAAGCAATTTGGACACAGTGCTACTGGTTTGTGGCATCGTTAAGTTTTAATGCAACACATTTACTACACTTGCTTTAAAATTTTCACTTGTATTATTCATTGAATAATATTAATTGGTTTACTTTAAAATTTGCGATTCTTCAGGAGACTCACTGCATTTACTTACTTGATCATTTAGACGATATTTTAGCTATTATAAGAATTAATTCTATGTTGTATATCACGATTCCCCCTTTACTAGAATCATAACAGTAGAGTCGCACGATAATTATTCAATAAAAGGTATCATTTGTCAACCCTGTCCAAATGTCACCAAGTCGACATTGTGATGACTAATGCGACAATGTTCCAACCATTTGCGTCGAATCCTCTTATTGCCTACTTTTTACCTGGTGTCGTAGAACCATTACTCACTCTATTGTATCACTGTTACTGTGTCTATGTTTGTCGAATTAAAATTTGTCATTAGTCAGATTCTACTACAAAAGTGACTGTCATATCTATTGATCGAGTTGTAGCCAAACTTTAGAATGACTTTGATCTTCAGTATAATAATAATAATAATTACATAATACATTTTAAAGCAAGCATAATAATCGTATCCACTGGATGGTATAATATAATCGCAATAGAATCTGATAAAACGAAAGTTCTTACTATTTTATTATGTGCCTTTAGCTGGCAGGTTCTCGGAGACTTTCCAAAGACAATAAAATTTTGATCAAAAGGAAAGGAAACCTGTACAGAGGCTGTGGCTGCTGAATTACAAATTCATTAAAAAACTTTTGCAGATTTGGTCAGAACCCTTTTCCTCTGTACATAGAGGTAATTTAAGTTGAATTTTCTTGGCGAATATTTTGTTTGTATTGCGCAGTCTTCGCTTCCAAGGGTGTATTACGGAGTGACTTGGCAATCATATTTCGAACATCTAACGTTGGCGTCACTCTCTACTGTTACATAAACAGAAGAGCGATGAATTTCAGATATGACTTATTAAATTGAGTTTTAAAGTACCTAGGTATAAAGCTGCTCAATCCGTTGAAATAGTATAAAATTGCATGTAGAATTTTAAAATGTTTTACAACAGGCTCCCGGGATGGGTCTGTAAAATAATACTTATTTTTCAATTTAGATGATTGCTAGTTTATTATTACCAACACCTACAATAATATTATCTCTTATTTATATTCTGAATAATCACATTGTTGTTATTATGGTTAGAAATTAAATTTTCATAGACAAGCTATATTTTTCTTAGCATTAATCAACTTCACTTTAAGTACCTACATAATGTACAATACAATATTTTAATTTATGTTATTTAATAATTTATTGAAAAAAAGGCCTGAAATATTTTAAACAGCTAAAACCTTTGCACCAACAAATAAGGTTCCTGCTAAATCCACTGGTAAGGTTAGACAGAGGGAAGAGAAGCTCTAATCAGTAATAATTGCAAATGCAAATATAATACTAATACTCATCGATATATCACATAAAACATATGTTTATTACATATAAAACGTGCAGTCGTGCATGCTACCAGCTGAAAACCAGATTTCAATCGCATTAAGTAATAAGTTCCAGTTGTTTGAAATAATGTAGAACATAGAATCCTGTCACGCGTTCTCCTGTGAATTGGCAAATTCTATATTGAATTTTATTTCAACTTCCTCGGTCCGCGGGGATAGACCTAAAATTGTAAAATCTTTTTGATTTTCATATAAAACACGATAAGTTTAAAATTGTATCAAAAATATTCAACGTTTGAATGACATAGTTTTATTGATAATTGTTTTATAGTCTGGCATACGAAAGTAGAACCTGAAAAAGCGCGGCAAATATAAAAAAACTAGATGTGGTATCACTAAGTATAGTAGGAATAAATTGTTTTGATACTTAACAAAAAAATTATATAAATATGTTTGATTTACCTAAGTAATATTTGCATATAAATGAGTTTTACATAAACTCGTTATATCCTATTTTTATATAGAATGCTTTTAAATAAATAAAACTCGTTATATTCTATTTTTATATACAATGCTTTTAAATAAATATCCTGGGATATTCTTCACAAACGGTTATCTGATCCCAAACTGAGCGTACTAGATATATTCAAATTCAAAAATTGAGTTTTTTTTTCTAGTCTATATTTTTTTACATTCGTAGAACAATATGGTTAGATGTGTCAGTGATTAGCGACCGTAGAAGTTCATTTAGCATATTGTAGAACATAAAGGTGATCGAAAGAATGAGAAGGTGGACACTATAACACCCATTTAGCTATAAACTCATTATGAATAAAGACTTAGTAGTAGAATAAAGGCTTAGGCTTAGTAATATAATGTTGCCATGTAAAGAGTTTCAATTACAGCCAGGCTCAACTTTCGTTTGCCAGACTCTAGTAACAACTTAATATAAATACAGTAAGATGAGTTGATATAAGATTAAAAATAATAGTTATGGCAAGGTCTGTAAAATGCTCTGAGGCATGACACTTTGTCAGGACGAGATGTTAATTCCAAAGTTGTTTTCTTTGACCTCTACAAAAAGGAGTGTTGTTATAGGTTCCACATCTTTATTCATCCAAACTGCCTTTGTGCTTAATTCTATGTGAAGTTAATAATGATATGGTAATGTATATTTGTATATAAATACAGACTAAAATTTGGAGCATTAAAATTAGAAGAACTTACATAAGCTGTTTACTTGAAGTGGTTTTTAGATACAGGATAACATGATTTTTCCGACCACAGCTACTCTCTACCGCTCTACAATTAGAATGAATCATGAGAAAAAAATAAGATTTAATGAATGATAAATTTTATGTTTGTCTTATTAAAAATCAAGTGACTACGGCCATTATGTCAGAAGACTGAAATGCAGGTAGGCAGTCCATCTGATGGAAAGTAGCTTCTGTTGCTCAAGGGAGTGGAACTTACTTCCGGCGTCTGTGTTTTCTGATAGCTAGAGAGCCAGTGAAAAGCAGATAGTACATATTTCAACAAACCTTAGATTTTGTCCAGTTACTCTCCTATACCTACTGTACTGTAAATTTGTGCCAGTATCTCCCGGTCTACTACGCGAACAATGAACGAATCCTGTTCGTTCGTTGTTCGTCTCAGCTCGTGCTCGCTTCGCATAGCATGGACGCACTATTATATAGGCACTTTCAAAGCCAGAGTGAATAGATTTCTTCTGGGTAAGCTTGTTCCATTTTAGACTTCGTCATCGTCCCTTATGGGCGAGTCAGTGGCCAAACGCAAACCCATCGAATTAATGCCAATGTGTTGCCAATGAAATAGGCAACTGGTTCTCATTTGAGACAAACACCAGGTGGTGCTTGGCTACAGATTTTCAACATGACGGCGGTGGCCAGACAGGCTGTATGTACCACGCATGCTATTCTTTACCTTCTCCAGCAGATCAAGCTTATTGTTATGATTCAAATACACAAGCTTCGCCACGTAATTTGACGTTAATACCACTGAGCTATCATAGCTTCAAAACACCAACTGTTTTATCATTTATTTTACCGTCGGCAACACTCTTTCTTCAATAGTATGAATTCGGTATAGTGTGTCAAAAAGGAAAACTCAATATTGGTACGTTCTTTCCGTGAGTAATTAATTAACGTCCTATAATGATGTTAGTGAGCAGCGTGTGATGTTTGAGTATAAAGCAGTTCCTTTCACGAGCTCCGGTAAAGCACCACTCCACTACGAATACGCGCACACCTTTTTGTTTCACCTTTTTGCAACGAACTAGCGTTGCCTTTTTTGTCTCTTTTTAATTTCCTTTATGAGCTCACAATTGCCTTCATAATGGTATCGTACCTTTCATTAAGACTCATTTGAACCCCTGAATGGTGGTCTCGGCTCATAATGGGTGGAAACGTTAGATGTTGTACCCTTAAGCCTTTGTGTACACATTATAGCGTTCACTAGCTCTTTTCATGGGTCATTCGTGTTTGAGCCCCGCGTAGTTTCTATGGGGCTTTATTAATAAGTGCCTTACTGCTAGGTAATAAACATTATGTGGCCTATTCATGTTTACCATTCAATTTTCAGCGTGTTATACCATGCAAATTATAATTTTTATTCCAATAGCTAGCTTTGCAAATGTACAACCGAGGCCTTAGCACGAAAATCTATCGCAAGCGTAACGTATTCGTATCGAGAGAGTTAACTCAAATTTGTATGGGAATGTGTCATTCGAATGCTGCCAAACGTTCAAATCGGTAGCACGAACAACTACGTTAACCTCACGTCACACTACGTAAACGTGGTTTGGTATATAATTTTAAATTGGAACTAATTCTGACGTATGGTATCGTCTACTCGCAAGCCAGCTAACGTAGACTTTGTCACCGTGATTTTTTCAGTGAGAGCGTTACGTGAACACCTCGCATCTTAGGTTTCATTTGAAATGAATAAATATGTTTGATTTGATTTGATTTGATTTGATTTGAAATGTTTTGAATGTATAATTTTATTTAAATATTAAGATTTTTAGTTGTATTTCTTTATTTATAATCTTATAACTAAATATGGTGAATCATTTAGTTAAAATTATTTTATTTAATTTTATTCTACATTTAATATGGTATTTAAGTTAGTTTTAACTAAAACACATTCAATTCGGGAGCCTCATGTATTGTTTGACTACTATCCGAAAAAAATATTTTTTAGGCCATAATTAACCCATTGATTCTGAAACATCCTATATATACGTAATTATAATAAGTGTATAAATGTTAGGGGATGTCAATAGTTCAAGTTGAGCCACTCTTTATATGATATCCCCTAAAACTGCTAAAACACAAATCTAGAAATGAAAATCATCTAGTTTATTTCTAACGGAGTCACAAGACTCATCCTCTTCGTCTGTTATGTTCTAAATTCAAACCTTTAAACACGTGAACTCTTTGCTGTACGTTCAAAAATATTTCCACATTCATCACATTTCAATGGTGAAAAAGAAAACATTTACATGGGAATGATGATGTAATACCTTATATTGTTAGCTAATAATATAAGATAAGCTGATTATTTCATTTAGTTTATGTTATTGGAAATAAATATTTTAATATTGTGTACCAATAAAATCAAAAATGTATGTTTCAAAATTTCTAGACGCTACGAAAGTGGTTCGTGCTAAGGCTACAGTAGCCTTAGCACGAACCACTTTCGTATCGCCTTCGTAGCGTCATCGTATCGAGTAGATGTCATTTTTGACAGAAGTTCTGTCGTCTACTCGAAACCTAGCTTGCGAGCTACGTTAAATTCGTCTAGAAATTTTGAAACATACATTTTTGATTTTATTGGTACACAATATTAAAATATTTATTTCCAATAACATAAACTAAATGAAATAATCAGCTTATCTTATATTATTAGCTAACAATATAAGGTATTACATCATCATTCCCATGTAAATGTTTTCTTTTTCACCATTGAAATGTGATGAATGTGGAAATATTTTTGAACGTACAGCAAAGAGTTCACGTGTTTAAAGGTTTGAATTTAGAACATAACAGACGAAGAGGATGAGTCTTGTGACTCCGTTAGAAATAAACTCGACGATTTTCATTTCTAGATTTGTGTTTTAGTAGTTTTAGGGGATATCATATAAAGAGTGGCTCAACTTGAACTATTGACATCCCCTAACATTTATACACTTATTATAATTACGTATATATAGGATGTTTCAGAATCAATGGGTTAATTATGGCCTAAAAAATATTTTTTTTCGGATAGTAGTCAAACAATACATGAGGCTCCCGAATTGAATGTGTTTTAGTTAAAACTAACTTAAATACTATATTAAATGTAGAATAAAATTAAATAAAATAATTTTAACTAAATGATTCACCATATTTAGTTATAAGATTATAAATAAAGAAATACAACAAAAAATCTTAATATTTAAAAAAAATAATACATTCAAAACATTTCAAATGAAACCTAAGATGCGAGGTGTTCACGTAACGCTCTCACTGAAAAAATCACGGTGACAAAGTCTACGTTAGCTGGCTTGCGAGTAGACGATACCATACGTCAGAATTAGTTCCAATTTCAAATTATATACCAAACCACGTTTACGTAGTGTGACGGGAGGTTAACGTAGTTGTTCGTGCTACCGATTTGAACGTTTGGCAGCATTCGAATGACACATTCCCATACAAATTTGAGTTAACTCTCTCGATACGAATACGTTACGCTTGCGATAGATTTTCGTGCTAAGGCCTCTGATCTAATTAAAACAACGTTAAATCTGTAGAATTTCAGAGTTCCGGAAATAATTTGTCTCCGAAATAATAATTGTCTGGAGTATTTAGAAGGTCGATTTTAAAGCAAACTTTGCCAATTAGTGACGATGTTGAAAGCGTGACAAAAGTGTAGCCGCCCATTAATTTCCCTCATCATTTTTAAAGTCGTCGTCGAATAAAATGATAATAAAAATGTTTTTGTGATCTTTATAGAATTGTTGTGGTGAAAATATGGTGACAACCAAAAATACATAGGTACAACAAGTTTAAGTAAGTAAGGAATGATTGGCCAAATACTAAAGTATAGGGAATAGCGAAAAATATTCGAAGGAGACTCGAGGCTGATATTGATAAAAACTATATATTTGGATATTTAAAACATTTATTATCCAATCCGGGAATCGAAGTCATTTATTTTGAAGGTAAATAAATAACAACAGCCTGTATTATGCCATCAATTTATAGTGTCGCTCATTATGTTAGATGAAAAACCAAGGTATAGGATTTTTATTTAATTATTCACTCTGTATATGAGCTTCACCCTCATTCCTAATATGGATGGCCATGATATAAATGAATGTTTTAAAGTCATTATATTTAAATGTGTACTCCGAGGTAACACCTCTTGCCTCTTTAGAATCATAAAGGTGAGTAAGGCAATTATTTCACAAAGCTAGCTCCCATTTCATGGTGGGCCATTAGCACTAATGTTTGTACCGAAACTCTGTGTCCCGTGAAAAATAACAACTGATCCATTATCGCTGTAATAAAGGAACAAATGACCTGGCATAACAATAAATGGTTATTTTGAGATATTAATAGTAACGATCGTAAGGTCAGCACTAATGTCCAAATTATCTGAAAGGTGCTGAAATGTTACATGTTCTCACATTATTTATAGTTCTGTGGTAAAGAACGAACATGATATTCGACTGATTTATTTGTTTTGGGTTAATGAAAAAAACGAGTAAAAATACCTTATTAAGGAGCTGAGGAATCTATATTAAAGTAACCTGTTTATCGGAACGAAGTGTTCACTATGTTATACTTATCTATCCAACACAGTGTGAGAAAAGGGGCGAACTTTTTAAGGGATGAAGCAGAGTGGCAAAGTCGAGATGTAACGCTTTCAGACGGTCTTGAAGAAGCGGCAAAGATGAATGGCTTTCAATATGAAATTGAATTCCGCGGTTCATTGCTTTTCAATTTGTTCGAGGGAACGTTCAGCGTTTACCCCCGATACCCCACAAGGTGCTGGTGTATTACACAATAGGTACCATGGCTTACCTCGAAAACAGAGAATAAAAGGTGGTGTTAAGGGATAATCGACATATCCAGTTTATCCACTCGAAGTCATTAGAGGAAGAGATTTAATTTTGTTAGCGGTGCTCTTGAGGGTAAACCTGTATATACTTTGCTTCTTAGTTTATAACTACGAAATAGCTTTAGTATTCATGTTTTTATCAAACCTAGTAGTTAGGCTAATTATGATAGACTGTGTTATATAATAATGGCTCTGGTGGACTTGCATTAGCCATTAGGCTTGCACTATGGCCTAGGCCTTTAGGCAATTCACATTTAAAGTCCAATTTCATATAAACAAATATTTTGTGAAATTTATTCTAATTTTACTCATTTAGCGCGATTTCACTTGTATGCGTAGGAAGACGCTTTGACTAATATGTTTTTTTACTTTATTTTATTTTAGTTCGAGTCTCCATATGTTACTCACAAATTTGGTATTTATAAACTCGAGACATTTAGAATAAATTTAATAATTAAGACATAAGAAATTCATAATCATTTTGTAAAATTTTGTAATACGGTTTATGCTAGTTCTGCTTCAATTTTCCGATTTCTTTATCAAAATATTGTGTATTATTATTATTATGTAGGAAAAATCTCTAGAGTTTCCTCAATGTAGTACATTTTATTCATTTACATCATTGAATTACAAAAATTTAAGCTGTGTCTAAAATATAGGGTACTCACTCATTCTTTTAAACTTATATATAAGTCTCCATAAATAATAATAAATATCCTGGGAAATTCCTCACACACGGTCTCTGCGTATTATGGAAACCAGATAACTGATAAAATATATTTACTGCTTTTATGTTTGTAAATACATACTTAAAATACATAATTACACTCAAACTTAGGACACACAGACATTTTCATGCACACTAATGCATTTCCTGTGTGGGAATCCACGTCTAGGGCGCGACAGGTGGAACCTTAACCAACTACGCCAACTGGCCCGTAAAAGGTGATTATTTTTATAACGTTACAATAAACGCTATATGGCACCGTAATATTACAATGATTATAAAATATTTAAATGCAGTATTCAAATAGAGACATTTTAAACTCGAATTGTACCTACATCCTAATACACCTTCCGTATTGCAAATGAGGTACTTAGGCCCCTAGCAGTATCCCTGTTCTTTTAATATTTCGCGAACCCTCCCTTAAAATTTTATCTCTACTTCTGTGTACACTTTGGGCGAAGTAAGCGTAATATATAGAACTAATTTCGAGAGCGAAACCGTTAAGCTTTTCATTATTCCAAACATCTACGACGGGGAACATCGGGTCCCGCTATAATCGTTGAATCGTATTACCATTACAACTGTCCACGAGACGCCAGATGCTTCAAACAACTTTATTTCATGATTCGGGGTCCTTTCCAACTGCGCGCGTGTTTTCACCACCGTCTTTTATGCGAGTACCTTTAATCTATTACTATATCTACTTAGTGAGATGAAAAGTTGGAGTTCTACTCATAGCTCGATTTTGAGAGTTTTAGTTCCAATTACTATAAGGTATAATGCAGTTTATTTACTGGGAATAAAAAAGTAAATACGACGTAAAAATAGTGCTGTTGAATCCTGTATTAAAGAAAACCTTTTTTTTTTTTAAATCATATTATTAGTTATTCATCCTGTGTTAATTAATATTTTTATTTTAACAATAAACGTGTATAAAAAAAATGTACCAAAAAAAAACTTTTAAGCAGAATTCGCAAATACACAGTTGATAGGTATAATTTTATCACCAATTATCAAATATATGTATTATTAAAATTGTAATATGACATGCTCGTTATACTAGGTCGACCAACTATACCTTAGTACGTAATTTTAGATATGTACAAAATATTGTTAACAATTTTAACACGGCTATTCATATGTTCGAGTATATCAACTGAATATGCATTAGTCACACACATTTGCGGGTTTACACTGTGTAGATTACAACACAGGGACAGGACAACTAAAGTTTCTATTGTTGAGCATGGTCATAAACTTACACAAAACCATTGTTAGTTGCCCGTTGCTCTGCGCTGTGTTGCGCTTGCACTCTTGTCATAAATAGCCTTTATGGCGCTACTGTTGTTATGTGATTAACAAATGTATCATCATAAACTAAAATTTACTTAATCTCAAAATAAGTTAGCAAGTGTATTCGAAAGACATAGATTGAATTTGAAGGCGATGGTAGCTCAGTGGTAGTGACGTCGGATACCGAGAGGAAGGTCCCGGGTTCGAATCCTACAATGGGCTTGAGCTTTTGGTGAAGGAAAACATCGTGAGGAAACCATAGCACGGTGGTAGGGTACTTTGTAGTACTCGCCTGGCTGGCTACCACCCTCAAGTTGAAAATCTGTCGCCAAGCACCTTTCGGTGTGTTCCGATAGCTGCACTTGAGAGCCAGTTCCTTCTAGGCTTTGTGTGCTTACCACCTTCGGCCGCATCATCACTTACCATGGTGAGATTGCGGTCAAACACAGGCCTATAAACAGTAAAAAAAAAAAAGATTGTTTGAAAAATTATCAAATTTCTATACATTTTTTTCGATACACATAATTCACTTTACATAATATAAATAAAAAAAAATAAAAAGAGAGGAAACGCTACCAACCTGCGGGGAAACTTGCCGAAAATCAAGCAACGCAACAGACAAGAGATTAGAGGTAGATTATATTTAGTAAATATATTCTGCTTAAATATAATAAAAACATGTGAGAAAAAAATCGCATAGGGAAACGAATTTGAATCATCTACACGAAAGTAATTTTCACTATGACTGAAAACTTTAAGTTACGGGTTATTGAAAGTCCCTCGTGGATACAAATGTTACCTGGAAAACATAAACAGAGTTACCAAACTAAGATTAAATACATTATTTGGGACAGCTGGATATACAGATGTTGTTTTGGTCGGCGACAAGCGACCCAGGAGCGGTAGTACAAAATATATATTCCCCAAAAATGGACTTAATTCCATTAAATACTGTAAATATGTTGAGAAATACCTTATTCAATTTGAAATAAAATTACTGCAAAGTATGGTTACTAGGCACGTGCACAGACTAGAGCTATGCGCAAGCCGCCATCGCCCCACCCTTTACTCCCTCGTACTCCCGTTGAGTATTAATTATGTCTACGCTTATTACATGATTTTCAAAAAAAATATTTTTTTATTTTTATTATTAAAAAAAAAAGTATTTTTTTATATTTTTTTTAGCACCAGTATCATTTGTATTATTGACCCTGAGTCGCTCGTCGCTGACCAAAACAACGACCTGTATAAGGTCTTTCTAAAGTTATGGCGGATATTTTTAGGGATGAATGTAAAGGTCATTAGTAATCAAAAAACATATTAGAAAAATAATCTGTTTGATGGTTCAAGAAAAAACAAAACAAAATTGAACTTTATGTAGGTACCAAGTATTAATTTATAAATAATGTAGCATTTTTAATGTATGGTTTATTTTTCTAATATGTTTTTTTGATTACTAATGACCTTTACATTCATCCCTAAAAATATCCGCCATAACTTTAGAAAGACCTTATATAATGAATATTCATTTTGACTTAAAAAAAAAGAGGAGATTCTATGTTCGCCGCATAGTTTTTTTTAATGTATGTTCACCGATTACTCAGAAACAGCTTATGTGATTAGGATGGTTTAAACTGCATTATATCACGGTACATCCCGAGGTGGTTTTATATAAATTTTATCATGAGCTGACCATGGATATTTTTTTTTTTATTTTTTTTTTTTTTTATACTACTTAGGTAGCAAACAAGCATACGGCCCGCCTGATGGTAAGCGGTTACCGTAGCCTATGGACGCTTGCAACACCAGGGGAGTCACTCGCGCGTTGCCGACCCTGCAGAAATCTCTTCACACCCTTTTTGAAGAACCCCATGTTGTAGTCCATTGGGAAAACCACGGCAGGGAGCTCATTCCACAATCTGAGCGTCCGCGGAAGGAAGCTCCTTTGAGACCGCACAGTTCGAAACAATTCTGGTTTCAATGTGTGGGGATGGACTCCCTGTCGATGGCGAGAGTTGCGATGGTGGAAGGTAGCCGTGGGCATCATCTTAAACAATTCTTCAGAACACTGTCCGTTGTACAAGCGGTAGAACACACATAAGGAGGCAAAGTCTCTCCTCAGACTGAGCGGCTCTAAGCCGCTTGTGAGCTCGGGATCGTCCACTATTCTAGCGGCACGTCGCTGAACCGAGTCTAGAGGCCCAAGCTGGTATCCAGGTGCCCCCGCCCACAGATGACAACAGTACTCCATATGAGGCCGGACTTGCGACTTATAAAGTTGCAGTCTTTGCCCCGATGTGAAGTACTGCTTCGCTTTGTTGAGCACTCCGAGCTTTTTGGATGCCAGCTTAACCTTGTCTTCTAAGTGACTACGGAACAAAACGTCGCTAGTAATGTCAACGCCAAGGATCCCGATGCTTTTAGTGATGTTCAAGGACGCGTTCTGGAATTGTGGAGCCACAGCAAATGGGGTTTTCTTAGCGGTGAACGCGCAGGCTTGAGTCTTGGTGGGGTTGAAATGGACTAGGTTTAGTCGACCCCAATCGGAGACACGAGTTAGTGTACTCTCGATTTCAGACAACAGCCGTTCGCGGTTTTCCTCCACCTCGGAACGAGGGATATTAGCACGGCCCGTGTAATGAGCGTCCCCTGTACTGTCGTCTGCATAACAATGAATGCCGTCAATGGACAGCATATCATTGATATGCAGCAGGAACAGTGTTGGGGACAGCACAGACCCTTGCGGGACGCCGGCATTTATGTCCATGCTATCGGAGCAGCTACCGTCAACGACGGCTCTTATGCATCTGCTGGACAGAAAGCTGGCGACCCATTTGCATAGTCCCTCGGGAAGCCCGTATGCTGGTAACTTCGCTAGAAGACCTCGGTGCCAGACCCGATCGAACGCCTTCGCCACATCTAGGCTCACTGCCAATGCCTCACCTTGACTCTCGATGGCGAGTGACCAACGGTTTGTGAGATACACTAGAAGGTCGCCAGCCGAGCGACTGTGGCGGAAGCCATATTGTCGGTCGCTCAACAAATCGTGATCCTCTAGGTATCTCAAGAGTTGCGTGTTGATCACTCGCTCCATGACTTTGGAGAGAAGGGAGGTGATGGCGATAGGCCTGTAATTCGATGGGTCCGATCTATCACCCTTCTTGGGCAGTCTTCCACGAAGACGGGACTTTCATTTTGGTGAAGGAAAGCGCAAAAAGACGCGTCAGTACAGGACACAATTCAGGAGCACACCGCTTCAGAACCACTGCCGGTATGCCGTCTGGCCCACTCGACTTATGGACGTCCAGAGAAAGCAATTCCCGCCGGACCTCCCGTTGGGTAATGCTTATCTCCGGCATAGAGATGTCACACCGCGGGATGGTAGGCGGTGTGGCGCCCCCGTCATCCAAAGTCGAGTTGGAGGCAAAGAGAGAGCCCAAAAGATCAGCTTTCTCCTTTGCACTATGGGCCAAGTGTCCGTCCAGCTTACGGAGTGGTGGCAAGGACGACTGACAGAAGTTTCCTTCAGCAGCTTTGGCAAGAGACCAGAAAGCTCGACTTCCAGAGGGAAGGCTAGTCAGCCTCTCACCAAACCTGCCGACGAAATCGAACTTAGCCCTGGCAATCATTCGCTTACTGAACCTCGAGGCAGCGTTAAATATGCGTTTCGCATCAGAGATGTTAGGGTCCTGATTAGTTCGGGCCGTGGTCCAAGCCTCATACAATGTCTGCTTATTTTGTCTAGCATCCTTGCAGGGCCTATTAAACCACGGTCGTTTCTTCACCCCTGCAGCCACTAGCGGGTTTGGGATATAACACTCCATTCCCGCCAGTATCGCCTCAGCAACGGCAGCTGCACAGGTGTCAGGATCGTCTGATGCGAAGCATAGCTGTCTCCACGGGTACGATGCGTAGAAATCTCGCAATCCATCCCAATCTGCCGACTTGTAGTGCCATACACGTCGCCATCCGGGAGGCCGGGGCGAGTCAGGTCGAGCGCATGGCACTTGCGTCCGGACGAGACAGTGGTCTGATGAGCCAAGTGGCGCATCCACTGTCACTGTATAGTTGTCCGGTCGCGTAGTCAGCAGAAGGTCCAGTAAGGAGCTAGTATGGCTCTCAATATCTGGGATTCTCGTAGGAGAAAGAACCAGTTGTGAGAAGCCATAGGCCAGGGCAAAGTCGTGAGCAGTCCTCCCCGCGAAATCAGTGGTCCGAGAACTAAGCCACTCAACGTGGTGAGCGTTGAAGTCTCCTAGTATCACTAACTCCGCAGAGGGGTACTGCTCCAGTACTTTGTCCGTCGTCAGTTGCAGGTGCTCAAATAACCGTTTTGTGTCCACGTCACCGCTATGGGACCTGTAAAGGCACGCGTAAACTTTGGTGTGGCCACCGTGATCTACGCGCACCCACAAAATCGACAGGTCCCGGTCTTCCAGGCCATGGAGACGGCGACAGCAAATATCCTCCCTGACGTACATACATACCCCGGCACGGCGCACAAAGTTGTGCTCCAGCTTGTACCCGGGGTAGTGTAAATACGATGTATCATCAGGGCAGGATATTTGCGTCTCCGTGAGAAATAGCAGAGTCGGCTGTGCAGTCTCCAGATGTTGGTGGACTGCATTGATGTTCGCATGAAGACCCCTAATGTTGCAAAAGTCCATAGATAATATGGACGGGGAAGCCGCTGAGAAACTTTTTCTTTTATTTTTTCTGGCCATTATTTTTAAAAGGAGTATAAGAGATTTTTGAGAGGAGTCGCTATGCCGGCAGCGGAAAGGACAAAGCACAGTGTCACTCCGACAGAATGCTGCTCAGGTGATACAGTTTGTTGGTGCGGCAGCTGGAAGGGCCCCCGGTCCCCCCCTGATACAGTCGGCCGGGTCCACTCCGGTCTCCTCCTCCGGCACGACCAACTGCACCAAGGATTTTGCGCGAGGCGGTGGATCAGCCTCCCAGGGCGGAGATTATGTGATCCCTGGGTTCGGGACCCCTACAACCTGCGGGCGGCCAGCGGGTAGCCGTTTCACCGGGTCTCCCTAGCCGCCGCAACAACACGCCGTGCCTGCACAGCCCTACGTCGGTACCACACCGCTGGTCCCCACACACTGCCAGCACAGCGTCTCCTCATGGAGCTCTGGCGACCTTACTCACCGCAGGAACACAACACCACATTAAAGTGGTGTTATTTGGCTGCGATCTTCTGTAAGGCGGAGGTACTTCCCCAGTCGGGCTACTCCGAATTTAGAACGAGATAACCCGTTATGCCCTACCTCTCTTAAAATTTTGAAGATGTGATGGAATTTCTCAACGAATAGCACCAACAGCACATTGTTGACAATTAATCAATGATATGCACATCCTCAGTCGGTAACAAATCTTAAGAGGCATTGAGCTCAAATTTAACTTTATAAATAAAAAAAAACCGCCTTCAAAGGACACTAAAAATGTGAAATAACTGTAATCTAACACTGCTTTGAAGTCAGGGAAATATTATGTATGGAACACGTCGTGCTCTTTCGCTGACATAAAAACAGTGTCAGATCAGAGTTATTTCTTACTTTTTAGTGTACGTTGAAAGCATTTTTTTTGATGATGATGATGATGATGATTAGCACTACCCTCAGCCAGTACAACGACCGACCCATGTCCTATACAACCATTCAAGCATCAACCACCATGCAACTAACTTAGTTTATAATGACTGGTACCTGAATAGTTATATCGGAGTAACCATGGATAAATCAAGGGGTGCGTGGTATATAGGAGTGACACGCTCTGGGATGGGAGAGGACGGCCAGCCAGCCGCAGCCAGCTGACCACGTTGTGTGTACGTTGAAAGCATTTCTTTTTTTTAGAAAAAAAACAAAACTTTATTTTTTAAGCTCTATAATGTTCTTGTTGAAATTTTCTAGCTTGCTTCAAATTATTATATTTGCTTATGCGATGTTAATGTGAAATAACTTCCGGCTTTTCCGGGCTGGTTCTCGAGACCGGAACTTTGTATGTGTCGTAATTACTTTACAAGTTATCATATAATGATGCTATATTATCATGAAAACACCCCGCGTGTGTACAACATAACGGAAGGCTTTTTTTGTATACATATTTTTGAAAATGAGTCTCTTACTTAGCTTTATTTATTAAATACCGGCGAAGTGCGAGTCGCGCATGAATGGTTCCGTACAATAATAATAAAATCAACCCAATTTTAAAATATGGCAGAAGTTAACAAAGAATTACACCCTAAAGCCATTGTATACTCATCGTATTACAGGGGTTCATATTAGATTTTATTTTGTAGCTAAATGAGATTTTTAATATTTCGCGGTTTCACCTGCGTTCCCAAGGAATCTGATGTTTTCTAGGAATAAAAAGTATTCTAAATACTTATCCAGGTTATGATCTATCTGTGTGCCATATTTCATCATGATTAGTTGTTCCAAGAGGTGTCAAAAGGTAACAAACTAACTTTCGCATTTGTATTATTACTCTCGACTAGAATAACAAAGACACGGGCGAAGAAGAAAAGGAATGCTGAATGTAGAGAAGAAATGCACCATACTAAGTATACTAAGGTTCAAGTTCATTTTATCAATAATTTTCCATATAAATTGCATCACCTACACTCTGTTCACCAGATAATCACTTTTTGACGTTTAAGAATGTCAAAGTTATCTTTATTGCATCACAATTAGGTTTATCTGTTAAATATATGGTTATTTATATAATAATATAGATTAAAACCTTATAGTAAAGAGATAACGTTAATTTTGCTTTGACATTCTTAAACGTCAAAAATGATTAAGCTAAGAGTGTATTTAACTTTCTTAGGTTATTTTTTTAAACGTTCACAGATCTATCTTCAGAAATAACAAACTTACAGCACTACTTTATCCCTTAGGGCTTAAAGCTTGTAACTTAGTCTAAGTTTTCTGAGGAACGTGTGTGCATAAGTTCAAGTTTCGAGGCCCTGCAGTTTTAGCTGTCAGTTAATCAATTCGTTGTTTTACATAAATATTCAAAGTCAAAGCCATTTATTCAATCTAGGCCCCAGAAGGGCACTTATGAAGGTCACATTTACTGAAGTTACCACCGGTTCGGAACTCGGCCTTCAACTGAGAAGAATCCGGCAAGAAACTCAGCAAGGTCACATTTTTTATATATTTTTTGGACAACTTTATATTTTTTGGCTTTTTTTATAAGAATATTGTTATTTTTGCATCAATTTCACTGAAATAATATCCAACACGATATCGTTACAAGTACGAATGAATTGCATGATACAAAAGTAAAATGGAAATAACGCAACGCAACTCTACCAAAAATTACTCTTGTGTTTAAAACAGTCCAAGATTTTTTAAATAGCTTTTTAACTACCGCACTTGAAATGTGTGCGTGTCCAAATATTTTTTCTACGATTTTATTTATTTTATTTGCGTCATACAAACTGCGGAATTTAACACTGATTATCATTGGTAATCACTGAGTAAAATGACACAAACAGACGTACAAACGGACATAACGAAACTATAGTTTGACTA
Organism: Polyploca ridens; assembly: GCA_951394255.1. Classification (NCBI taxonomy): domain Eukaryota; kingdom Metazoa; phylum Arthropoda; class Insecta; order Lepidoptera; family Drepanidae; genus Polyploca; species Polyploca ridens. The sequence continues at coordinate 10,205,214 of OX596251.1, read as the reverse complement.
AAGAACCCTAAAAATTACAACACTGCATTGTTTGCTGTGTAATATAAATTTGAAAACAATAATACCGATATGAATGCTAACGTTTACCCCAGAGCCAATTTAATTTTCCATCTGAAATAATATGAGCCGTATTAAGTATTAATTTAGTTTTCGTAAATGCTGTTGTATCAAATTGGTATATTACAAATGCATACCGCATACATATTAACTTGGCACCTGCGTTCTCTCGCAAGCAAGTCACACGAAGGGCAATATTATTACGTCGTTACCTGAAAATCTGTAGTGTGAAATTACACGGGATAAAATTTGGGGCGGATTCACGCCAAGCCGAGACAGGCTTGCTGTCTGAAAGTTTAATGTAGCGCCCGCCAGAGCAGTTTCCTAGAAAATCCCCGGCCCGCACCTGATTTCGGTTTTATATAGCCTTTAAACTTATTTGGTCGTTTATACCGAATTAGTTAATATGCGAGTACTAGCGGCCAATTGATAAATATGTGGTAAAAATATAAATCTCTTTTGCCAAGGTACTAATATCTTAGTTCGTAATGTTACTCATCATATTATGTCACACAGTTACATATTCAGTTAGCATTGTAGGTATTTCATTTTTTTCAGTCCTCTGGTCGATTTGAATGTAAAAATCTCTGACTTTTTTTTATTGTGAATAGTTTTTGACCATTACTCACAGTGGTGAGATGTTGCTAAACGTAAACACATAACACATAGAAAACAACTAGCTCTCAAATGCAGCTTTTCACATTTGCTTTAAAAGCACCAATAATATCAGAAGTACTTGAACAACATAAAAATAAATGAGAAAAGATATCGGTGGTTGGAAAACATCTCAAAGTACGCTCAAGACTTATTAAAATAGCTGTTCGCGAGTTCAACGGTGAAAAATTGTAGGTAATTCGCTAACTGCAGTTCTTCTACACACTAAAGGGGCGGTAGGTACGGCGAAGTGTAACTCGGTAAACTCTTCACGACTGAACTTGGTGGGCATTCATCTAAAACTTTGGCAGGCACCTGAATGTCGCGTGACTTGAGACAAGCTACGACTATGGAAGTAAACTTGCGACTTGAATGCTACCCACATTCGCGTACGCTTTTGTAGTTGTTCTTACAGCCTAATGCTATTAAACGTCAAGGTCCTCCGAGAATGGTGAATAAGGTATAAATATAAGCTTCTTATGTATTTACAATGGAAAAGTTGTTCTATTGTTTTCCTTTTTCTTTGTAACTATACTTATACGTATGTTTCATGTGGGTACAAAAATGAAAATGAGTTTGTGTGTCTATCTGTTTATAATGATTGTTGTTGATGAAATATGTCAAGTGTTGGATAAGGCGCCGCGCGCGCCGATCCCGCAGAGAAGAGTTCTAGAGTTCCGCGTTCCAAGTTCTGCATTCCGCGTTGACTGTAAGCTATATGAGGCCTTTTAACGTAAAAAAGTGTATGATGTGTGATCAGTAGTGAATATTGCAGAACTCTAGAACTCTAGACTGCTTGCTGTGTGCACAATAGTCAACACGGAATGCAGAACTCGGAACTCTAGAACTCTCTATGTGGGATTGGCGCTTAAATTCTTGAGAGAGAAGAGATATACAGGTTGTTGTTTTGGTCAGCGACGAGCGACTCAGGGTCGATAATACAAATGATACTGATACTAAAAAAAAAATAAAAAAATACTTAATTTTTTTTAATAATAAATATAAAAAAAATATTATGTGGAAAATCATGTAATAGGCTAAAGTGTAGACGTAATACTCAACGGGAGTGCGAGGGAGTAAAGGGGTGGGGCGATGGCGGCTTGCGCCTAGCTCTAGTCGCTCTAGTGGTGCCGAGTGACCATACTTTGCGGTAATTTTATTTCATATTGAATAAGGTATTTCTCAACGCATTTACAGTATTTAATGGAATTAAGTCCATTTTTGGGAAAGATATTTTTTGTACTACCACTCCTGGGTCGCTTGTCGCTGACCAAAACAACACCCTGTAGATGTGTGTAAAATTGTCATATAATTTGCAAAAGTTACGTATTTCTTTAGTAAGTTTAGCAGATGACGTACCTAAATATGGCACCAAAAGAATGTTCACTGAATAACTATATAATATTTGTACCTATATCACCTTCCAATTATTACCCAAATTCTTGGAAGTTATAATCAAAATATATTGGAAACGCACATTCCACTATGAACGTTATAATCAATTAACCGAAGCCTTGCCCCGAGGCTGTTGATATGAATATCGTTCACTTAATATTAATAAGTTACAGACAGACGAGGAAAATTATCAGATTACCCGTGGTATATCTACGTACAGAAATAAATCAAGTATGTTGACGTTAAATGACCAGCTATAGGTATAAAGATACCAACATAGACTAAACAGATATAAAGCAATAGAATTATCAATAGGCTTTTATAAAATTTGTTTAGTATGTTAAAATACTACCAAATTAAAATATAGACTTTGAACATTATGACCGTTTAGCATTTCAACGAATAGATAATTAGATTTATACTTTACATTACTGAAAATATTTTACGATGGCGTAATGATTACTTAATATTTGGATGCGACTTTAAATAATTCTTGAAATGATTAAAGTGGATAAATAATTCTCTATGACAACAAATCATATTCTATCTATAATTAATAAGTCTAGAGCAGTCTAGATATCAGAATAGACTGATACTGACATACCTAAATTGTTGAGATTTGCAGACAGACATAATCCTTTGTACTATATTTGAGCATCTGCGTTATTTACGAAGACATTTTCCAGGAATTCGAGTGATATTATCGAAATTTATTTGGTTGATGAATCGTCAATATGTTGGTTATAGTTGAAAATTTGCCGTCAAATATTGAGAGATAGATACTTTAGAGACTTTAGAGAGATTGTGGTCAAGCAGGCAAAATAAAATAAAAAATGGCTTTAAATCTTGTGATAAATATCTGTTTCGTGAACGATAAAACTGTGTGTCATAAATATTGCTGTGAGCAAAATAATATCGAACAAGTTAATTTATAACGCTATAGATATTGAATTTATTGCCGTGACAGTGACCCAAAGGTCCTGGTTAATTGGCGTGGAAATGTGCGCGCGCAACCCCCTGGCAACGCAACGGGCAGCACCACGCAATTAGTGTCACAATCAAGATCGCCTACGATAATCCTGTAAATGTATTCCCCTGGCATGGCCTGTGTCAAAATCACCGGTTTCGCTTTATTATGCACCAGTTAATTTGTGCGCGTTATACTAAATATGGATACAAATGAATAAATAATGTGAATATAGAGAATGTTTGCATTTGCCAAGCCACGGGGCAAAGTTTATATACAATAGCATTTTAGGTGCCATGATTCATATAACAGCCATTCTTAGACTATTTCTAGATACGAGCAATATGTTCTAAGGCGGTATAATATTTGGCGATAACGTTTTTCTACTAATATACACGCTGAAAATTTGATGGTTTTATAGAAATTATCGTCACTAAAAGTATGCAATAGGTACTATAACGTTTATTATGATGGATCGATTTTTACAAGCTTTTTATTCATTTGTAATGTATATATGTATGTATGTTCGGGTCAAATCTTGAAAGTCGAATTTCACCTACTTCCAGTTGTCGGTTTTAAGTTGATATTTGGTATACATTAGTATATTGGAATACAATGCAAGTACAGTCAACAAAAAGTACAATCACCAAGAAAAGCTTATATTAAAAATGTTTTTTTTTCTTTTACATAAACTTATTGTTTTTTTTTTTTTTTTTTTTATACCACTAAGGTGGCAACCAAGCATACGGCCCGCCTGATGGTAAGCAGTTACCGTAGCCTATGGACGCTTGCAACACCAGGGGCATCACTCGCGCGTTGCCGACCCTGAAGAAATCTCTTCAGACCCTTTTTGAAGAACCCCATGCTGTACTCCAATGGGAAAACCACGGCGGGGAGCTCATTCCACAATCTGAGCGTCCGCGGAAGAAAACTCCTTTGAGCCCGCACAGTTCGAAACAATTCTGGTTTCAAAATGTGAGGATGGACTCCCCGTCGATGGCGAGAGTTGCGATGGTAGAAAGTAGCTGTGGGCATCAAGTCGAACAATTCCTTAGAACACTCTCCGTTATACAAGCGGTAGAACACACATAAGGAGGCAAAGTCTCTCTTCAGACTAAGGGGCTCTAAACCGCTTGTAAGCTCGGGATCGTCAACAATTCTGATGGCACGTCGCTGAACCGAGTCTAAAGGCCCAAGCTGGTATCCAGGTGCTCCCGCCCATAGATGACAACAGTACTCCATATGAGGCCGGACCTGCGACTTATAAAGTTGCAGCCTTTGCCCCGATGTGAAGTACTGCCTCGCTCTATTGAGTACTCCAAGCTTTTTGGATGCCAGCTTAACCTTGTCTTCCAAGTGACTTCGGAACAAAACGTCGCTAGAAATGTCGACACCAAGGATCCCGATGCTTTGACTGATGTTCAAGGAGGTGTTCTGGAATTGTGGAGCCACAGACCATGGGGTTTTCTTAGCGGTGAACGCGCAGGCTTGAGTCTTGGTGGGGTTGAAATGGACTAGGTTTAGTCGACCCCAATCGGAGACACTAGTTAGTGTACTCTCGATTTCAGACATCAGCCGTTCGCGACTTTCCTCCACCTCGGAACGAGGGATATTTGCACGGCCCGTGTATTGAGCGTCCCCTGTACTGTCGTCCGCATAGCAATGAATGCCGTCAATAGACAGCATATCATTGATATGCAGTAGGAACAGTGTTGGTGACAACACAGAGCCTTGCGGGACGCCAGCATTTATGTCCATGCTATCGGAGCAGCTACCATCGACGACGGTTCTTATGCATCTGCTGGACAGAAAGCTGGCGACCCACTTGCATAATCCCTCGGGAAGCCCGTATGCTGGTAACTTCGTAAGAAGACCCCTGTGCCAGACCCGATCGAACGCCTTCGCCACATCTAGGCTCACTGCCAAAGCCTCACCTTGACTCTCGATAGCGAGTGACCAACGGTGCGTGAGATACACAAGGAGGTCACCAGCTGAGCGACTGTGGCGGAAGCCATATTGTCGGTCGCTCAACAACTCGTGACCCTCCAGGTATCTCAAAAGCTGCGTGTTGATCACTCGCTCCATGACTTTTGAGAGAAGAGAGGTGATGGCGATAGGCCTGTAATTCGTCGGGTCTGATCTGTCGCCCTTTTTGGGCACTGGGTGCACGTGGGCAATCTTCCACGAAGACGGGACTTCCTTTTTGGTGTAGGAAAGCGCGAAAAGACGCGTCAATACTGGACACAATTCAGGAGCACACTGCTTCAGAACCACTGCCGGTATGCTGTCTGGCCCACTCGACTTATGGATGTCCAGAGAAAGCAGTTCCCGCCGGACCTCCCGTTGGGTAATGCTAATCTCCGGCATGGAGCTAGCACACTGCGCGATGGTAGGCGGTGTGGCGCCCCCGTCATCCAAAGTCGAGTTCGAGGCAAAGAGAGAGCCCAAAAGGTCAGCTTTCTCCTTTGCACTATGGGCCAAGTTTCCGTCCGGCTTACGGAGTGGTGGCAAGGACGACTGGCAAAAGTTTCCTTCAGCAGCTTTGGCAAGAGACCAGAAAGCGCGACTTCCAGACGGAAGGCTAGTCAGCCTCTCACCAAACCTACCGACGAAATCGAACTTAGCCCTAGCAGTCATTCGCTTACTGAACCTCGAGGCAGCATTAAATTTGCGTTTCGCATCAGAGATGTTAGGGTCCTGATTAGTTCGGGCCGTGGTCCAAGCCTCATACAAAGTCTGCTTATTTTGTCTAGCATCTTTGCAGGGCCGGTTAAACCACGGCCGTTTCTTCACCCCTGCAGCCACTAGCGGGTTTGGGATATAACATTCCATTCCCGCCAGTATCGTCTCAACGACGGCAGCTGCACAGGTGTCAGGATCATCTGATGCGAAGCAAAGCTGCCTCCACGGGTACATTGCGTAGAATTCACGCAATCCATCCCAGTCTGCTGACTTATAGTGCCACACACGACGACGCCCGGGTGACCGGGGCGAAACGGGCCGCGCACAAGGCACCTGCGTCCGGATGAGACAGTGTTTCTGAACTTAAAAAAACTAATGACATCTGATTTCAATAATAAAAGTTCAATGCCCATTGTTTCTAAAACCAATTAAAAATCACAGAGAATAAGTACTAACTTCAACTCATAACTGTGAAGTGTTTCTAATAACTCTTAGCACAAAATTTCTTCTCTTATCGTTCTCAAGTTCTTCATTGTTCACTGATTTTGTTTCACATTTTTGATAAAAGATTTCTCGAAGTTCCGAGCGGACCGGAAAAGTTTGCTACGATAAAAAATTCTACGCATTAACGTAATTGCGGTATGGAAGAAAAATATAACATTTTATAGCAAGTTATTCCGCATAATACCTACAATAAAAATAATCAAACTATTATTACCAACTAAACTAATATTCTTTTATGATACATTTGTACTCTATAATTACTGTTATTTTTTCGCGGAATTCACCTAACTACTACACCATCCGATTGCTTACAAAAACAAACAGGTATTTCATTTTTCAAATTACTATCAACATGGAATAATGATAAAGATTATTTTAAACAATTTTTTATCTCATTTTTGTAGCACCATCTAAATTTGTAGAAGCGGCCAGATTCTTCCCTTTTTGTATTATCGAAATAATGTGAAATTATTAAAATAATCTAAGCGGGACAATGAGCTACGGACCGGGAGACGTTGTTCTGCTCATATCTAATCATTTTTATGGAATGTAATAAGACGCCCGCTGAGTAAATTCATTGGAGGTTGGATATTTAGTATTTTAGACGCTTATTTTTATAAAAATATACAGTCATGTAAATGAGATATAAACATTCTATAGGGTGACTGGCAATTAGTAAACGATACTTAGGCACATGATTATACTCATGATAACAAACAACTTTCCCAAAGAAACAAATAGTGATAAATAACTAAAGCTGATGGTGTATTCTTAATCTTCTTAGGTCCTAAATAGTATGGGCTCATGTGCTAAGTAAATTTAAAAAAGTCGTAGTAGTAGTTGTTTTTTTTTGGACCACGATCATGTTTTTAAGTATCGTTTACTAATTACCAGTCACCCTATAGGTATATGTCGAAGGGAAAAGATGATATTGCCTATAGGAGTATTTGACATTTTCCGTAATTTTGTGGATAAACCTAGGGATTTCAAGAAAAATCCACGATATTCTCATTGCCTTGCGACGTACATGAGACTGAACACTAAAGCATAGATTTAGGATATTTTCATAAAGCAAAATTTTTGGTAAAAAGAAAGCATAGACTTAGGATATTTTCATAAAGCAAATTTTTTGGTAAAAAGACACATTTGACATAATCTATGGTGTGTTTTTAACTGTTTCATGTTTTAATTGAGAGCTGCAGTATAAATGTAAATTGTACGGTGGATAATTGCAAAACATATAAATTATTTATCTAAGCGAGTTTGTTTTGCACAATATAAATAGGACATTATTATATTAAACGTTCTGGCTTTTCCACGTACTATTACAGTATAATTAGCTTGATTTGTCAATAGCGTTCTGTGGCAGCTTAAAATAGATTCAATATGAATAAATTAATGGTGGAAAATTTATCTATAATATTATCATGTATGATGTAGAATATATCTATTAAATACATCCTTGGTTTGACTGCTGATTAGATTTACAGTTACGCAAAAAAAAAAAAAAATTGACGTCAGTTTTGCGCCAGGTATATAAGCACAAATTGATACTTTAATTTACTACTTTGGAATGTGGTCATAGTTATGGCTAGTCCGGTGTATACGGAGGTGAGTGCGGCTCTACTAGGTATATGTGTAAGTTAAATATGTAAATGACGAATGTCCAAGTAAGTCATTCCATTTTTTATAAACCTTTGTGGTTTTATTGTGAATGATTTTTTACTAATCCCTATATGTATGATATTTTTGGTTTGATAATAAATAAAAAAAAAAAAAACTTACTCCCCGAGTGTCTCCGACTAAAGACAACGTTCATTTTGCTTTAAATATATTCCACCAATTTCCCACCTGCGACTATGCACTCTGATTGACTAAGTCACGGACACATGCGCCTGATTGGCGAAATCAAGAACACATGATGCAGTGATTGGTCCTTACTATTCGAAATTTGTGTAAAATCACTGACTAGATGCGGAATCGGATTGCTCGGTATTACTACCTTCTTCTTAGTCGTACACTCCTGGCGGAGTGGTCGTGGTTATGGATCGTCTGATGAGTTTGTTGCGGCTTTTGCGAGACTGCGTGTAACACTGAGGATTACTTTTTGAGAATTGATTGAAGTGATTCACTGAGGGAACAACTTGTTAATGATTTTATGAGGTTTGGTGTCAGGATGGAAACGTTAGTGTGGCGAGCAGTCCATTTTATCCTCAGCAAGCGCCTCCAGCACCACATTTCAAGGGCGTCAATCTTTTTCCGACATTTTTGATGGATCGTCCATGTCTCAGCTCCATACAGGAAAATAGGAAATATTAAGGCGAACCATGGTGTTTTTAGTTATGCGGCGATCTTTCCATATCTACGTGAGCTTTTCCACGGCAGATCGTGTCACGGCACACCGTCTTCTAATTTCTTCTTCGCAACTTCCAGTATTTGTGATTGTGTATCCCAAGTAGATGTAACTCTGAACAACTTCTAATTACTACCTACTCTAAAGGAATTTTCCTTGACGTTCTCCGAGGACTGTCAGTGAATAGGGTTCTCAATTATTTTACACGAATATTTATGTGAAACTATGTATTCTGTTTAAAATATTGGGTTCATAAAATATTTTGCACGGAACTTAGATGTCGTTAAATAAAACTTTTACTTCGCAGACAATGTCTCTCTACTTTAAAGCACTTCAGCTACTAAAGTCAACTCAGATCCTAAAATTCTTTTATTTAATTTAATAAGTCCGCACGGGAAAAACCACTTTTATAGACAAGTGAATATTCAAGCATAAGAAAGTTATACCACAAAATGAGTTTAACTAAAGCAAGTCTGAATTAATTTGCATAACAAACAACCTCCAGCGTTATATGTCGTCTTAAGCTCAGATAGATAACAGTCGTTAAAATATACGCACCTACAGAAAGTTTGATAAATGTTTCTGTTAATTAAACTTTGTATAAATGACGCACGTCGCATAACTTCAACGTAAACTTGCTGTGTTGTGTATATTTTTTAAATTAATCAAGTTAATGAAAGCAAAAACATGCTTTTTACAGTAAATAATAAATTCAAAGTCAAAGTCAAAGCCATTTATTCAATTTAGGCCCTGGTAGGGCACTTATGAAGGTCAAAGCTACTGAAGTTACCACCAGTTCGTAAGTCGGCCTTCAACTGAGAAGAACAGGCAAGAAACTCAGCAAGGTTACATTTTTTAAATATTTTTTTTAAACAATCTGACTATTGGCTATTTTTTTCCAAAACATTATACATATACATACTTTTTATTTTACAAAATTAAATACACAATCATAAAAACGAATAAACATTAAAAAAAAACAAAACACCAACATTAAAATGTGAAATAATTTAAAAAAAATACTCGAGTTCAACATTCACTAAAAAGTATGAAATAAATCTAAGAGTCATCCATACCTATTGTATTGTCACCAAAAGTGCATAAGTTTTGTATAAGTGGGTGAAAAAAAAGTTGGTAGATTTTCTTACAATGTTACAGGTCAAGTTACACACACACACACTCGTGCAACTTATGACATGAATTACTATTTATTAGATTATTCATTTCTTGTTTCTCGGCTCGATATCGATAAACCATTTTCCGTAGACCGTAGCTCCCGTAGTAGCCATCGTAGCAGAAACCGGCCGTAAAGATCATTTTTTCCCTAATTGTAACCAAAGCCAGCTAGGTGCCAGTGTTTTTAAACATATTGGTCTTGATCCTTTTGTTGGTCGTAAAGCCTGTATAGTTAGCCTTCATGGTCTTTAAAATATCTTAAAAACTATCCCTATTCAGAGCAAAAAACATTTTGTTTTTTTTTTACTGTGTCATAAGCCTAGTGTTTGACCGCAATCTCACCATGGTAAGTAATGATGTGGCTGAATGTGTTAAGAAAACAAAGCCTAGAAGGAACTGGATCTCAAGTGACTTTGTTTTAGACAGAAGACTTTGTTTATACATTATTATATCGATATTTTCAATAAGTTTACAAGTTGACTACATATTATTTTTGATAAATTTGCTTATAGGTAGGTACTTCAAGACAGAATTCAAGCAACGTTACGCCTTTTTCTTGATAACTGGAAGACTTTTATGTTTCCTTCGATAGATTTTATGATTAAATATTTTACAACGTGACATAAAAAGACATTGTATTGAAAAAATCGCCTTTTCTAAATCTAAAGCTATTGCTGGCTAAACCTATCTTATCTTATCTTAACAATGGGTTTTATGAGTTTATATAAAATAAAATACGTAATTCACAAAAATGAGAGTTCTTTATTTTTACTTGTTAATTCAATATTAAATATCATGGACATTCTTTGTAATCAGTGTCATCCTAAACCAAGCAAAGTTTACAAACTTGGAAACTGTTATATTGAGTTTTAGTATTATACTACTTTTACTGACTCATTTAATGGTAAATTAATACTTTTAGTCAGGGTTCCGTTACCAAAGGGTACCCAAAACGGTACCCTATTGCTGTCACTCTGTTGCCTTTATGTCTGTCCGTCCGTATATCAAGCTTGTAAACGGAATAATTTACAGACCTAAAATTTGGATTTATTTTTGTTTGAAATATTTACCTAAAACCGAATAAGAAATGCAATCAAATTATTTTTCTGGGTAAATGAAACTCAAGTTTTTTTATTACGCTGGTAAATATAATGTAATATATGACATTTTATTATTTATTGAGTAGAGTAAAAATATTTTACTATTATCTACAAAAATTAAGAAATGGAGGGCCATTAAAGATACAGATTAAACCTCTTTTGTATCGGTGTCCAGTTAATAATATAGAAAAAAGCAATTCATAATGTAGTTGTGTTAAAATGTACGGAATCGTAATTGAGCAAGGCCCAACTCGCATTAGGCCGGCTTCATTTAAAACTATAAATAATACAAACATTGATAGTTATCACCTGTTCTGATAGGCAAAAAGCTAATAAAGGAGCAACAATATGAAAGGCATGTATCAAATAGAAATATTTCAAGCGAGAATAGAGTTTAAGTACCTACACAGAAGTATTAAAATTGTCTGTATCACAGAAAGGTCAATTCACAAACCAATATAGCGATGTGTAAAGGATGTTTGAATATTTTTAAAAAATATTTGGAGTTACCAAAAATCCATATAAGCTAACCTAGACCATCTGTATTACATTCGCGACTCGATTTGTACATTTTTCCGAAATTATAAACCAAAAATGAACGTAATAATAATATGTTTATGTAAATGTAGGTATATTCCATTATGTTGGCTGGCACTGATAAGCTTTTTGTTTATATATAATTTTCTGTTTTTTTTTTTTTCCTCCTTAGTGAAAACAAATTTAATAATATACAATAAGATTAATTTATAAACTAGATGGCAATATTTACAAATGATATAGAAATATAAAGAATATTTACATAGGAAAAAATAAAAAGAAAACAGAAATATAAAGAAAAAAAATAATAAAAGGGGAGAAAGCCGTTTATAAAAAGGAAAGCTGTTCCAGGTCGCTGCCAGTGGGTAAAGTGCCCAGAACGCTGGCATTGCATTGCCACGCTGTATGGCAATGCTAATCCTCTGACCTAGGTATTCGCCAGCCCTCTGCTCACGTGAAGCGTCGATCAGACGCTTTGAAATTTCGCGATAAATACGATGGGCTCCTGGCCCCCACGGGCCCAAAGTCTCTACCCCAAACGGCTCAAATATGTAGGCAACATCTAGCTTACTATATTTGCGCCGCTTGAGGCTTTCGGCACAGACAGCCGCACCACCCGCCTTTTTGATAGTCTCTGGAAGGTGGGACGGCGCAAGAGTATCGACGCAAGTTGCGTCCCATACTAAAGGCCGCCCCATTTTCTGTTTAAATATTGTAAGCCTTTTATACTAAAAGTTAATATTTAATGTTTCGAAAATGATCTGTCTTTGATATTTTAGATAATATCGTTACATCGAGACGAACTTTTCAGAAACCAAAAAAATACTAGCTCGAATAAAATGTCAGTGTAATAATAGCATAAAAAACCATTACTACATTTAATTGAAAACCCCTTTTCTTTTTTATGGAGACGGTGCTTTATAGCCACTTTAAGTAATACTTTCGTTTTTGTGGATGTTGCGTCATTTATAAGGGTTAATGTAGACATACTTGGTTTTGTATTTTAAGCGCGATTCAGCGATAGATACGCTTCTACTGCGAATTTACGATTATTTAGCTGTTTGGGAGCTCATATTTGATTGCGCATTTCGTATAAGTACCGGATCTATATTGTTATATCACGAAATCAGTCACATAATAATTGGACTGCTTTACAAAAAACTTAAATCGACTTCAAAGTACACTAAGAAGTAATTAAATCCTGATCTGATAACAATGGGACCAAACGGAAAGTGTACCCTTTCAAATAAAAAAAAGAATTTTCCAAATCGGTTAATAAATGACGGAGTTATGAGGTAACAAACATTTAAAAAAAAATACATTCGAATTGAGAACCTCCTCCTTTTTTTGAAGTCGGTTATAAAGCAAGTAGGTTATGTGTGAGTTAATTTTTTCAAAATGATCAGATGGCAATATTGTGATGGTTAACATTAAATATTATAAATATAATTATCCAATGTTGTTAGGCACTGAGATTATTAGTGGCATATAAGATGGAGGGCAGCTTGTTTATTTTTCTTTCCTCGTGTGTATTCTGTGTATAGAAAGGCTTCAGCTTATCGCCAACGGGCAGCCCCGGCTTCATATGAACCGGCCACCTCACGCCCCTATTCGGGATATAAATCATGAGAAACACACATTTCCTTTCCGCAAAATGCTCTCGGCAAAATCTATTTTCTTTGAACGAAACGTTATTGATAAGTGAACACGGCAATGTTTATGAGTATCGTTGTGATTGGTTTTATGATTTCTTTGTTCTTTTACCGTTTACTATAAAGAGAACCAAAAATTCGACTGCGTAAAATTAAAATTATGAGAAATACAAGCCCTGTAATCTATGTATAGAATATTGAATGTAACTTGCTTTTTAGGTATTGCAGGCGTGGACTAACCCATAACCTAGATATGTTTGGTAGTTCTATTTTGTAACAACATATAAGTTGTTTTTTTTTGGTATATTTGACATCTCATTTCTGTTTAAATCCATGAAGCCGTTTAGACGTGAGAGCGTGCCAAAGAAATAGACAAACACTCGAAAAATATAACTCTCCTTCGGGGTCAGTCGGGTAAAAAAGGACGAAGTTCGGACGGATTTCCAGCAATGAGCATTTTGAAAAGCTATCATGCGTTTAAATAAAAACTTCAAGACAGTTTAAGTAGGCGTAAAGTTGGCAGAATTAAGATTTAGAATCTCAGATTTAATTAAAGGTAGTTTTGAAGGTTTCATTGAAACCTGATGAAGAGAATGAATCAAATTATAACAGAAATTGTGTCCGACTAAGTTTAACGAGTTTGTGGATTTCAACTAAATATTACATAATAACTTGAACAATGAACGGTTATAGTGGTAAATGTAGTTTAATATTTTTACCCGACAAAGCCAAAAGGAAATGAAGGCTAAGTTTTATAAGTCTATGTATATATGATTGTATGTTTGTATTTATATATGTTCCACCGTAGCGCCTAAACTGCTAATCCGATTTTGATGAATGAGGTGTCAATGGATTCGTTATTATGGTTATGGTGACATAGGCTACATTTTTACCCGACTACGGCAATAATAAAAAGAAGGGTTATGTTTTATCAATGTTCCACCGTGGGCTGAAACTATTCATGAGATTTTGATTAAGGTGTCAATCGATTTGTGATTATGGTCCGGTACTCCGAACTTTGAATTTTTTTATTTTTTATTTTATAACGTTACTAATGTGAAAATGTCACAAGACTTCAATAGAACTAAATAAAGAGGAATTTCTAATATGTCAAAAGACTGGTCTTACTCAAGCAATCAGCAAAGACATAACTTACTTTTTAGTTATTTTATTTATCCCCATGGGGGTTCAATTTATTATATTACTAGCTGTCCCCCGCAGTTTCACCCGCGTTTCCGGGATAAAACGTAGCCTATGTTCTTCTCCATAGTATAGGCTACCTGCATGCCAAATCTCATGATGATCCGTTGAGTGATTGAGGCGTGAAGGATACAAACAAACCCACTTTCGCATTTATAATATTAGTTAAGATTATGACTATTATAGGTATTTTTGCCCGTAGTCGTTTTACACTTTTTTTAAACATAATAGATATTGTCTTCAAATTGTACAGGCTACTTTTATGGCTAGTAACGGTTTTAAATTGATGTATTGCATGCATATAAATATCGTCAAATTCTCATAAAAGGAAAAGGGCCGCCCTACAAATCTTTAATTTATATTTCATGTCTAACAAAATCCGATAAAACTGATTTATATGACATTAGGTATTAAAATTGTACCTAAGTTATTAAAATTGGTCCATTCGGAAATTGGACGTCGTTCGTTTTCTAGTTTGTACGCCCGAAGAAATTGTGTCGTAAAATATAATTTGGAAATATCACCCAAACTCTGTGAAGAAGTTATCGTGGAATACATAAAATTTTTCGAAAGATTTACAATAGTCGTAACCGAGTGTGTCTACGGTAAACGATGAGAGTACTCCCTAACAAATTGAAAATCAATGAACCGCGGAATTCAATTTGATATTGAAAGCCATCTCTCACGTTGCCTCGCAAGGCAGCCTCAGAGAGCACTTCTCGATATCTCTCTCTTTGACTACGTTTCATACGTAAATAAATACATTTAAAAGACGTTTAGCTGAAAATCGCGAAATCGAATTGAGCTAATAAAACTCATCGCTTCTAATATGATCGGTACCTAATTGAAAGAATAATAAATTATCCGTACCTACGTATTTTTATTCACTCTACTCGAAATGTTCGTTTTATGGAATTATAATTGGAAGGAAAAATGTAAAGATCCTACACACACACAAACATATGTTATGTAACTAGCGTTTTCTAGGGATATTTGTAATTCCTTTATTGTATACTATACTATATAACTAACACAGTTTCAGAGTAAGTAAATAGTGTATTCAAATGACTCACTTTATTTAGGAACCATCTTTTTTGGTCTGGCCATCATATAAAGAAAATATTTTATAGAGTAACCGAGATACATTTATAAACAACGAGCCAATTTTATAATATTCATTGATACAAAGGACTTTATATATTTCTTTTATACCACTAAGTTGGCAAACAATAGCATACGGCCCGCCTGAACACCACGCGTTGCCGACCCTGAAGAAATCTCTTCACACCCTTTTTGAAGAACCCTATGCTGTACTCCATTGGGAAAACCACGGCGGGGAGCTCATTCCACAGTCCGAGTGTCCGCGGAAGAAAAGTCCTTTGAGCCCGCACAGTTCGAAACAATTCTGGTTTCAATGTGTGAGGACGGACTCCTCGTCGATGGCGAGAGTTGCGATGGTGAAAAATTCTTGAGAACACTCACCGTTGTACTAGCGGTAATAGAACACACATAATGGAGGCAAAGTTCTCAGACTGAGGGGCTCTAAACCGCTTGACCGGCTGACTTTAAATGTCAAATTTTAGTAAGGTAATTTATTAGCTACCTAAGACAAAATTTTACTAGAGCTAGTATTTAATTAAAAGCCCCAGGGCTGTAATCAGAGATAATAAATATACCTTTTGTATAACGATCGTGCAGGTATCAACTATAATTTTACATCGAAGCTACACTATTACGCTACAATAGCTGTTAAGTTTCTACTGTTGCTGATAAGGCGGCATAAAAGTCTCAGTTACCGTATAATTAAATGTAATAGTTCGTCTGCGATGTGTGTTTACAGTTAGTTATCACGCGACCGACTATAGAAGCAAAAAGCTTTAGCGGAATAGGTCAAAAGTTACATGTTAAAGAAATCTGTATTGGAATCGAAAAGAAAACACAATTATTATTTAACTGGTTTTATTCAAACAATTTTCTTATGAATATGAAAAGTATCATACATGTGCATATAATAAATAAAGCTAAATGGCTCTCATGTTATTCTCGTATAACGTGACTCAAGAGAAGATATTATGCTACCTGAAACGGTTCCTTACCTCAAAATTAGTTTGACGAAAGGTGATCAAGTGTAGCCACAAATCATAGTGACATCAGCGATATTGCAGTGACCGTCCGAGGAAATGTTCATGAGCGAGTGTCTACTCCACCTATTCTGAACGAATTCGGTCTGTATGATATATACTTCCATTCCTCATGACGCTTTCGGGTTACTAGTCCCTCGATCTGAACTCCAACTCGCATTGCGATAAGTGCCAAGTTGTTGAGAAGTTGAAAACTTCATAAAGTATTGTAACTACAATAAATTTTTGCAATTGGCTCAATTTTAAAATATAGGAAGGTAATAAAAGAGCAAAAAGTTATGAGAATAATTGCCGTAAAGTAGAAACTAGCTTATTTAAAAATTAATAAACCTATTCATGTAATTGAAGTGTAGTTACGCAGCGAAGTTTTCTAATACTAAGTTATGTTGCTGGCGTAATTTATTTATTGAATATAGGATAGTAAAAAAGATAATTCTTCAATGCAAACACATAAATATTTTGGGAGCATAATATACCCAAATTTTTCCTATGGCGCGGTTGGTATTTCAAATATTTGTATAGGATTGGGTAACCAGACGCGTCGCGCACGTCCTGCCGCGCCTACGGGCTCTTATCGAATGATCTCGCATCTTTGCACTCGGTTGAATGTACGATTACCATCACATTGTTATTTGATCAATTTTAGAACCAAGTATCTGATAAGCAATGCGCAGAATATTAATTAATTGTAACCTCTATGATGACGGTCTTGAAACAGTAATGGTATATCAAGTTAGTTAATTACATACCATAAAATAATTGGATTAGTTTTGACATGCATGGTGTTAAAATTAATACACTAGAAAAAAAAAATTAGGTATACAAGTAATAAGGAATCCGTTAAGTTAATAAAACTTAAATGCAAACTACTCTATATCCAAGCTGTAATTTGAACAGTTTTATTGTATGTAATAATAAAACTACGAATTCTTAATATACGATCCTTTAAATATCTAATGTCAAGCTCAATTTGTCTTAAGCTGAGCTTTCTCGAGCTCAGAATTGCGGACACAGCGTAAGAATATTATTCAGGTAGAATGGCGATCGATTCTTGTCAAAATAATAGCGTCATCAGAAATTATTAATTTAGTTATCGACGAAAATACTCCGCCATTTTCTCGGCGAGGGATAACGTAAATTGAATTATGTGATCGGGGATTGATCTAAACCATGAGGAAACCGGATATTTGAAATGAATATTTTCTTGCATAGATTGCGTTATTACCTTCACGTAACCTATTGTTATAGATGCTAAGAGAAGATTAAAATAGTTCAACTTGTTTATTTATATACATACTTTCAATTTACGAATAATCCTAATCCTAAGTTAATGGTGAGTTTGTTTGTTTGTTACGCCTTCACGCCTCAACTAGGTACTCAACGGATCATCATGAAATTTGGCATGCAGATAGCCTATGATCTGGAGAAGGACATAGGTTACTTTTTATCCCGGGAATCCGGGTAAAATCGCGAGGGACAGCTAGTAATTAATATTTATATCTGAATACGTCGATCCCCAATGTTATCCCATTAGGGGTTTTATTATGAAAATGTCCTTCCTTAGTGTATGTTTACATACAACGTGTAACGGAAAGGGTATATCCATATAAAGTGCACGACTTCTTTGGATGATAACACACTATACGGCAACAGTTTGTTATATTAGCAAGTAACGTGAAAAGATAGTGGTGCCGATTCTGTTGTAAATCGCACTAAACTAATTTTAGTCACATCTCATCTCTTTCTTACGAACATGATTGAAAAAGGATAGAACATATTTTAAGTTGTCAAATTAATATTTGCCGTCTTATTTTGCGTGTATTTAGGCGTGACCGCGATAGATGGCGACTAAATTTATATTGAAAACAAGCATTGGACTAATTTGACAGGACTAAATTTCTTACATCCTTTTCTTATGTTCTTTGTTAGAAAGAGACATAGTGACATTAAAATTAGTTTAGTTGTGAACAACAGAATCAGGGCCAATGACCCTCGTAGTGCGGTGACACGTTGGTTTGATTAGAATTCAATAAACTTATGGAACCGAAAATTTTCTTTGAGTAATTTATTTTGAGCTGAAACTTTTTATAGAGAGTATATCTGATGTAATCTTCCCCCATTTCGGATAGATATACCCTTTCCGTTAAACGTTGTATAAGTAAACCGCGTACAAAATTAAAACAAAAAAACCCTACGGTTTGTGCTGTGCTTGTATGTCAATCAATAAAATCAATTTTGTTACGGATATGCGGATAGATAGATGACATTTTTTATTGTTATGGATTGTTTTGCTTTATCTCGTTATGACGATGCGGTAGATACAAACGTACTTGTCTACTCAATGTACATAGTTATCTGTTTTCAGGATTAGAAGATATCGGTGACAGTTCACATTTTCCGGTTCACTCATACTACTTGCGAGTAACTAATATAATATTTTACAAAAAAATATTTTAATTTCCATTTTATATCATTGCAAAAATACAATATATATCGCTATACATAACGAAGAAATAATTTTAGCACATTAATATAGCATGATAATTTAAAAAATTAAGAAATGGGATATCCTTAAAATACTTGCTGCATGAAACGGAACATTTACCTATAGTGATTGACAATGCTTGATCGACAGGGAAATTCAAAAAAAGTATCGATATTTGTTATATCGATTATTTTTGAATAGGTTTATCAATATCGAAATATTTTTAATTACAAAAAAAAATCGATATATCATTACGATATCAAAGAGAGAGAGAATATTCTTACATTACTAGGTAAATTTCAATTAACAAACATAATTTCTCATAAATCCTTTAATAATTATCTGAAATTAAGAACAACGATAATAGTACAGTATGATACATGTGTGCAAAATTGGTAATTACACACGAGGCGGTATTAAGCAGTAAGACAGTGATAAGGAAATATAATTTGGAAAATAAAAGCACTAAAATGAAATTCGATTAGACTTTCATTAATAACTTTCTCGATACAACAAAAAAATCGATTGGATATCGTTAAGGCGCATGACTATAATTGTCAAAAGTGAACTGTCACCGATATCTTCTAATCCTGAAAACAGTTCAGTTATATACTCGTATTTCAATGCCAATTTCTCGTACCTATGTATTTCAGCTGATAATTTCATTGCATAATTTGTTGTTTTTAATGAATATTAATATATTCATACAAAAGTTCCACGGTAAATTCATTTCCAATTTCATTCCAATTTGTTACTTTGAATTACTATGTACAAGTTTAAGTTATATAAGTAGGATTGCTATTATACCGATCTCTCAATACCAAGTTTCTTATAATCTATCAAATAGGTATACCTACTTAAAATTTTGCACACAGGTTGGTATCCACAAAGGGTTTCCAAATTGTACTCCTAAGTGAGCAAACGAGAAGCCCAGGTTTACCTTCAGGGAAAGCTCGTTCTGGATATAAGCTGCTTACTCAGTGTCAAATATGTAAATTAAAAAAGAAAATAATTTATTCGAATAAACCTTCTCAGGCACTTAGGACAGGACTCTAATACTCTAATACCGGTTCGGAAGGTTGTATTTGCTGAGAAGAGCCGGCAATAAACTTAGCAATTACTCTTTTCAAAACAAGCTTAGATTTATTACATAATAGTTATTTACATTCTAATCGCACTGACAACAATGGCGTGCCCCGGCGCGGCGGCAAAGTAAACTGAATCTGTATTTAATAAGTAAATAACAAACTTAAGCAGACCAGCCCCCACAAGCAGCACCTGTTCACAAGTATGACGCGTGTGGCAGCCACCGCCCTCATCGCCATATTGGAGGGAAGTGAGCGACCCGCCACACGACGCCGCCGCAAGCAAAGGCCGACTTACTTAGCTCTGTGTTAAAAATAAAAAATAAATGACTAAGGAGTCATGACGTCAATCACGTCACATCAATCAGCATCGACATTTTGTACAGGAGTCTGCAGTACCTACAGTAGTAAACTCATGGAACAAACATTTTCATACATTCGTAAACAAGGTTGATATCACATAGACATCACTTCGCTTTGTATCTTTTACCTGTGGTCGCATGTTACAGCGGATGGTTCATCCGGGTTTTATTTATTTAAAGACACTTTTCTCGGGTCACATTAGGAACTTGACCTCAACCGGGACAATACAGGGACTCCCGATACAATAGTTTTCTTTTAAAAATTCATACTATGCCTTTTAGAAGAAATTAGGATAAAGGGTTATTGCTTTACATATTCAAGATATCTTCGAAATAATACCAGTGGAGCAAATTTATGACGTAATCTTACCTTCTTAGGTAGTTTCTGAAGTAAAATAAATGTGTGGAAAAATCCTGTCGTCACATTGGACTGTTGTATTTTATAAACGAGTAAAAGGATAATGGGATACGTAGACACGACCGATGGAACTAGAACGGGTATACCGGTCCGCTATAACAGGTGGAGATTTCGAGATGGCATATTTTCGAAAACTACGTTGGGTTAGTCATGCTGAACAACTTTTACTATGGAAACAATAGCGAATTCACAAAAAAAAATTTTACTTTCCTTAGTAAATGTCAACCTTGCTCGATCATAATGTATGAAAAGTAATTTTTTTTTTTTGAGTATTCAGTGTTGGTCCTATAGTAAAAGTTGTTCAGCATGACTAACCCAACATAGGTTTCGAAAATATGCCATCTCGAAATCTCCACCCAGTATAAACATCACTGCTATGTGCAACGCGTAATTCCAAAAGGTCTTATAGTGCTTAAAGAATTAATAAATATTTGTTTAATTATACCTTATACTCTTACGAGTTCAATAAACATAATGGCCCTAGATAGTAGTATCAAGCAGCCTGACAAGTTGCGGGGTGGTTGCTGGGGGCACAGTAGTGTAATACTTTCCTTAATTTATTTTTTGTGGAAGGGACAAAGTTCAGTGTCATAATTTGGTTTTACACTACACCGCTAGTCGCTCACTTGTATGATTCTCACTTTAAATACTACTAGGGGGTCTCATTTTTGTTTTTTTTTTATAAACATAAATACTTCTTACATAACAGTAATGGGATAAAAAAGTGTATTTTATATCATGCCTAGCGAAATTGTAATTTTAATTCTTCTGTCGGTTCATAATTAGGTTTTGTGTAATTTTGGAAATAATGCTGCTAACTTTTATATAGTTGATTTACAGCTGATATTTTATAAATATCAACCCGTCGAAGTAGAGAAGCAAGTATGTAGTAAGGGTGATAATTACCTTTTATTGTTAACAGAGTGTTTGCTATAGTTCGTTATTTGTTTCACTCATTGTAATAATCACGTAGCTAATTTATTATTAGTTACATATTACATAAATATTGCGATCATAATGTATACTTACTTCTATACTTTGCTTTTTTCTATAAGATGCTCCGTAAATGTTATTAAATCTGAGAAACTTACAAATTCATAAAAAAATAAAATATAAATAATAAAAGTTATGTGAAAAAAGAATTTTGGAACAAAAGTTGTTGAGTAATATCACAGAACAGATAAATAAGGTTCTTTTCCGTGAGTAATATTTATGTGGTTATATATCTAAAAATAATGTTATTTTAATAGGCCCAAGTGGTAGTACAAAACAACGGTAGGTACCTATTTCGAACTTTAAAATTAATATCTCCCATAACGGTTAAGTTTCGGACACCATATTACACAATAAAATACATCAGAAATGACCTGAATAATAACGTCCTTTAATATTCAGTACGACTATACCTGTAACCCTGTATAGTAGGTTCAAGAAAATGATGATTTTGTTACTAATAAACGATAACAAAAAAACCGTCCAAGAGTCTGACTCGCGCAGTAGAGTTCCGAATTGTTGGTACCCCATTTCGGCCCTTTTTGCAAATAAACTAAAAATATTTAAAAAATCATTTGCTATAACATTGGATAAGCAATATTTATAACTATTCCATATTTCAAATCAATAGCTTTAGTGGTTGCTGAAATAAACCGCGGTGACAGACGGACAGAGTGATACCATAAAGGTTCCTTTTAACCTTTTTGGTTCGGCACCCTAAAAAGGTGCAAAACATTTTCCATCCCTGACTGATTAGTACAAAGGTAAAGCTTCAGAAGGAAAGCTAACAAAATTATAGGCTATTTGACAAAGGTACAAACAACTCACGAGGATAACTAAATTAAAGTTACCTATGCAGAAAGCGGGCGAGCCATCTCAGTAAATCCCCTTACTTATGTGTGCTCAATTGCCTTTCCCCGTATATGATATTGTCTTTGACTGTTTTACATGATTATTTCAGTAGATACTATGACATAATATGATTGAGAAACTTAACAAAATCGGTATTTGATAGGCACTCAACATCCTACATACAATGTAATCTAATAAGGTTTGGACTGCAACATTAGCAATAAGTATTTTGTAGTAATGTACCGAAGATTTAATAAATAAGATATTTTCAGTAAATTGTCTCGAAAAAATTCCAGAATTAAAATATAATCCTAAACTAATCAGAGCTTGTACCTATACTATGGATACATTCCTACACCTAAACTCGGAAGAAATATTACCTACTTGTTCATGCACACAAAATGTTTGTGCTGGGCGGGATTCAAACCCAGGACCCGAGGGGTGGCAGTCTGCGTGTCTCTACGCCAATCGGCCCGTTGTTATTTTTTTTTTATAAATTGGTTTTTGATAAACACCTTCGGGTAATCCTTGGAGTTAGCTTTTTAACAACATAAATGAAAGCAGGGTATCTGAGCTTGTTCGATTTTATGAGCCATGTTTAGTTTATTGTTATTCCCAACAGATGGGACTGCTGAGGTCATGAAGACATTCGAAAATGTAATGAAACATTGTGTAATCTTACCTTTGACATGAAGGAGTAAAATAGGGACAATTGTGTAGGCCACGCGTTGTTTGCATACCTTGTAACTAATTGAATTAGTGTCACGGTTCTGTGCAAATTACTCGGGCAGTTTAAATTAACTTGTTACGGGCGAGGGGCGACTTTGGCCCTAAAACTTCCCTAATTTTGTGAGCGCAACATCAAACTGTACTTCGGCCATATTACCCTGTTTGGTCCCACGTGAATTTTCTACACTAATTAGTTTCGACGATGTTTATTTTACTTAAGTTTGCGTACGCACATGATTTATGACTGCGACGAGTGCCGGCCTGTTAGGGTTGTTTGTTATTGTTGTACTCGACTAGCTGAAGTATCAATTTCATGAGAAAATTAGGTATAACTAGCAACTACAAATATATAGGTCCTACAATTGCTTCGTACAAATTACACGCAAAATTTTCAATATCCTTAACCGTATTAGGGGTTCATGAATTTTTTTATTCGGTTGGTGTTGTAAAATCAATTAGCTTCTAACTGACGTCATTTGTAGCGCCACGCGGCCCGACCGCCAGGATTAACAGCTTAGCTGCGGGCCGGGCGAGTTTTACAATGGTTTTACCCACGTATTCACATCACTCGGTTCAGCCACCCACCGGCGCGGCGCCGCATCGCCGCAATGCCTGCTTGATGTCTTTTTGATTAAAATTGATTTCTTTTTGAAATACAATGGAAATTATTTTTATTTGCTAGGAGTAATTGATTTTTTGTTTGGATTACCAAATCATGAATAATAAAGTCGGTATTGGTAATACTCAAGATTTTTTTATTGAAATTGTAATTATGTTTTTTAATAATGCAGAATTCTTAAGTGGAAACTTAAAGGCTTTACAATCATAAAAATAATAATTGTGTATATTTAAATTTATGATTTGATAAGAAATCCCTTGAGTCCTTTCTACGAACGATAAATAGGTACGCACGGCTACAGATCAAGCTATACATTTCCAATATAAGCTGACCTCTCATTGCAGGGAAATCCTATAAAATGCGAGATCAGCTTATACTGGAAATGTATAGCTTGATGTGTTGCCGTGTGTACATGCATCAACAGTAGAGTAATTGAAACTTCAATACATAATTATCCATATGAATTTAGCTCCATTACGAATCACGTCGCGTGACATGAGTTGTGTGATTTGATCAGTGTGAACAAGGTGTGAACAGACAAGGTGAACTTTAGGTTACCGGGAATAATTGTTTTATGAATAGTCTTACTAATTATTAAACATCAAAATATACTATGATTAAAAATTCATAAAATGTTTCGGCGATTAGTCTATATTAATTATTCGACATCAAAATATACTATGATTAACAATAAATAACCAAAATTTTACCTAACGCCCTTGAACACACTGGATACTTACTATTTTTACGAGAACGATATTGACTGTCATATTGAAAAAACTTTTTAACAAAAAAATTAAACCACCGAAAAAACTGAAAAGCAAAAAATAATTTTGAATATAACTTGAATTTTATAAGGTTTTGCAGTCGGGGATAAACCAATAACCTACGTAGGTATGCATTTTTTTGTAATATTTGTTTATTTATGGTAAGTTATATTCAAAATTATTTTTTGCTTTTCAGTTTTTTCGGTGGTTTAATTTTTTTGTTAAAAAGTTTTTATTTTATCATTTTTTGTGTCTATAATCTACTAATTACTACATGCTTACCCTTTGATATCTTTTGATGTAATACACAACTCAGCATTAAAATCTGTGAGTGAACAATAAATCACCCCTATTTTCCCACCCTTAGGGTAGGTTTTTTGTATCCAAATTTATATGGGACCACCTTCGTGGTATACCCTATCCATTAAAAAAAGAATTATCAAAATCGGACTAATCTGTAAAAAGTTATGCGTGATCATACATTAAAAAAAAAAAAAAAAACACGCGTCGACTTGTAAACCTCCTCCGTTTTTTCGTCGGTTAAAAATGAATTGTTTTTTTATTTATATTTATATTATTACTGAAGTAATGCTTCCAAATATAAGTTTATTAGATAGACACAAGATAGACACAAGTTTATACCGATCGCCCCATGTTTATATTAATTAGTGGATGTAGCTAACCCTTCCTTACACATACTATGATATTCAAGGGTTGCATTTGTCACACCCGATATAGTGTATAGGACTGCGAGCACTTTCTTTTTTTTAACACGCTTTTATTAGCTTCACCTGTATGTATGTATGTATGAATGTATGTAAAGGAATCTTCGAACGTAATTTTCATCGACTTCCAGACGTCAGATTAAACTGAAATTTTGCACACTTATCAAGTACCGATGAAAATACAATAATTTGGTACCATCGAGCTGATCTGATGATGGATCCGGAAGGTAGGCACTGGAACTCTATAACGGAGCAACGTTTCCTAGCCGTGTTTGGGCTTGTTGGAATTGTCTTGAGATGAACTTTGACCATGTATGGTTTTCAGGGTCTGATGATGGAGTAGGAGAGTAAGCACTGGAACTCCATAGTGGAGCATCGTATACTAGCCGTGTTTGGGTTTGTTGGAATTGTCGTGAGATGAACTTGGACCATGTATAGTTTTCAGGGTCTGATGATGGAGTAGGAGAGTAAGCACTGGAACTCCATAATGGAGCATCGTATACTAGCCGTGTTTGGGCTTGTTGGAATTGTCTTGAGATGAACTTTGACCATGTATGGTTTTCAGGGTCTGATGATGGAGTAGGAGAGTAAGCACTGGAACTCCATAGTGGAGCATCGTATACTAGTCGTGTTTGGGTTTGTTGGAATTGTCGTGAGATGAACTTGGACCATGTATAGTTTTCAGGGTCTGATGATGGAGTAGGAGGGTAGGCACTGGAACTCCATAACGGACCAACGTTTCCTAGGCGTGTTTGGGCTTGTTAGAATTGTCGTAAGATGAACTTTGACCATATATGTATGGTTTTCAGGGTCTGATGATGGAGTAGGAGGGTAAGTACTGGAACTCCATAGTGGAGCATCGTATACTAGCCGTGTTTGGGTTTGTTGGAATTGTCGTGAGATGAACTTGGATCATGTATAGTTTTCAGGGTCTGATGATGGAGTAGGAGAGTAAGCACTGGAACTCCATAATGGAGCATCGTATACTAGCCGTGTTTGGGCTTGTTGGAATTGTCTTGAGATGAACTTTGACCATGTATGGTTTTCAGGGTCTGATGATGGAGTAGGAGAGTAAGCACTGGAACTCCATAGTGGAGCATCGTATACTAGCCGTGTTTGGGTTTGTTGGAATTGTCGTGAGATGAACTTGGACCATGTATAGTTTTCAGGGTCTGATGATGGAGTAGGAGGGTAGGCACTGGAACTCCATAACGGACCAACGTTTCCTAGGCGTGTTTGGGCTTGTTAGAATTGTCGTAAGATGAACTTTGACCATATATGTATGGTTTTCAGGGTCTGATGATGGAATAGGAGGGTAAGTACTGGAACTCCATAGTGGAGCATCGTATCCTAGCCGTGTTTGGGGTTGTTGGAAATTTCGTGAGATGAATTTTGACCATGTATAGTTTTCAGGGTCTGATGATGAAGTCGGAGGGTTGGCACTGGAACCCCATAGCGGAGCATCGTATTCTAGCCGTGTTTGGGCGTATTGGAATCGTATTATGCGCATTTTGGCCAAATATGGTTTTCTGAGTCTGTTGGTAGAGTCAAAGAGAAGCTAAATACTTATTATAAATGTGAAAGAAAGTGATATTGGGTGAAAATATGGATAAGTAACATAATAAAATGGTATAAATAATTTATGTTGACTAAAAAATAAAAAATAAATTACAGTTTAAAAAAACTAAAAAAAAACACGCTTTAAAAAGCCCTGCACTAAAAAGTGTTAAATAATTATAAAATTGAACCTAAATATATTCTCTATTTATCCCGTAAGTGCCTAAATGTAAGCAATTTTTGTAATTAAGTTCAATATTTGAATGAAAAGTGTGTGGCGCTTTTCCTTGTAACCCAATAGAATTTCTAAGCATTATCATTATCATGAAGAAATATCGTAAATTACAAAATGAAAAGCGCCACACACTTTTCATTAAAATATTGAACTTAATTACAAAAATTGCTTACATTTAGGCACTTACGGGATAAATAGAGAATATATTTAGGTTCAATATTATAATTATTTAACACTTTTTAGTGCAGGGCTTTTTAAAGCGTGTTTTTTTAGTTTTTTTAAACTGTAATTTATTAACATAACTAATGGTTGTTAGAAATACTTTCTCGTTTTAATAAGTCCTGATCTAGTTAGCATAAGGCATTATATTGACTGTTCAATTAAAGCGATTCATATCTAGGTTGTTACTAGGCAATACGGGAGCTGGATAGTTAGCGGAGTTTCTGATAGCCCGTTGCGAATAAGCACGGAGGCAAATGCAATGATACTGGTAATTATCTTCTATATATACAAATAAATAAATTGTAGTGTCTCTTTTTAATGACAAAATAATAGCTTTGTACTAAATGCATATGAAATTATATACGGTACTTAAACTGTCTGACTGTTTCATCTCCGAAACGGCTGGAACACTGGCAGATAGCTGATGTTTTAAGGAGTAACTTAGGCTACTTTTATTTTAGAAAATATATCAGAGATCCGCGTAAAAAATAAAAACCGTACGCAGATGAAACCGCTGAGGTCAGCGGTTTCATCTGCGTATTTACTTTACACTAGTAAAGTAAATATCACAATCTCTATGATTCACACTGCGCTGTCACCACGCTGTGTCTCTATCGTAGATTTAGAATTTTCTACTACCGTATCATCTAAGGTCTCTATATACATATATAGGGTAACTGGTAATTAGTAAACGACACTTAGACACATGATTGTACTCATAATAACAAACAACTTTCCCAAAAAAAAAATGTTTTTACTTAGCACATGACTCCATAATATTTAGTAACTAACAAGAATAAAAATACACCATCAGCTTTTATTTAATTTATTTACTTATCCCTATTTACAAACAAAACTATAAAATTACCATTTATAAATCTTTTTTATTAATTTAACCACCGTACGGACCGCGCGCGTTCTATTAGTGTTAGTCGCTGAATATTATGTGCAAAGTAAATTTAAAAAAAATTTTTTTGATAAATTTGTTTGTTGTCATGAGTAGAATCATGTGTTTAAGTGTCGTTTACTTATTACCAGTCACCCTATATATCGAACTGAGCAATAGCATAACTGAGGTAGAGCCACCGTAGCCTATACTCGCGCAGCCCGCAGTCGCCCATGGAGAAAAGCCTATAGGCCCTAATAAGGCACTAACGAACGTTACAATTGATTTTACCATCATTTGTTGGTTATAACAACTATTGACTATAACGACTGTAACCGATGGTCCCTGGTCGTTATAAACAGTTTTGACTGTACTGTTAAAGTGCCTATTGTCCATATTAATC
This sequence comes from Polyploca ridens, assembly GCA_951394255.1. Taxonomy (NCBI): domain Eukaryota; kingdom Metazoa; phylum Arthropoda; class Insecta; order Lepidoptera; family Drepanidae; genus Polyploca; species Polyploca ridens. The sequence goes on along the minus strand of OX596251.1, from coordinate 10,176,458 downwards.
GATTGCCAAAAGAATTTCTAAACGAAACACCACTTTGAAAGCGTATAGAAAAATCTTTTCACATAATTTTCAATTCTCACGCCTTCCGTTTATCCAATAAAAGAATTCTCGGGCCGGTTTAATTGAATTTTTTTTCACTTTGACAGATATTGATCGTACAACTTTCAATACCTTTCTCTTTTATTTCAAATATACGAAGGAGCTATATAGTATAATAAATCACTGAAAATGAAAGCTGTTTTAAGCCTTTGATATAGTCCATAAATCATGGAATAAATGAAGCGCCTATGAACTATTCACAAAAACTTTCAAAACTTTCAAATTGAAACAAGCTTCAGTATTTTGCCATATCATGCTATTATGTATTCTGTAGTCATGTTGAATAGGCATTAAATGTATTGAAGTAAGCACCAATTAATACTTAAGCATAATAAATATTGAAATTTTTTCTGAATCAGTTCTGGCAAATTGAATGTTACCTAAACGTGTTTTTCGTAATAAGGTATAAGAGGCTGAATAATCTGTTGAAAAGTTTTAACGATATCGTCTTTGCAAAGTCACAGTCAAAAGGAGTAAAAAAATATCCAGTGAATGTGCAAAAGTAAAATATCCCTAAGCAATAAAATTATTTTTTGAAAACTTATTAATAAGTATTAATTTCCACCCAAATAGGCGCCTAATTTAATTAAATGTTGTTTCTAAAACATGTTAGTGACAAAAGAGAGATCACGGAACACAAATTGTTTTGCACCCCTCATACTCTAAAGTAGACCATAGTTTATCTAAGAAGCGGGTTGAAAGAGATACTCTTCGAACTAGTAATAAAAAGAAACAAGTATATATATATGTGTAACAACATGTGTGTAGCAGCAATGGTAGAAACCTAGGACCACTTCGTTCGAGCGGTAAAACATATCATTTGAAATGGTTGCCTTTCATCCGACGGTGAACAATCCACTATTATAAACATAAATTGTAGTAGGCATTTAGAATTATCGCACCCACAAACTAAAAGTGCTGTGCTCGATAATTCTCTGTTCAATATTGCAACACTGCTGACCACATATTGTCATGTTGAGGCATGAAATATCTTTGATAATATTGGGTCTTTATACTGATATGGAGTATATTTTTGAAATCTCTATGTTAATCACTGGATTACTCAAGTATACTCATGTACAGTCGCAAACTTTTATTTAGAGAGAATACCTGAAACTGACGTTCTAGGGTCAACTGGTCTCAGATATCGCATATTATTGATTTGGAGCTTTGGACCTTATTGCATTATGACTGTTTTTAGAACATTTCTATGAAATGAATGAAATGATAAAACTAAGCTAATAAAAATGTTAATTAATCAACAAAGTTTTGTCAGTCTGTTTAAATCAGAGGTATAGAGAGAATATAGGAGTTATTGGATCAATCTATTCGCTTAAAAACATAGGTACTTTTATTAGTGAAAACTATGTATATTTTCCATTCAATTTTTTTCCTAATAAAGCTGATTTCTGGATTCATTACAAGCTTGCCGATAGCTATTTCTCTTTGTTCAAATCTACAGATAATATATAGAAATCACCAAACCCTCGCCCTTCATTGGCTTCAACTTGTTGCTAATACTTTTAATTTTGAAATCTAAATCATTGAAACTATCAACTCCAAAAGTTATAGTACCTAATAAATCGTGCCTACATAGCTGTTCAAGTCTCCCAAGCAGTAACTCTTCCATTGCCATAAAGAAGGCAGGTACCTACTTGAACTGAATTACTTTGGTGATAAATTGAATTGGTTCTTACAAGTAAGCTTGTAAATAATGGGTTTGCTTACTTACTTTAAGTTCGAAGCAGTTGCTATCTCAAACCGCAATTCTTTAATGGTAGTTCCTTCCAAAGCGTAGTTCCATCTACCTCATTACTTACCAAGGTGTAATTGTGGTCAAACGCACCTCTATATGATTATGTGTTCCTAATACAACGTCCTGACTGATACATTAAGCTGGAATTTATATCAAGTAAAACTATGGGTCAAAGCTTTTAATTAAAATGTTTTACTGCCAGTTTCTGAAAGTCAAATCAAAATTTTATTAATCTCTTGTTAAAAGTATACCTGTCATTGTCTATGACGTCTGAAACGACAAAGACGGCAACAGTTTTGATGATAGATTAACTTTGATTTGGCTTTCAGAAACAGGCAGATATTCTGATATACAAAATTAAATAATATTTTATAGTACTGTATGCCCAACACACGCATTTAGGTTACGCTTCTCCGTTACTTAAACTATTCATTATTATATAATGTTACAGGCATCATAACATACTAATCACCTCTTTATCAATCTGGATTAAAATTTTAATCATTTAACCCGAAGTTATATAATCCAAAAGCTGTGTCAAAATAATGTACAGTCAGCAATATAAGTAGCACAACTTTCAGTACTAAAACCAAGCAAATTCACGTTGCCTTTGAGAAACATTCAGTCTATTTACTTTTATATCCTAGGACAGTTTTTACTCACATACGACAATCTTCTATCACTATAAGCAGATCTTATACTACGGAAACCAAATACCTGGAGTGGAACTAAGCTTATATCATTCAAAAGATACTGTGCCATATATTATTTAAAAAAAAAATTACTACGAAAGATACTAGTACTAAATAAATACCTAACATTGTAATCCTACTCGTACACAATTCCAACGTCGTCAGTTTAATCTTGTTTCAAGGCGTTGTATGTTCTCGACATTAGATACAAGGGTAAATCGAATAGCCAGTGTACACGTGCGCTTAAGCTGTCGCCTCGTCACAGCTGGCCGGATCCACTCAAAATAATTATAATCTCACAAAAATGTTACAAACCAACCTTCAGAACAACAAAATACAAGTGATGAAAACTGTCCGCCTAGAGATGTTTTTTGATTGATGATCGACGGTAGCTTGTTTTGTCGCTCTTAAAAGTTCTGTTTACGAAACAATTATTGTATAATCAACTTATCTATTTTAAGAGAAGTAGAGCATAGCTTGAATTCGCTCAAAGAGCAGCTCGACTGGGGAAACACCTCCACCTTACACCGCAGTCAAATAACAATGTAATGTAGCGCGTGAGTATAAGATAAGGTTGCCAGAGCTCATTGGAAGAAAGGTTACGTAACGTGTGAGTGAAGCTCCGGCTATTTGCAAGCGTTGCTTGTGGTACACACGGCTACACATCAAGCTATACATTTCCAGTATAGGCTGACCTCCCAATGTACGGAAATCCTATACAATGCGAGATCAGCTTATACTGGAAATGTATAGCTTGATGTGTTGCCGTGTGTACAACACTCGTAGTATCGGCAACCCTTATTACCAGACGGGCCATGCTTGTTTGCCAACTTGGTTGTAATAAAATAAGACAATCATAACAAAAATATTAACTAAGTTTTATACCATTAATTGATACTGCAAACGATGGTCGTTAAACAAATTATATCTTAATTTCAATATTTACGAGTAGTTTGTGTTTAGTACCAGCTGTCGGAGCCAGATTATTTAAAGACCCCTAGACGCCCGTCAGCTAAGAAAAGGTATATTTTCTAAATTGGGGTCATGTTTGAGTACTCAGATATCTTTTCTGTATAAAATCCCGCATAAAAACTAACCAAAGATTTCTGTATATAAATTACAAACGAGTTTATTCAAAAGATTTAGATCTCAAAGTTTTTCTTTAAGCCTTTGCCTACATTGAGTCAACAAAATTATCATAATAAAGTAAGTTTTCAGAGTGGCAAAGTCAAGAGCTTCCAAAGTCAAACTTAAAGTGTTTGGCTCACTTTATTGTAACTGGCTAGCGTGCTAGCGAGTGTCGCCGCCATACGTCACGTTCACAACCCGCCAATTTGTCTGTCATTTGCCAAATCCAAACGCGCCCCGAATGTCGGCCGAGCATCTCTTAAATATGTATTCGGTGTATCCGCACGCTTTCTATAATATACATACGCTAAATTAAATATGGTATATAATATTATGAGCTGAAATGTTTGAAAAGCTAATAATTAATCTAATTAAATTAACTTTTTGATGTTCGCACTTCGCACACAACTCTCACAAAACCAATCTTGGATAATATCAAAATTTTAGGTTTCCGAAGTTAAACATCGTTCTTTATGAAAATCAATGGGAGATGAACAGAGCAGTGGAGGATGACCACTGCTGAACATAGGCCATGTTCAGCAGTGGTCATCCTTGTGTCCCAGTGATAGCAGTCTCGAGTACCACATTTCTCACTTTCCCTGCGGGACCACTTCCCTGCGGCGTGATGTTATAAGGCCTTACTTATAAAACGCTATCTAACTAAGGCCCACTTCGTTAACATGAGTTAAAATTTTACACATTCAACCCGAAGTTACACTGAAAAAAATTATCTACAAAACTAGTTACAGTATTACCCAACTGATATGGCGCGTCGTGAATCTTCGTTCGCACAGAACAGAAAGTATGGCCCTGAAGATTAACGAAAGAATGCTTAAAACTTACAATCAACCTTAGATCACTACTATAAGGTTCATAATACACTGCAGCTGAAAGTTCCGTCTCACTCGCGCGTGAGGCCCCTCCGCACGGCGCGCGCTAACATGGCGGCAGCTGCCGACCAATAGCGTTTCCCGTGCTTTGAAAATGTATCTTCTGCGCAGGTACATCGGTAAGCCATATTAGTTGGGTACTACTGTATGTAAGTTGACGTTTTGTTGTCAGGAAACTAACTTTAGTTTTCGGGAAACTAACTTTAGTTACATTTAATCACGAACAAAAACTAGTTTTGTTACTGGTAAGTTTAGTTAGCAAGTCACTCTGTTTAGGTTATTGGTCGTCAAACTTTGTGTTACTGCTAAATAAAATTTTGTAGTCACTTGTATTCCATTTTTTTCAGTGTACTCGTACATTACTCGGTGATACGACATTTTGACAAAGCTTTTGGTGTATGAAACTTTGGATTAAATTAATAAAATGTTAACCCAGGTTTTCGCAAGTCGTCCTGTTACACTGATTTAATTGGTCACGTAAATAAATTCATATTTTTCCAATAACATGAGGTGGTCGATATATATCACAACTTATAACGACAAATGTTTTTGACGAAAAGTGTTTTTTCAGTAAAGCCGATAAGGTTTCGGTGGCTTAAGTTTCGGTTCTTATTTTTTTAGATGGCCTAGATATCGCCAAACTCTCCAAATTTGATATTTCAAAGAAAACAACAATTTGAAAGTAATTTAATATTTTTTGTATAATAAGAAACGCTTGTACTTACCTACCGACTTTCCCGAGCACTTAGCATACCAAATAGGTAACAAATTTATAAACTTAACTAATTAGGCGAGCGCTGCCCTGAGTTTCATGTTTGCTCTGAACGTCGTAAAGTTCTTCCAACTTCCTAATTTGAAACGGCCGTAATTATTGTTTATCAGAATCATTTACCAAGTTTGTTTGGTTCCCCTATAGAAAAAGTTGTAATTAAAAACGGGATTTGAACGCGGTTTAAAAATGTATAAGGTCTCGTTTGCAAAACAAAAGCATTTTGTCCGCGTATTTAATTGCCTGTGGAGACAATTACTGGGGGATATTATTTTAATATGGACTTGACTTTACAGCGTTTTTTATGTAGTAGAAAATGAATAAAAATGTTCTATTGGAAACTCACAAAGAGTTCTCGGAAGAGTGCGACAGCTGTCACTTGGACAAAGGAAGTTGGTCAGACTTGTCTTGGATGCGGTATAAAGTTTGTACCCCTGCGCCCTGTGCTACTATAATGGTTATCCTCTTTCCGATTTAATTTAACAAACATTTACGCTTCTAAAGTGTTCATATATTATCAACATCGGATTTGCAATTAGGTAGGTTTCTCAAGAAAAATGTTACATTATGGTACCTTAGTATGACTTATCGAATGGCATTTATATTAGTACGGAAGGATTATACTTTTGATATGTACCTAGCGATAACGTTTATTGTTTCTCAGTCTCTACTATCTTTATTTTTCTCTTTCTCTCTCTACTTTATTTATAAAGTGCTAACTTATACCCTGTCTCTTCTATATTTAAGAGCTGTGCTCTTGTCGGTGTAGCATATTTCCGCTCTATCGCTAGCAACAATTTGCACCTCCTTATATGACACGACATCTAGTTTACCTTCACATGGTCTATATCACTTATCCTTGGTCTTGCCCTTCCTCGCTCTTCTTCTATTATGTTTTTGATACATTCTTCGAGTCTTATAAGATGGCCAAACATCTTTCCCCTCCTATTTTCTATCGTCTCGATAATGTTTCTATTCTCTTTTACTTGACACAACACTTCCTCATTCGTCACCCTCTCAGTCCAGCTAAACCTCTCCATCCACATCCAACACCGCATTTTAAAGGCACCTATCCTAGCACTACAATAATAATCCTTAGCAAATTATAAAAGCAAAACTGACTGTCTGCCTGCTTCATACAAAAACAACGCAAAGAGTCGAACAAAACGACACACAATTTTATTTTTTTAAGTTATTTATTGTAAGCTAGTAAGTTATTTAGTAGTTGCATCCTGGTACAGAGAATTTAATTTATTTTTTGTGGTTTTAGGTCACACCTTGATTAATTTATAAATACCACAAAAACAATTCCTCTATATTGAGTCATTAGCGAGATTTTCACAATATGGCAATTTAAATTACAGTAAGGAAATAATTGGATTTTATCCATGAGATATTTTCGTTTGAAAATAGGCACAGCAGCATAGTATAAAGGACGGACGGACGTCAGCCAGACAGACACACGAGAAAATTGATAAGGGTCACTTTGGAAATTACCCAACAGACAAGCTAAACCGATTTTTTCTTTTAACTCGTTCATTTTTTTAATAACAAAGGATTATTAAAACAGCCTTTGAGAAACTTAACAGAAACTGAAAGAACATTTTAAATAAACATTAATTAAATTTTAATGGCATTTAATTGCCACTTAGTCTTTAATATTAGTTTTAAGTACACTTAAGGGTAAGAAAGATAACTTTATGCAATCAAACTTAATGACTTTCTTCACGTTGATTGGCCGAGAGCGAAGTACTAACGAGCGTTGATTCCAACAAAGTTCGCAAATTGTTTGCTTATTCAACGTAAGGTAATAACGCCTGCGACACACGGTCGTCAACTTCTGGCGAGCGCGCATTAAACATTTATATGAATGCTGTAACATGGTTTGATTCAGACCAATATAGGTATTTAATACAGATTTATTATAGCTAAATTGATACGACATGTGATTACCAATCATACGTTAGGACGTATCCTACAAATGCAACAAGTCAGAATTTCACAGAATTATTTACTGAAAATAATTCGATTAATTAGTAAAGTAATTATAGTTTGGTTCTTGGAGCTAAACTATTCGCGCGGGATTATCTATTCGATTGGATAATTTTATGACAACATGCAAGTTAAAGTTAAATATTAATAATGTTAAGTTAGGTAATATTAGGTAGGTATACAAAAGCCAAGTAGTATTAGAATTAAATAAATAGTAAATGCAGAACATACGTAGAGTGAATAATTTTACAATCCAACCAATCTATACACTATAAGTTATGAAATTAAGTATATATTGTATGACTGCCATCAATCTGGAAAAGTTAGGATTGTTCAAAATTAATTAATTGATAAAAGTTTTACGAAATCAAATTGATAAAAGTTTTTTTTTTCCGAACCGTAGAACGGTGTGTAACCAAGCCCAAGGCACGAAGGAAAGAAATGAGGAATTTTTGAAAGCTGGTAGGGAAGACGATTATGAGCTTTTGAAATACGTCAAATTCTAACAATCTGAGTGAATATTCGGATTTTAAAACGCTTTATCATCAGATTTAATAATGAAGGCTTTGATGCACATTAACAGACAGTGTTTGATCTCCAAACTTCGCAAACTCATCATTTTCTAAGTTAAAAAGTACTGGATAAATCTACATAAGGTGTAACGGAAAGGGTATATACATCCGAAGAGGGTGAAGACTACGTGAGGTACAGACTATCTATAAAAAGTTTCAGCTCAAAATAAATTACTCAAAAATTCAAACCAAATTTTTGAATTCAAGTCTTTTGAATTTTAATCATAACCAACATGGTCACCGGTCAATTAGGGTCATTATCATTTTACGTCCCTTGTATAAAATTTTATCTTTTGCAATCTGTGCGCCTAGTACCAAAAAAGTGGATTACTGTAATGTGTATACACTTTCCGTTACACCCGGTATATAAGTAAAACTACAAGAGGGATTATAAAAAGAGAAGCCATTCTTCTAAACATAATACAATAATAACAATAATCTAATCCAGCCCGCTATCAATGTCGCAGATCGGCTGTGTATGTTAGAATTCAATTTAACATCAAATAATAATATAATAGTGTCCAAGCCAAGCACGTGTATGGTGTTCATATTTGGCATATAGCTGAATCAGCATGATCCGATCTCTGAAAGGTTTCGGAGCGAGTCACGTACGACCGCGTCAATTTATCAGCCATCAGCCGATGTGGTCCCGGTATGAATGCTGTTGGAATTTTTACATAGTCACGCTGTTTGAGAAACATATACGCAACATTACAGGTGAGTTATATTTTATTTCGTAGCTTTGTCATATAGAACTAGTTTCCGCCCGCAGATTCATCCGCGTTGCCAAAGGATATTATTTTACTTGAAATAAAAATTATCCTGTATGTTATTCCAGAGTATGATCTATCTATGTCCCAAGTTTCGTACAAATCCTTTTAGCCATTTTTTACTGGTTATCCTGTAAGTGTTGATGAATGGGTGATTGATACAAATATCCAAACTAGTGAGATGAGATTAGCTAGTTATATAATGATTCAAAAGCTGTGATTGTGCCCTAAGGAAAAACTATAATAATTCCAGTAAAAGTCTCACGGTTTTAGAATTTTTTAATGATTGATTTTTTATGCTATTTCCATAGATAATTTTGCGTTTTTTTTTCTTCTAATACTTTTTCTCATTGGGCATCATCTCAGTTTTCAAGGATTATCATTTGGACCATGATCGGTTGACTATTACGCGACCCCCTCGGGCGAGGAAAACAATAGAAATCAATTGTAATTTTTTAACCACAAGGGAAGGGATAATACAGGAAACCTGTATATAGTAAATAGTACAATATGATACATGTGTGCAAATTTGATTATTACCAGTCCACGCAAACAATAAAGGAGCCGAGAGTGTAATAAATCAATGCACACGAGTGTCATACAACATTTTTCAACACACTTGAGGAAAAAAATAGACTTGTATTTTGCAATAATTGTCACTTTACGAGCGAATGTGTTGAAAAATAAATTACCGATACCGTACGTATATTGAGTGAGTACTCATGAAGAAAAAATATTTTGCCACAAACATGTAAGTTATTAGGTAAAGCTCTTCGCTAGGAAGTTTATTTTTATATATTTTTTGTTTGTATACAGTATTAGGATATTTAACAACCTACTCATTATTATATTTACTCGTTTCAATGATGGATCAAATGCGAATCTTTCCTGTAAAACCAAACTCTATATTTTCGACGCAAAGGCTTGTCTATATACCTATCTTGATGTCAATAAAATTTCAGAGATGAAATTTGCTTTGATATTTTGAACTAAAATAGCCAATGAAGTTGCTATTTTGTATACGAAAACAAGCACAGTGAAACTATAGGTATTCGTTGCTCTACATTCAATCTCTGTATTTATTTGTCTGAAAAACGTAAGCTGCAGATTTTATGTTGTAAGTTATACCTTTCATTGACTTTAATTAGATGCTTTATACTGTATAAGTCGTACTCTATTCTTGAATTTCGTCTGCTTACGGGTAAAACGTGATAAGTGCAGTTAGTGTCATTTCGAGTAAATGACTTTTCAAAGTTTAAGTTTTAATTTGATCTATTTCAAACTCGTTAATTAAAAACCTGTTAAAGCGAAATGTTGCATTAACTAACCTTCTTTTAATATTTACTCTTATATAATATTTGGTATTAGTAAAAACTGTATAAAATTAAATTAGATCGAAAGCGGACTGCATTTATGATGTTTTACCTGTACTTAACAAAAGTGATATATCTTCTGAATTCAATGATTTTATAAGCTAATTTCAGTTTTGTGTAATGGCTTATTATATTTTACACCAATTACTTGATTGGAAAGTTTTTTTTGGACAAAATTCGCTGAAATAATGATATTTTTGATACATTTAACCTGTTTTACCTGTAGAGTTTAGTGTAAGTATGTCACTTATTAGGTGCTAACTTCATACAAAAATAATCATGAATAAAAATAAATTATTTTTTACGAAGCAAGCACGACTGGCAAAAGTTCCCTTCAGCAGCTTTGGCAAGAGACCAGTCAGCTCGACTCGAGAGGGAAGGCTTGTTACTGAACCTCGAGGTAGAATTTTTAGCGTTTTGCATAAGAGATGTTTGGGTCCTGATTAGATCGCACAGTTGCTTGGCTGGTGACCTTCTAGTATATCTCACACACCGTTGGTCACTCGCCATCGAGAGTCAAGGTAAGGCATTGGCAGTGAGCCTAAATGTGGCGAAGGCGTTCGATCGGGACTGGCAACAGGGTCTATTAACAAAGTAACCAGCGTACGGGCTTCCCGAGGGGCTATGCAAATGTGTCGCTAGTTTTTTGTCCAGCAGATGCATTAAAGCCGTCGTTGACGGTTGTTGCTCCAATAGCATGGTCATAAATTCCAGCGTTCCACAAGGCTCTGTACTGTCTCTGACGCTGCTCCTGCTGCATATCAATGATTTGCTGTGTATTGACGGCATTCAATACGGACTCTATGTGGATGACAGTACTGGGGACGCTCATTACTCGGGCTGTGCCAATATCCCTCGAACCGTGGTGGTGGAAAGCCGCGAACTTCTTTTGTCTGAAATCGAGAGTACACTATCCAGTATCTCCGATTGGGGTCGACTAAACATATCAACCCCACAAGCCTGCGCGTTCACCGCTAAGAAAACCCTATTTACTGTCAACAATTCCAGAACATGTCTTTGAACATCGGTAAGAGCATTGGAATCCTTGGCGTCGACATTTCTAGCGACGTTCTGTATCCTAAACATTTGGAAGATAAGGTCAAGCTCGCATCTAAAAAGCTCGGTGTGCTCAATAGAGCGAGGCTGTGTGAAGTACAGCCTCGATCTATTGAGCACCACAGCAAATGGGGTTTTCTTAGCGGTGAATCGAGGCATAGACTGCAACTTTATAAGTCGCAAGTCCAGCTCCATAAGGAGTACTACTGCCATGTGTGAGCAGGGGCACCTAAATACCAGCTTTTGCTTTTTGACTCGGTTCAACGGCGAGCCATTCGAATTGTCTACCCCGAGATCCCGAGCACACAAGCAGCTTAGAACCGCTAAGTCTAAGGAGAGACTTTGCCTCCTTGCGTGTGTTCTACCGCCTGTACAACAGACAGTGTTCTGAAGAATTGTTTGACCTGATGCCCACGGCTACCTTTTACCTTTGCAAATCTCACCATCGTCGGGGAGTCCATCCTCATCCTCATATATTTGAACCAAAATGTTTTCGTACTGTGCAGTTTCAAAGATGCTTCCTACTACGGACACAGGCTGTGGAATGAGCTCCCCGCCATGGTTTTCCCAGAGGAGTACAGCATGGGGTTCTAAAACAAGGGTTTGATGAGTCTTTTACCTTAGAAGTATAAAAAAGCAGCCATTTTGATCATAATAATTATAAAAAGATCACAGTTTAAACATTTTATCCAAGTGTGGCTGTACCGTATAAGCTTCTGCCATTGACGAATATAGTTACATAGTATACTTAGTTTTTTTTCTTTACCACCCTTGGGACGTAAAATATCATTTACATTCCACACCTTAGATACTTTTAGGCCTACTTTCAGATTATGAGAGGATGCACAATTTATTTCTACGCAGTGCACGTGCGCACGGAATGTGACAACTACGATCAATCGCTCTCGTTCTTACTGGTAAAAAAGTATAAATGTCATTTATTTCGTTTTTGCTGTAGAGACATTAGCACACCAAGCTGAATTACTTAATTAGTAAAACAGAATAATTATTGCGACTTAACTATTTAAAATATATAATGTAAAAAGTTTTAACCGTATTTATTGTTCTTTACCTGTATAAACTGAAACGGAATGTGCCATAAGATTATTTATTATGTTATACTAATATCTTTTTTTCAAAATGTGAGTATATATCACTTTTACAAACTCATTATCTCTGCAGCCATTGGACATTGCATTTATTCGGTTTTACCAGTAGATAGCGCGTAAAAAATTACATGTAACTGCATTTTTAACTCGATTTAGTAAAAAAATGCATTTATCATGTTTTACCAGTAAGCAGACGATTTCATCTTAAGATTATGGTCCTAACGCAAACATGAAATGAGTGTAAACAGTTTTTTATTTAAGAATTTGACATGGTTTGAAATAAGAACGGTGTTATAGAATATGTATCGATGAAATAAATGTTTTGGAAATCTAATTTTTATTATGTCTACATAAATAATGTATGGAATTTTAAAGCCTTATATAAAATCATCCTTCCAAATGAATACCAATTCCAAAAAAATATAGTGCATGCTGCGGTATATTTGTTCATTGCCATTTAAAACTGCGCGTCCTGTCATTCTCTCGAAATGACAGGGCAAAATCACACGGAGCGGTTGAATAAACATTTATTTATATTCAGATGGTTATTCATTTAGTTGACAAATGGAGTTCCTTTCTTCTTATAAAAAGATTTCTGAAAATTATATTCTATAACAGAATTCTTATAAACAAGTATAATAATAATATAAAAATGACTTGGCATAGATTCCCTCCTACACCATAGGTGACTACTCACTCAGTTGATATTTACTACGAATCTCGTAGCATCCAGGCTACGAGATAAATACATATTTTAAATCACGAAGCAGAAATAGTTTTTGAACCCAGAAAAAGTTATACGGCACCTCCAAGCTAAAAAAGAACATATTCAAAATATAACCTCAAAGAGGTTTTTAGCTATGTGCACTGGTAATATTAAAGTGAAATATGGAGTGTACAGTATTCCTTTGGATTTTGCAAAATAACACCACGGCAAGCACGAAATTTTATATTTCACGTCGTGGTCTAGCAATATCTCGCTAATATATCTCTTGCTAAGCCGTATGCGTATGCATTCAGCTCTATATTTAAAAAGTTTGCATAAAAATACAGTTAGTATCAAAAGGAGCTTGGACTTTTTGGCGGGAACTTGCAGAGTGATCTTGCGTTTTCATTTTTATTTTCATAAATTCGTGTATTTTGAGTTTTATTGCATATTATCGGTGGTATTTTATCCAATAAAGATCAATCAATGTGCACCAGTGAAGTGAAATGAATGAATCATATGTATCGTGACATTTCAAGTTGTCTCAAGAAGTCCGTGAAAAGTTTTAGTACAACCACCATTGTTACTAAAACATGTCTTTTATGGACGATGACTGACTGAGGACTATTTATGAAAGTGATTTATTGTGACTAGAACTTATAATATAACTGGAAAATAGTAAAATACACAAGCCGTGTGACGCCAACATCTTAATGAAAAAAAAAAGGAGCTTGTCACCTTGACATTTGGTATGAAAATTGCGGAATCTATACTACTATAATAAAGCGGAAGAGTTTTTTTGTTTGTTTGTTTAAACGGGCTAATCTCTGGGACTACCAGTCGGATTCGAAAAATTCTTTAACTAATAGGAAGCTACATTATCCCCGAGTATTATAGGCTACTTTATATCCCGGGAACGCGAGTGAAACCGCGCGGAACAGCTAGTATGACATATACTTAAGTGATCGGCTACTTTTGACGCCAACTGTTTATTAAATTTCTTACGATCAGGAAAAAACGATGATGATGACGAGAATGATGATGATGATATTCATAATAAAGTTATCAAACGTTGATTACCTAAAATTCCGAAGTCTTTATCTGACAGGTGACAGTTGGTGATCGAAAGAGTGAGACGGGGCACACTATTACACTGATTTAGTTAAAAAGCGATTATGAATAAGGGGGTTAGTCACTTCATGTCATCTAATAGATAAAGGTGAGGCAAAATGCAAGAGCCTAATTTTAAAACATTTAATTAGGTAGCTTTAAAGTCTACCTAGCTGTAAAATAACATGAGGTGTGAAACTGCCACGTTTCAACTTTTATACGTATAAGTACAACATATTGCGATAGGTTTTATCGTCACATCCCACATGCTAGCTTGGGTTCATAAATGTTTGTTCTTTATTATACTATTTATACCAAATTTTCTTTATTACCTACGCGATAAGAAAACTTACCAGGAACCTTATAATTATGCCATAGAGGCACTCCGTATTTTCTTGACATATTAATTGCATACCATAAACATATAATTTATAGTCAGTTTTCTTAAAGATGAAATAAGAATATTCATTCAAATCCGTTCATCAAAATTCAAATAAAAAGGTGTCTATTTAGGTCTATATCCACATACTTAGAAAAATAACTCGAAAATGTGCTAAATTGATACTTTCAATATTGAATACAGAAAACAGTAAATATAAACCGCAATTTCGTTTTCATTTCAGTTATTTTATAATAAAAACAATTCAGCCATCAAACAAGGTAGTTTTTCAGAACACTTACGTACAATTCCCCTATAGAAAGTCGTAATATACTGGTCTCGCGGGAAATCTGGTCTATTGCCTGTTTGTTTTGTTCAACTGACTGGTTGTTCGCCAGTTGAATGTACGGACCACATGGAGTTATAGCTCTCCAATGAATTGCACATTAAAAAAATAATTTGCGACCCACATTTTGATAAAAAAAAAATGGAATTTGACACATTTTATTACTTTTGTGTTCAGTCCTCATTTCGTATTAATATTTAAATATTTGATTTAATATAAATGTAAATTTCCATTGTATATTATATCCACAAACAAATCCCTTGTTTAATTTTGTGCGATGTCAAATTATATGAAGACCTGTCATAGCGTCCCCAGTGATGAACCCAAGGAGATTATTTTGCAACAATATTACATTCATTTCAAAATAAAAACAACATATTAATATACATATCAGAACAGAGCTTTGATAACGGACGTGTACAAAATACATGTATGTAATTTTTCGACACGACTGCTCTTATATTTTGGCTTATATTCATCCCAATATTCGCTTGCAAATAAAATAAATGCTTGTGTTTATGTCCCACATTCACGTTGCTATTCAAGAGAGAAAATTTTAACTTAACGACGGCAATAACGGCCTTACCGGGGCTCGTTTACACCTTCACGTAATATTTTCACCTGCGCGTGAACGGAACCGGAATGTTGGTAGCGTAGATAGGTATATACTTCTGCAACCACATTTTTATCCAGCCAACAACACAGGGTTTAATTCTATTTTATCTCAGGTAACTTTTGCCACGAGTTCCGATGCACACATAGTGCGCAAAGTGCTAGAACTGTAACGACAGCAAATTGCTCTTAAATTTGGTTTTCTTACAACTAAAACATGGAACTCCGTACCGTTCTTATCTTTTGTTTTGTAATATACGATACCTAAGAACTTCATTTACAATCATAGTAGAAATTAGTAAAAATATATAATATTCAGTACAAAAGATTGTATTTGAAAAAAGAGTGTCTTTCAACAATTTTATTCATACCTAATTGAATGGTAGAATGGTATCTTTCCTTTTTACCACAAAATAATTCTTTAGTAACGCTAAATTCATGTCTATTTATCAAAAGATACATAAATAATTCTCTTCTGAACGCAATTGTGTCCATAAAGGCTTTCTGGTGAAAGTTTGGTGGTTACGACAAGTAGAAAAGTGGCAACATTAATCTGATCCCCGGCAGCAAATAGCTCTCGAATGCGGTGGACGAGGGTAATGCACCGTGTGAGGAGTAGTTGGAGCAGAAACTGAGCGGCTGCGACCACTGTGCTCCCTTTTGCTCCATCAGATTCATGATACTTTATTATATTTCCTTCATATTTCTTATTTGGATAGAGAATGTATGACGTTTTTGTTATTGAAAGAGTAACTTATACAAATAATTTCTAAATTATATTATTATGGAACAAAGGGAAGATTATACAAAAGAGAATACTCGCTTCTACTTGTATCTCTTGAATGCTATTATAACTAACTACGAGAATGAAGCGCTCGTGGTGTAGCATGATTAGCCGTTCTTAATCGATCGGCAAAGTTAAGCTATCATCGTCGTAGTCGGTACATGGATGGGTGACCGCCTAGTGGTATTTCAAATCGAGCGTTTCCGTGCTTCGGAAGACAGTAAAGCCGTTGGTCCCGGTTATCACATAATTGTGATATTCGTTAAGCTAGTTGGATGCCTCCTAGGCTGCTTGAAAAATTCCAACAGTAGGTTGACCACTAGCCTACCTCCACCAATCCGCAGTGGGCACGCGTGGTGGAGTATTGCCCATTCCCTTTCACCCTCATTTGTGAAAGGAGGCCTGTGCTCAGCAGTGGGACATTATAGGCTGATGATGATGATGATGACGTGAATGTAGATGAAGAATTGGATATTGCTATTTCTTTGGATAACCATTCGAGTTTATAATAAATACGTAAATTATGTGAAATAAAAACAATAAAATGGCCATATCATGTAGTTCCAAAGTAGAATAGACCTTAACTTGGAGAGCGAGCGACTTATCTAAATCATACCACTATACGCCAGCCCCCGAGTTTGTTTAATACACTTGTGAACGACGGACGTACGAACCAACCCGGCTATTTATTATTTTTATAACAATAAGTTATAATGTGTGTATCAAAAAACATACATACACTTATAATATAGATGATAATGACTTGACTATGCAATATTTTCCTTTGAAATAAAAATACATTGATGTGATAAGTAATCTTCAAAAATCAAGTAAGCAAATAATAAAAGTCAACATTAATTATTGCATATTTTACGGGTATGGATTATTCCATATCCATAATAATAGGCCATATATTATTAAAAACTGTTCAAACTGTTTCCTTTCACCGATTTTATTTTCGTTTTTCCTTGATTACCGCAAGCTTCCCTTCGCATGAGCAGATATTGGCAGCATAAATACTGCAGTTGCATTGTACACCGTGAAAAGCTATTGTTAAATTTAATTAAAATTATGAAGGATTCCTGTGAAATATTGGTTCTGATATTAAATATTGATTGGACTCTTAAGTGCTCCTATATTGCGTGTTAGTGGCACAGTATTATTTGTTGTGCTATAAACAATAAAGCTAACTTTCCGCCCGCGATTTCACTTGCAATTACCTCTTTTATCACCAAACCTGGGATCTTCGGCCATATCATCACATACCATGGTGAGATTGCGGTCAAACACAGGCCTGTATAAAGTACAAAAAAAGTAAAATTTTCTATAGAAACTTTCATCGTCTATTTTACTCCTAACCGGGGGAACTTTGTAGTATCCTCTAAATTACATGGTTCTTTGACCAGAAGTTTAGGCTCTACAAACCACTCTTAAGACTTGTTCTTTTATATCAAAAAAGAAGATACATATCTTTCCATTTTTCAATAAAGACTGAAAAGTTAATTTTGTAAATAGGTAGTCAACTATTAACAGCCCATAGTATTTATCGGCAAATAGACGGACGCAATCATTCCCCGACACCTTATCGTCAGCTAGTTAAGCGTTTCGCTGATTGCTGGATTGAGTTATAAATCTCAAGCGGCACGCGATCCATCCCTTAAAACAAGTGGTTAGAGTTACTGGAAGTACTACGTTTCAATCACCTCACATGTAATCCCACGTGGGGCGATTCTAATTAAGTGCTTTTCTGTTCTGTTGTGAGCGAATTCAAGCCTTGCGGTACGGAGGTATGCAGATTGTGCTACGAATATTCCAAGCGTTCGTAGCTTTGTAAAATTAATATAATTCTAATATTGATCAAAGTCAACACCTGTTTATATAAGTACCAACGAAATTAGAATGTCTGTAATTTTTGTTAACGAATATTGATAGTAACTGTAGTTAATTAACTTCGCAAAATTAAAAGTATCATTGTGAATTCGGGGTGTTTATTTATATTTTATATATGTCTGTGCTGAACAGCGCTTATATTAACAACATGATAGTGGTACGTACGTCACTGTATCAAACTAGTTTGGTTGTTAACATTTCGTAAATAATTAAATAGATGAAAAATATGATTAAGTGCGAGTAGGACTAGAGAACAGAGAGGGTTTCGTGCCCTTTAAAATTTGTATGATTGCGGTTGCTCGCGATGAACACTATACGAAATTAACTGCAAATAAATGTTATCACGTAATAATTCCACATTAGATACGTTGAAACGTATATGTTTTTCTTCTACTCGGCTTGTGTTAAATCACAAATCTCACCATAATAGGTGATGATTTTGGGATTGATTTTCTTAAGAAATGTATACTATGTGTGTTCGTTCACGCGTGTTCACCCGCGTTCCCAGCATAAAAAGAGTCTTGATGGCTGATGACCAAAAGGCGTCCTCAGTGGGGTCAAGCCCCTCAACCCCCCCAAACCGAAATCCTGGATCCACCACTGCCACTTCCCTTAAGTTGTACTATTATTTATTCTGTGCCTTAAGTTGATAAAGCTCTCTGTATAGTCACAAGTAAAATGTCAAGCCTAACTTACAAATATTACAATTCCGTTATAATAAATGTGTAGTGGAATGTAATTTGTGAATGATTTATGAATGTGTTCGCGTCGTGCAGTATTACATTAATATTGAGTATGTGGTCATACGTCAAAATGTAATTTTGTGACGGACTTTTTTACGAATAACTTTAACTATCTGACTTGAATATCATTTAATGGTATAAGTCGTAGAAAAACGGCTTCAATTTATTGCTCTTTAAAGCTCTGTATTTACTAGACAGCCGCAGACTGGCATCGTGATTTATAATTCCTTTTTTCTGCCATTGTCAAAGCGATTTCGCCGTCTCGGCAATTTTAATCAATATTTAAAAAAATGCTCACAAAAGTAGATTCAGAATTAATTGGTAATCTTTTCATCGGTATACATTGCCTTAATAATCTCTGGATCACCTTTTAATGTTATTCAGCCATTGTAAATAGGCTTTAAGCGCAATAAGGTAATTACAAACACAAACGAGGATAGCATCGATGAGAGATAGTTTTCCCTAGTTGAATATAAAAGTGACTTTCGCTTTATCCACGCAAAAGCCACGACTGGTATGATTTACCATTGAAGCAGATAATAATACCCTTGAGATACGAAACTGGGTTTATTTTATTGATGCTCAGGTCAATGCAGTTGCAATATTTTACAGATAAAATACGTATGTACATATCGACGCATGGTTACTGTTATTTTACCAATGACTGCAGTATGCGTCCAAATGTATGGATGGTCACATGGGAGCTTTCCGTATAGATTGGAAACTCGCTAGCTGTTCGAATATCAATTGGCTTGAAAAATGTATTATTGCTGGAGTGACTGTGATACTCAACCAACGTATATTTTTTATAGTGACTTGTTAGTACCTCTAACTTTACACTGTATCATATAATAACGTGTTATTTGCATAAAAAGTTAGTTAGCTACATGTTTTTTCATACTAATTATTATTAGTGTATGTAACTGATATGATAATTTATGCAATTTTAAGTCACACCATTACATAAACAAGATTAATATTTTACTTATATATTACAATGTTTCATTGTTACTTTATTTAGTATGAATTGACTTCTTTTTTAATACAATTCCAGTAAGCACACAAACAAAACTTTGAAGAGAAAATACTCTAGAATAGAATAGAATAATTTATGATAGGTAGCTCTATGTAGTACAGAATACAGAGCAGAAATAAAAATTAAAATTCTGTTTGTGCTCTTCTTGTTGATATTCGTTATTATATCGCAAGGAATATATCACGAAGCTGATATAGACATTACTCTGGGCGTAATGGAATCAAACGTACCTTCTTTGTTAGGATCGGATTTTTTAACGTATCTTATACGTTAGCGTTATACGTTAGCGTTTTTAAGGCGATGATAGCTCAGTGGTAGTGACGTCGGATACCGAGACGAAGGTCCCGGGTTCGAATCCTACAATGAGCTTGAGCTTTCGGTGAAGGAAAACATCGTGAGGAAACCATAGCACGGTGGTAGGGTAATTTGTAGTACCCGCCTGGCTGGCTACCACCCTCAAGTTGAAAATCTGTCGCCAAGCACCTTTCGGTGTGTTCCGACAGCTGCACTTGAGAGCCAGTTCCTTCTAGGCTTTGTGTGCTTACCACCTTCGGCCGCATCATCACTTACCATAGTGAGATTGCGGTCAAACACAGGCCTATAAAAAGTAAAAAAAAAAAAATCTCTCTCATCCGTACTATAATAATTATTATAAATGCAAAAGTAACTTGTCTGTTGCTAATGCCTAAACCGCTGAACCAATTGCAATGTAATTTAGCTGCTAAACCGATATTATGCTACTTTTTATTCCGGGAACGCGAGTGAACCCGCGGGGGACTGCTAGTAAAAACAAGATAATTGACTTAGCAATAATTCAAAGAAGTTTCAGAAGGCCCCGGGTATGATAACTCGATTCTGGGGAATCGCTACCAATTTTGTAGGCTTTGGCTTCGGCGTAGTAATTCAATAAAATCGAGTGCCGAACACTTTACAGGTATTGTGTCGTAAGCTCTGTATAGCATGTTGGATATGAATCCTTTTAACTACAGGATATGAAAACGGTTCCATTATACTCGAGGTCGTCGATTCCTATCTTACAAATAAAATCAATATAGTAAGTAGTATATATATGAAAAAGAAGGTGGTGTATTACTATTTCATGTAAAGATTTTCTAACATTATTTCTCGAAAAGATAATCGAGATTTTAATTTAGATAAACGTAGGATATTACCTTTTTAAGGACAATTATATGGGACTCATACACTATTAGGTACACTATTGTCTATAAGGTTTGGCTTTACAAATTTTCAGCACTATCCAACTAAATTGTACTGAAACTTTAAAACAATTTTCTCCAAAACCAATAGAATGATATGGCCACTCTAGCTTTTGCATGCAGTCTTCCGGTATGTTAGAGCCTGTATCGTTTTGGATTCCCAATTGAGTTTCAATATTCTACGTATCTGAATATTAACTTACGTTACTGATTTATAATCCTATTACTGGGAATGTGATAATACATTTATTAATTTATTAAAGGCCTGCATTAAAGGACAATAATCAAAACATAGAACCGAGATAGGTACTGATAATTTATATTAGTATCGGCAGATTATATTATTATTATTTATATTAACCCTTTTAATTATTATTTATTTACAACAAATATGTACAAAATACAATCTATATATAGAAAATTTCCTCAAGCCTGCCGCTGTTTCCGGTTAACGGCAGGGTTCCCAGAAGGCTTGTTATTAGGCTTATTTATATTATTTTTGATATAAATTCTTGGATAGCGTAAAAGCACTTATGCAGAATATAATTACGGTTTTATTTACGAAATCGAAGCAAAGTCAGTCTCGGGTTTGAGCAATTTGCACTTGAATGATATGTATATACTAATTTATTGAGTGATCTATGTAATAGTTTTAATATGGGAAAGCATTAATGCGTAATTATAGTTCCCAGAAGGCTTGTTATTAGGCTTATTTATATTATTTTTGATATAAATTCTTGGATAGCGTAAAAGCACTTATGCAGAATATAATTACGGTTTTATTTACGAAATCGAAGCAAAGTCAGTCTCGGGTTTGAGCAATTTGCACTTGACTGATATGTATATACTAATTTATTGATTGATCTATGTAATAGTTTTAATATGGGAAAGCATTAATGCGTAATTATAATCCTGATAATCCCAACTAATTATTATAAATGCGACAGTTGTATGGATTGTTGATATGTTTAATACTCCATAATATTCTAAACGTAAAATTGATTTGGATAAAATTTCCTAGATTTCAATAGGATTACTTTTGATTTCAGGAAATTATTAAATTCTTTGTAAAAAAGAGTCCTAATAGAGAACCTACCCGAAAAATCGCTAACATGATATTCAGCCTGGAGATATTGGTGCCGATTCTGTTGTAAATCGCACTAAACTAATTTTAGTCACATCTCATCTCTTTCTTACGAACATGATTGAAAAAGGATAGAATATATTTTAGTTGTCAAATTAATCTTTGCCGTCTTATTTTGCGTGTATTTAGGCGTAACCGCGATAGATGGCGACTAAAATCATATTGAAAACAAGCATTGGACTAATTTGACAGGACTAAATTTCTTACATCCTTTTCTTATGTTCTTTGTTAGAAAGAGACATAGTGACATTAAAATTAGTTTAGTTGTTTTTTTTTTAGAAATATATTTTTTGTATTACCGAAGTAAATCGTTTAGTTGTGAACAACAGAATCAGGGCCAATGTCCACTTCTAAACACAGGTGTCCTAATTCTTTGGATCTCGCCATAGCTTTCATATCTATCAGCCTTGAACCAATTTCATTTAATAGCCCCAAAACGACCATAACCAAGTCGTCGCTCGGTCCACCTGGTGGAACATTGTCCCGCTCAGGCTTTCCATTTCATGGTCGCCACTCGAACACCTTTTTTCCCTTTACGGTTATCGGCTCTTCGAGTGATGAGTAGTCTTCTATAAATGTTCTGGTTTTGAACTCTGTACGTTTCAATTTCAAACTTGCAGGTAGGTAGGTTTTTTATAGAGAGTAAGCTTATGCTAGAAAAGAAGTTACCGAATTTTAAATTTATTCATACCTAATACAGGGTAGAGATTTCGAGATTGCATATTTTCGAAACCTATGTTGGGTTAGTCATGCTGAACAACTTTTACTATGTGACCAAACAGAATTCTAAAAATAAAAAATACTTTTCATACAAAAGGTCAATCTTGCTTGATCATAATGTATGAAAAGTGTTTTTTTTATTTTCCCAAAATATCTCCATCTAATCATCATGATCGAATATTTACTCGTCTTTTTATTTACTTTTTATACTTAGTCCATTCTGTTCTATACTTTATAGGCCATAAGTAATTTCGTTCATCAAAATACCTCAAAGCGACAATCCATTCCGAGCCGAGCCCAAAGACATTCTACCTTATACTTGCCAGTTTACGGTCTTTATTCCCCACCTGCTTATCACCGAAATCTTCGAGGTTATTATACTTCGTGCCTCAATCTAAAGTTGGGTAAATCTGTCCAATATAATGTAAATTGATGTACATTATTTACTATCCTGTGTTAAGAACTTAAAATGTAGACAGGTACATATTTTCGCATTTCCCAACGGCAATCTATTTTCATATTCACAAAGTTGTGTTATAAGTTAGTACGGGGGTGCATTTCTGTTCTTGACAAAGCATAGTTCCATTATTCAAGCTCCAGATTCAAATGGAGTGTTCGCTCAAAGGAGCATGGTTGCTACTTTAAAAACACTGCAATTCGTTTGATAACTTTTAGCTAATTTTGGCAACTTAAAGTTAAAACATCATGTAAAGTCGAGAACAGTGATTTGAGGAACAAATTATAAGGTTTCTTGATAAGATTCTCAGTTTACATTCAAGTATTGTCATTGTTACAGAACAAAGGGACCGCCGTTGTCTGAAACGTGTTTTGTACAAAATGGCTAACACTCCGTCGGAACTGAGGGAGCTTATCCAAGAACAAAGTGACGGGCATACTTCTGTGTCCATTACTGTCAAAGAATTGTAATTTTATCCAAAACTTAATCGCAAGTAGCTCTGGGTGGATTTAATTGTCGTTTCTGGTTTAACATTTTTGTCCTTCTCCAGTTCGAGAATATTCGACTTTATCAAATCTAGGCAATCTATTTTCTTACCCAAGAAAATACTTTCTCTTTGCGACTTAACTTTTTTCACATATATACCTACCTAAATCTCATTTGCCTCACGATTCCACCTGCAATCCCAGGATGAAAAGTGCCATATGTCGATTTGCAGAATGTAAACGAGAGCGAGAGCAAATTGTTATTTTGCAACTTATAGAATACCGCAGACAAATAATAAAAAATAAATATCCTGGGACATTCCTCACAACACGGTCATCTGATCCCATACTAAGCAGAGATTGTACTATGGAAGCAGATAACTGATATAATTCATATACTACTTTATGCTTGTAAATACCATATATATTATAATTACAATACCTCTTTTGGCTCTTTTCGTCTTCAATAATAGCTGACAGAAGTAAATCTTTTTACCCGACTGACCCGGAAGGAGGGTTATGTTTTTCGAGTGTATGTATGTATGTATGTCTATTTCTTTGTGCCGCTCTGCAGCCTAAACGGCTTGATGGATTTAAGCATATAAGGTGTCTTTAGATTCGTCTTGACTGGGGGAGTGTCATAGGGTATATTATTTTTATATGGCGCCTTAGAATAAAAAAATAGGGGGGTATTAAAAATAAAAGTTTCGTTATTATAACAATATGGGTATCAAATGAAAGCTTGTAAATAGACCATTACATATATGTATATATTGTAATACTTTTATGCTACCATTTTGACGTAAACTGCAAAAAACCACGTTTAATGCAAGGACAGTAGGTACTGAGCCGTTACCATACGAAAATCACAGAGTTGCGATGGTTGTTAGCGTTCATTACCGTACCGCTCATTTACTTACTAATACATACAACTCTTTCTGTATAAAACTAAAAAGTCTGAAATAAATTAAATTATTAAAAGAAACAAAAAACCCGGCTGCGTTAAACATAAATTAACTGAAAAGAGAAAAACAAGCTCTTAAATCTATAGAATTTTGAATATAACTTGAATTTTATAAGGTATTGTAGTCGGGGATAAACAAATATTACAAAAAATACATACTTAGGTTATTAGTTGTCCACGATTTTAATAATTTTTCAATCTCACTATCTTTATCCCATAGCATACCTAATAATGTAGTGACACCTCGACAAAAATACAGTGGGTTTACAAAATTGTTTTTTTTTTTAATCATTCAATATTATTATTTTATACATTTATTTTATTTATTGTTTTGTCGTCAACCTACTTGTTTTTTTTGTCTTGATGGCCCCTATTTTGTTTGATCCTTCTTTAACACATTAAATGCCTTTTTTGTTTCAATTTGGTTTGTTATAATGCTTTATTAAATACATATAAATATTCCTTTTTAATTAAAGAAGATATCTTGCGTGGTTTCGAAAACATTTCATGATGTTAGTGGTTTTTTTATATTGCTCAGAGTATAATAAACTAAAATTACTATTAAAAATCATTTTCGAAAAAAATATACCTATACCTATTTGATTATTTTTTATTTTTCATATTGACATGTTTTCACATTGTTATCTAAGCTCCTCTTTATCCTTCAAATCATATAATATAATATAGAAGATGCTTATATCCTTTACTTGATGAACGGTAAAGGGCGTCTCGTAGCGTAATATTGCGTTCTACGGCAAACTCATAAGCTTTACGACATCCACTTACTTAGATTTTATTACAAATCTTAAGCGGAACCAGATGCAATATAGTGAAGTGAACACTTACACGGGCAGGAATTTGTTGAAAATAAGGAAAGCGAGGACATGCTATAAAACCACTTGTAAGAATTGTAATAACGTTTTCAATTGAACAAGAAAACAGTTCTGTTGGATTTAAATGATTTACTAGAGTAGGGTCTACTTCAAATATAGTCAAATAATGTTAATGTATATTTTTGCTTTAATGAATCATCATCATTAGCCCATTTACATCCCATAAGATCCTCTCCTCCTGATGACGAGGGAGATGTCAACCACGGGGTCCTTGTGCATAGAGTGGCGAACATAGCATGCCATTGAATTTAATATCTCAGTAATGCCAGTGTTCGCAAAGTGACGACGTAGTAAAAACTAACCAAGTGCGAGTCGGACTCGCAAACGGAGGGTTCCGTAAAATATTAACAAAATCTATGAAAACAAAATACCAAAAAAAGACGCTTGTTTTATGGGCGCCCCCTTTAATTTTTAATATTATTTCATTTTTAATATATGTTGTTATAGAAGTACATATTCTCTGAAAATTTCAGCTGTCTACCTATTACGGTTTATGAGATACAGCCCACTGACAGGACAGCGGAGTCTTAGTAATACCCTAAAAAGGAGAAACCTACTTATAACCTTATACTTGTAAAAGAGCCTCGGTTCATAATGTCCAAACAAAACTATTATAAGCAAAATGATAAAATAAACAAAATAGATAAAGCCCCGAGTTTCATCGTAAAGATTTCATTTTTATTTTATGTTAGTACGAGGCCTTAAAAAGGTTCAAGCAGTCCTAAGTAGGCACAATTTATTCCAAAATTTGATCCGTTTACGAATATATCTACGAACTAGTTTATCCCTCGTGAATATTATGTATTTATTTTAACCTGACCTTATATTAACCCCAAACGAGGGGCAGCTTGTTGATTTATGTAATAAGATATTTTATATTTATTTTAACCATTGTAGCATTAAAATTCAAAATCATAAAGTTATATTTCTTAAAATAAAGTTAATCTTTTCTAAAGTGTTCTTATATATAAGCAGTGATTTTAATACTCGCAGGTGTCACTGTCAGCTTTTGTACATATCTACACTGTTCTACGAATAATATACTAACATAATAATATGGAAAAACTTAGCAGATGGGCATACAAACTGATCGCAACTGGGAGCTGTAGGATGCAAATACCTCAGGAGTATGTTAATGTACCTAATTTTCTTCAGTGGACTCTTCTAGACTAAATATGATAGTGATAGTAAGTCATGATTCAAAGTCAAAGTCAAAGCCATTTATTCAATTTAGGCCCCAGAAGGGCACTTATGAAGGTCACATTTACTGAAGTTACCACCGGTTCGGAAATCGGCCTTCAACTGAAAAGAATCCGGTAAGAAACTCAGCAAGCTTACATTTTTTATATATTTTTTGGACAATCTGACTATGTTTGGCTTTTTTTTCCAAATAATTAACAATAAAAAAGATATACCTAAGCATAGATATCTAAGCATAGATTGGAATACTATATTTACTTAAAGTATTCTGATTTAACGGACTTATCAAATACTCAATTTACACATTATTAGATGCTTTACAAACTAAAAAGCCACCAATAAATTAAAATCAATAATGGGCACGTTTTGAAAATCTAGAGAGAAATCTTTAATAGCACATGCCGTTAGTCAATTTCAAAGCATTATTATATCAAAGGTCAATATTTTTAAGAAACTGAGCTAATCTAAAATGGATTGCGAATTACAATAGGTAATTGAATGGATCGTAGGCATCTGCCTAATCTGCTAGGATTATCTCCATTAGATATAGATATCCAGGGAATTTAAATTATGAATATCTATTAATCTATCGCCAAGCACTTTGTGTGTTCTGATAGCTGGACATAAGAGCCAGTTCTCTTCTAGGCTTTGTGCACTTATCACCTTTGGCAACATTATCATAAACCAGTCTTATTATTATAGTGATGCCCCGTGTGTTGCAGGCGTCTATATGCCTTCGGTAACCGCTTACCATCAGGCGGACCGTAAGCTTGTTAACTCACTTCATGGTATATAAAAAAACAATGGTAAAATTGTCATGAAACAAAATCCACAGTGACTTTCTGTGTCTTAGAAACACAAGATTTTGAATTTCCATAAATATTAGTATAAATAATATAGAATATTGTTTTCAATCGTAACATAGAGCTAATCGCAGAATAAAACTAAAACGGCTAGGATATGCCTCAATGATAATGACTGTAGGTACAGCTATTTATATTTTGTTTAGAGAAAATGTGCTTATGAACATCATTCGTCTAAACCCTTATAAAAAGAACGAGATGGTCAGGTAATGATCTTTTTTCAACGCGATAGGAGCGGAAATAATCACGCCACCTATCCACGTAAGACAATATTCGTGTTGTTAACAAAAATGAATGATTTGATCGCATAAACTTGGAGTGTAAGTACGTAAAGAAGTTATTTGGCTCGGCACGTTTGACACTGAAATATGACGGCAATTTTCAAGCTGCCGAATATACGTAGGTATAGGTACCTACCGTCAAACGAAACTCAGTCAATCCTACTGTTTGTCGATCAACACGCACCGAATCCGGAATTGAAAATGTTGTTTGTTTATTTTTTACTTGAATGTAATGTAGCTAGCAGAATTTATTTCAGTTTTTTTTTTATATTGTAATTATAAATATTGGTATAGCATAAAGATTAAGCTACATAAAGTGCTGGTAATGAATGCTTTATTGATAGCAAATTCAAATATTCGTTCGAACTTTGAATATTCTGGTACATTTTGTATACCAATATCGTGTTTTATTTGTTTTAGCTGCCCTAATACTTCATGCAAAAAGAGAAATAAAAAACAATTAGGTGCTATATCCCGCAGGGTATTCAAAAGTAACGCGAGTGTTCCTTTATACATTTTGTTTCAATGTCTTTTAAATAACTTCATGTTTGGGTCTATCCTGATTGAAATCTATAGATAACAAATACAAAACAAATAAAGAAAAAAGTGTCTGTAATAATAAAATAACAGTGTTTTACTAAATGCATATGAAGGTAAGTAGGTATATAGGTACGGTAATTATACCAAAAGTCTGTTTGTCTGTTCGTTCCGGCTTATTTCCGAAAAGGCTGGGTTGATTTTGACGAGACTTTCACTGGCAGATAGCTGATGTTATAAAAAGTAACTTTACTGCTTTTATTTTAGAAAAAGAATTAGGATGAAATCTTAGAGGGTCAACTAGTCAATAAATAAAAATATTAGGCGGTATTTAAACATGGGTATAGTTATTAAAAACCACAGTTAAAAACCCTTATCAGTGTCATTACAAGTTTTCGATAACGCTCAAATATATTATTTAAAACAATTCCATTTATATTTTCAATTAACATAATACACAATATGAAACCTTTATCTTTTCAATCCGACAATTACATAAAATAAAACAAACTCATAAGCGGGCGATATGGTACATACGAGTATTTTACTGTGCTCCAGAATCAATTCTGCAAAATGATAATTTTATTCATAGAGTTCCCCCTAGAATCGTATCGCTTACTTTGTCCGTGATTTGGTTCAGAAATATTTTATGAAACAACCTCTGCACATGTTGCTAATGGGTTCCTAGTTTCCTATTCTGGTGTGGTTCACCAAGAGGGGTAATGAAGGCCATTATCAGATTTTTTGTTCGCCACCGAGTTACATAATTAATGACCTGCCTTTCGCCTTGTTATTCTTGACGCGGTATAGTACATTTATTATGTATGAGCTACCAATTTCATAATTATTATATGGCAGCTTTTTCATTGCAATGTGTAGATTTGTAGGAGATGACTTTTTTTAATGATTATAAGAAGTGTGTATTTATCCGCGGTTTCACCCGCGTTTGGGGATAAAATGAAACCTATAATACTCGAGGATAATGTAGCTTCTGTTAGTGAAATAATTTGTCAAAACCGAGTGGTAGTTACTGAGATTAGCCCGTTTAAGAGTGCGTACCAAGCCAGAAAAATATCGCAATGTCAGATGAAACAAACTTATGTCTAATCTTCGCGTGGAGATGAGATGGAGATAGCGTGTTTCGCGGCACAAAAATGAACGAAGCGCTTCTTATCTAAATAACTCGTAAAGTATAGAATATTTTAAAAAATCGTTAGTAGCAGCCCTAGGTCATATGTTAGTGATATTATTTATCGAATTTTTGTCTTAATTAGATACACCATGAACGAATAAAACCGAAAATTCATTATTATTAGAGGTAGCTTTGTGATTTTTTTCTATCGAGGAAATTTCATTCCATTATGTTTTTGCTCAGGCAGAACCCTCGCGTATATAATGAAAATACCATAATAAAAATATTTTTTCATTTAAATACTATTTACTTGGGTAAATTTCAATTCTAAGATTGTTATTTTGCTTTATACGCAGCCTTAAAAAACTAACAAAAAACTCTTCCGCTTTATTAGGATATTAGTATAGGTAATATTGATAATGTAATTTAATTAGTGGTTCATTTTTTTGGGTTAGCATCAACTTATATGCAAACTGAAAAAAAGACTCACAGAAACATAGATCCCACCAAAAACATTTTTATGTAAAATGTTGCCGCCAAGACATATGGCTCGTACTGTCAAAAAGTTATCAGATCTCATGTAGAGCCAAGCTTATAACTCTACATGCACTTACTCTATAAGCCCTAACTTCACAAACTCTACACACCGTAGTCAAAATATGTGGCTTGGCCGTTTCGCTACCGTCACATGGGAGTAAGGTGAAAAATGTATTCTCTGTTCATTACTTTTTGTTATTCAATAGTTCTTGTAGTATTGAAACGGCCAAGCCACATATATCGACTACGGTGTGTAGAGTTTGTGAAGTTAGGGCTTGTAGAGTAAGTGCATGTAGAGTTATAAGCTTGGCTCTACATGAGATCTGATAACTTTTTGACAGTACGAGCCATATGTCTTGGCGGCAACATTTTACATAAAAATGTTTTTGGTGGGATTTCACTTCTTTTTGTAAGTTGCTTATGTATTTTTTTTGGTTGAAATTTCCAAGTTTTATAATTTTTTTGTTGTTTGTATACTAATACAAGCTTACATACCAAATTTCAGCTTTCTAGGACTTCAGGAAGTACCCTATGAGTTTTGATGATCATCAGTGAGTCAGTGACGAAATCGGGGTTGTTTAGATATCAATAAAATCTAAAGTATAAGAGCTATGTTATTGAAACTTAATATGTTTAATAAGTTTACTATTGACATCATATCCTGAGAATTTTGTTTATCTGGTATAATCCAAACCCATGTTATGAGGGTTCAAAAAAACGACGAAGCGCTTCGAGAAAAGGTAGGTAGTGCCCTTTCGCTTCGCTTGGCTGTCTTGGCGGGGGGCACTTCCGTGCCCCCAGATTTGAATGTATCACAACAAGCTCATAAAAATCTCATGCTCTCAAAAAAGTCGCTGTAGGTACATACATTTTTAAATCAATTTTAGTTTTCATTATCACATCCGTCCATAACGATACAAACATTTTTTAATTTAATTGCACTGGACGTGATATCAGATGAAAAGATGCTACTAGCTAGTATTTATATACTCTGAGCTACTAGGTATAATTATTTATCGAGTGTGCCTATCGAGAGGAGTGCATATTCATTTTTCATTGCCTATCATTGACATTTTTAATTAATCTGCCATCAACCGTACCTCGTATCCATATTTACCGTCTAAAAAGCATAGGTACTTAGTATGATTAATTTGAGTATTATTGCACGCTAGATTTAAAATGATTTTAATGTTTTCAGTAAATATTTTGTAGTTTGCATTTTTGAACCACGTCATCTTTTAACTGAGTTGGAGTCTGATTTCCGAACCGGTGGTAATTTCAGTTTTCATAAGTGCCCTTCTCGGGTCATCCCTAATAAATGGCCTTGATTTAACAACCAGTTAATTATTTTTACGGTAACCACTTACTATCAGGTGGGATTAATGCATGATTATTTTCCTCTCTCTCTCTCTCTCTGTGGTCGTTTCTTCATGGCTGAAGATCGTGATCACCGGACGTCTTTTATAGAGCGTGGACGGCTTGCCTCCAGCGACTTCTATTGGTGGCCAACTGGACCACGTCGTAAAATTTGGCGCCTTTTTCCCTTAGTTGATCCGTCCATCGAGTAGGGGATCTTCCGCGTGATCTCCTGCCCTCGACGTTTCCAACAATGACCAACTTTTCCAGACTTTCATCACCGCGTCTCGCTATGTGGCCAAAGTAGGAGAGTATACGGCGGTGACAAATTGTGGATAGTCTATCTTTCACTTTTAGCTGCGTAAGGATTGAGACATTGGTGCGCTTAGCTGTCCACGGTATCCGTTTTTTTTTTTTTATTATTTATCTACTTACTCTTATAAAAAACCTTCATAGCGACACAGAAATAAACATAAACTCATTGCGAAGTTTCCAAAATGCCGTTGAAACCTATGGTTGAAACATGATTCGAATATAACTGGTTTTGTAAACAAGAAGAGCCATCAGTAAAGCTGACCTCATAATGAATATAAAGTAGGTACCTACCTACCTATATAGGAAGCAAAGTAAGCAACAGAAGTAAAGAATGTGTTCGAGCTATGCCCATGAGTAATGGCGCTCATCCTTCTTCCAGTTCCTTATGAACTGCAGTATATTCATGTCGAACAAAATTTCACTTGGCCGTGATGGCAACTTCTCGAAAGTATGATAAGTCTTTCTGAGCAAAGAATTATTGCAAAGTTTTGGAACGAATAAAAATGAAAATATTATGTTATAGTCGAAGGCCTTCTTTGAGATCAGTGGTTTATAATGACCTCTGACTACATACAATATTATTTCTAACACTGAAACTTTTTTTTCAGTGTTTTCTGTTTTTGCTTGTTTTTGATTGTGTAATTGGGTTTTGGTTTTGAAACTTTTTCTTTCTGTGGTAAGGTAATTATTACATAACAAGTTTTTTAAATTTTGTCTCTATTACGCCTACGCGCGGGATTTAAAATATTTGATATCAAAAAAACTTTCACATTTTTATTTGAGAAGATATTATTACTGATAAAATTCGCCAAACTGGATTTCCTGATAGGCATGATAATGTTTTTAGGCCTATATGTATACATAAAAAATCTAGGGACACCTTATTTATTACCATCCGAGCTTATAAAATATCTCATCGTACATATCCATTGAGATTCACACATGGTTATGTGTGAATCTTCCTCGCTGACGTAGTCGGGTAAAAAAAGAATATATAGTATCGCTATGAACCTTTGCAGATTTTACGAAAATATTCTCAACCTAAGCAATAAATCTAGAATAAGGGTAGGCTAAAGGGCTATCCTTCAAAGTTGTGAATACCCTGGTAGAGTTGTCATTTTCTGGCACAATAATTTTGCGGAGGAATATATATCTTATTTTATATGAATTTTCAACGAAATATGTAATCTTTTGAATCCTTGGAATATAAAAAGGCTTATTATAAATTTATAAAATAAAGTTGTCATCTTACTTTATTCATCGCCAATAATTCGTTATTGTGTGTACTAACACTATAAGACAGATTTTTGACGTAGTTACTATTTGTTAATCTACCTAAACCACTGAATTATTTTACGATTGTGATTCTAAAAGATGACAGGTATATTTATCTAATGTAAGGCTCAATCAAGACCCACGCACAGATACATGTATGTACATAGCTTGTCCACAGCTATAAATAAATATATGAACAATTGAAAAGGTTCGATTGCATGTCCAATATTTCAGGTAGGCCGTACGTCATTGTATCAGCAAGAGACGAAATTTAATAGTTGGTACACCCATTCAAAGAGGAAGGGAAACGGTTGGCCGCAGTCTCCCCAGAGGCCGAACATTTTGACCGTAATCAAGCTAATGGACAAACCCTGTGTCCGATCCGCACAAGAGGTTCTATTCAACTGACACTTTAACAACCTTATTTTGTTTATATACTCTTACTTAGTACTTTACTACCGTACTGTATAGCGTTAATTGAACGCGACCTTGCCCTTTCATTTACAAACAGAGATCTGGTTTCTTCGAGTCTTGTTTCTTCAAGTTTTACTGCGTTCTTGAAATAAGATATTCTTGGATTACCTAATGTTAATGTTATAGTAACCACTTACTGGTTTTATAAGATAAGGTGTTAGTAAATTTATAAAATGAAATGTTTAGTGATGTTTGATTATGTTTAGCGAAATTAGATAGGATACTTTATTTTTAGGGTTCCATACCTCAAAAGAAAATAAAACGGAACCCTTATAGGATCACTTTGTTTTCCGTCTGTCTGTCTGTCTGTCCGTGTGTAAGACCCTTTTTCTCAGGAACGCGTGGAGGTCACAAGCTGACTTTAATATCAAATACTCAGGTCTGCAATTCCTTGGAGCGGTGACTTAAATATCAACGCAATCAAAAGATACCGCCGTTTATGCCGAATATTTTGACGATCACAAGGGAATCAAAACCTATAGGATTATTTCCCGTTGACCTAGAATCATGAAATTTGGCAAGATGTAAGTCCATGTAGAAGGAAGAAATCCGAAAACCGTAATTTTTTAGTTACATCACATAAAAACAACATAATTGGAAAAAAGGGGATAATCTTCGAAACTTGTTTCCCGTGATGAACGAACTATTTACATACCTATAAGTCTGTACGGAACCCCCGGTGCGTGAGTCCGACTCACACTTGGCCGGTTTTTTAAATATATTCCTGCGTGTTCTGTTTAAGTACTTTCAATACTAAAATCAGTTACTAAATTTAAATATGTACATTTACCAATACCTTATTGATGGTTTATATTTTATGATACGGGGGCCTTTACATTTGTCATACCACAATAAATACTTGCCCCAAATATTTTCTAACCACGGCAACTGCATCTGTATTATATAAATCACAAGCCCACGTCTTTAAAGGGAGAGTTATTCATATTTGAATATATTTCCGTTTCCTTTGTGATACGATTTTATAAGTATTCTCTTATTAAATATTTGCATCAAACCGAGGTTTGAGGAGGTTGGTTTGTTTTAAAAAGTACTTTACATTTTGTTGCTTGTTATGAACTAACAAGTTTGTAAATAAAAATGTTTGTGAATCAAAAATATAATTTAAAAATAATTGATCATTAGAATATTCATGTGAGATTGTGTCAAATGCTTTGGCGTAGTCGATGAATGCTACATAGAGGGGATTGTTGTACTCTTTATAACTTCTTAATGTGCTCTATCACCTCATACGAATCTATAAGGGTTCCGTAGCCAAATGGCAAAAAACGGAACCCTTATAGATTCGTCATGTCTGTCTGATGAACTGTTAACGATAGTTAGGTAAATAAACCTTTGTCCCAACTACTATAAAATGCATACAACTAGTATGTAGTGCATAGGTACGGTAAGCAAAGTGAAGTGTAATGTCTGTCACAAAATCGACAACCGTTTGGGGATATGTACGAGTATGTAGTTGCTCTTGAATGAATTATCACATGTCGCAGAAGGCAAATATCACAATGGACCCTAGGAGAATGAACTAAGACGTTATTTACTTTAGGTAAATACAAAGGCAGGCATCTGCTCATGTATTCTAACAATGAATAAATATTATTCATCGGAACGTTTTCTCTAAAAGTTACAGAGTGTAAGTGCTTGATAGAAGAAATTTTGATGAAGATAAAACTTACAATAGCTGCGATGTTGCTGAAGCGGTAACAAATTTTGCTCAAATTAATTTAGCCCTGTTTTAACTTGACAGCCGAAAATATGGCCATACTATATAAGATTTAAGATAAATTATTTTACCAAAATTAATATTGGTACGTACCTACGTCATGTGCAGTGTTGTGAAACTTGTAGAAAACTAATGTTATAGTTAGATAGGCTACGTAACCAAAAATGAAAAAACTAGAATAATATCGTGTTTATAAAAATAAAGGGCTAGGACTTTATGAATTTGAGGTTTTGCTACTTATGATGTACCTATACCGTGCGGGATGTAAGGATCTTCTAGTGATATCGTAGTTACTCGTAATCTACCAGCCATTTCAGGGTTATCAGTTTACTATCTGTCCCCGTGGTTTCACCCGCGTCCCTGGGATAAAAAGTAGCCTTTGTCCTTTTCATACCATAGGCTACATGCCTGCCAAATTTCGTAGTTGAGGCGTGAGGGCGCAACAAACTCACTTTCGCATTTATAAGTTTTGATAGTTATAAAATCATCGTTATTGTTTCATGAATATAATATGGAATCTATTGTTTATTTACAACTAAAACTAAAAACCATATAGTAGAAATTATTAAAAAATACACATTGCAGATTATAAAGCAAACAAGGAATTTAGTTCGCTGTCTATGGGTAGGGTGCCCAAAAGACTGGCTACGTCGCTGGATAGCGAGGCTTATCCTCTGACCGAGGTACACACGGCAACACATCAAGCTATACATTTCCAGTATAAGCATTGTACAGGATTTCCCTGCAATGAGAGGTCAGCTTATATTGGAAATGTATAGCTTGATCTGTAGCCGTGCGTACGAGCGAGCCCTTTGGTCTTTTATTTTTTGATAAAATGTTACTAAATAAGTATACCAATAGGTTACAAATATTGATAGGGCAAAATAGTGACTTAAAAGTATCCGAGTAGATATTCCAAATAATAATCTTGAATAGACTCCCACGCTTTGGATCTCAAGTTTCAGAGAGGTGAACGACGTTGTCTATAGTTCCTGTTTGTACGAACACTAATGTCACGTCAAAATAATATCTCGGCTATGCAGGTGGGCTGGCGTCCGCCCGGTACAAACGAGGTGGTTGACGAGATAAGAGCGCTCGCGTAAGTGCCACCATTGTTGTTCTGAACAATAACCCCACGTTGCCCGTATTATCTGTAACGCGCCGGTCGGAACGGCTAATGGATACCCACCCGTAATTATTTTAATTTTAACAAAGTACATGTTTAAGTACTTTTTGATCCCTTTATCCTCGAAATTTAAGTAGGAACCCGAATTAAGGAACTTGTTCCGAGTTTTTGTTTCCAGTGTTCTTTTGGGGTTATTCGATCAGCTATAAGGATCGCCTTTGTTATAACATTACAATAAGGTTAGTATAATGAGATTAGCTTCGATGAGTGGAAATGCGGAAGTGATTTCGCAGCTACGGCTCTTTTGTTTATTTTATTTTTTATTACAGTATAATCGTACCTAATTGTTTTATTTTTGAAATAACAATTTAGCCGTGTGAAGTGATGATGTTGTCGAGGGGCTAAGTACACAAATCCTAGATGGGGAGTGGCACTCAGTTTGGAACTCGACAGTGGAATTTGTGAGGCATTTCCTGATAGGGCCACCATCACGGATATGAATTCCTATTCTGTCGCTATTTTGTCAAATATCACCAAATATCTGATTCGGTCCCGAGTTCAAAAGCCATACTCTGACTGAACGGGCCATGGCACCTAGTGTAACTATATCTCAAGAATCATCTGTTTACTCCTAGCATAAAGTACTGTAACTCACAATTCAAATCTTACTGAGATAAAGTAGTTGTAACTTACACCATATTCATCAACGTATCTCACACACTCCCTACCCACGAACCTCATCTACTAATTTACTAATTAGAAAAAAGCATAAGTAACTGATAAATCATTGTTTTATCTTTAAAATATAATAACACGTAGGTATTTAATAATTTATTAATGATACTAAAAAACTGAACAATCACACATTTATCTTTCTCTCATGACTACTAATTTAGAGCTTCTGAGCACATTGGAGCTAGCCAATCCTAGTGAAATTTGTAGTCTCATTGTTAACTTTAATTAATGGCCGTCGCTTTTGTTTTTTATGGCACGTTTGACAAGTCCTTTTGGGCTTTTCCCTTTCAACCTAATCCAATTTGCGAAGCATTACCTTTATGAAAATGGAATTGGACGGGGAAATGGTAATGACGTCATTGCGTAAGACCTACAATTTGTGGTAAAATAATGTTTTTTTAGTCTACCATTAAAGTGTTATCGGCACTTTCCCAAAAAGATTCAAAAATACCATACTCCAGTTACAAATGTTGCTATGCTGATTCATATCATGATTTTTTTTTTATCGAAAATCAATGCTTTTTCCAAACTCGTTCAAACAAAATCGAATTTATCATAATTAACTACAAATTAAGATGCATTAAATATTTGTTTAATACAAATTAACTTAAAACATCATAAAGTTCGCCTGAAACATTAAAATACTTATTAGTATTTACAGAGCACAATAAATTAACGCATTAATTAACTGTCGTAATACAATTATTGGTGTATCCAACAGAACTCGGTCATTGGATGTCGGGTCCATTACGAATTTATAATCGAATGATTTAGCCCATCGATGTGTTTCGAATGGATTTCATCGACAAAATCAAAGCGCACCGAGTAAATAGTAATAATTACTTTGGTACGTATATTCAAAAACACTGAATAGAATTGAACCTCCTAGTTGTCCGTTTATCTAAATGGAATCCGCAACATTTTAGGGTACGTAATTACCCTTTGCTGAAATAGCAACGAGAATGTAACAAACGTGACACACGGACGAGATGAACCCCTATCTATTTGTTATGTTTTTTTAATTTTAGGTTAAAGTTGTTAAAGAATTGTTCGACTTGTTGCCCACTGCTACCTTCTACCATCGCAACTCCCGCCATTGACGGGGAGTCCATCCTCACATATTGAAACCAGAATTGTTTCGAATTGTGCGGGCTCAAAGGAGCTTTCTTCCGCGGACGCTCAGATTGTGGAATGAGCTCTCCGCCGTGGTTTTCCCAATGGAGTACAGCATGGGGTTCTTCAAAAAGGGCGTGAAGAGATTTCTTCAGGGTCGGTAACGCGCGAGTGATACCCCTGGGTGTTGCAAGCGTCCATAGGCTACGGTAACTGCTTACCATCAGGCGGGCCGTATGCTTATTTGCAACCTTAGTGGTATAAAAAAAAAGTTTAATGATAGTAAATAGGTTCCGTAGTTAAATGGAGATTGGCAAAAACAGAAGAGCATGAAATCAAAAATCAACTTATTGACGTCGAAAGTGTTGATTAGATAGGTTTAGTAGATATTTTTATGCTCTTGAAATAGCCGATATATTCAATAGACGATTATTTTAAGTTCACCGTCCGACAAACATAAATTAGTTTAAATAAAAAAAAATACATATGAACTGTAAACGAACATTGTAAACTATAACTTGTTAGAAGTACCAAGTAAATTGATATGGAACCCACACACTGCATGAGCCGACATGCACTTAGTTTGGCTAGTTTTTAAGTTCTATTGCGGTAAAATAGGTATAAAAAGATAAACCAAATGCTCTCAAGTAACTAGGTACCTATGCTGCTATATAAAAGCAGTTTTCTCGAATATCGAGTACGATAAAACAGCCATCTCTGTGTCAGTAGTGTTGTGTTCAATCGACTAAAAGCACTCGATCTCGTAAAACTAATGTAGTCTACGGTTAACCGGATCTTCCAAAAACGGTAGTATAAAATTATTTTAGCTGTTATAAAGGTAAGTGAAAATGAAATTTCTATTATTCTGATAAAAGCGACCTAAAAATTATTGGAGCATGATTGAAACCTTAAATAGATTTCAACCTTTCAACTTTAATGTATTATATAATTCAATTTCAACAGTATTTGAATAGTACCTGCCAAACCATTACTAAATTATATGTACTAGTGGTCCCGTAGTGGTCGAAATTCGACCGTTTTTTGTAAGTTTCAATAATTCTCTTCACGTATTGACTATGGCATTATGATCATGTTTGAAATTCTTCACAGTTTGACATATCGTCAGTGGTACTACAACAACGCGTAACTAGCTTTTTCCATAAGACCTATTATTTACCATTGTAAAGAAGCAAAGGTTATATCCCATTTTTTTAGAGTCAACTAAAGGTCTATTTAGCGCTGAAACAATGATTAGTCGTCTAAACAGACATTAGAAACACGTAACGCTATCAGAACGCCTTTAGGAGTATTTTTCTCGCAAACGCCGTAATTTTCACGGCGCTTACGCGTTTCGTTGATCGTTCTACAACAACAAGTGTGGCCGCATGGACTCACTTGAACGCAACATAGTTGTGATCAAAGAGAATACAAACGCTACGCTGTTGTGATGTCTGACGTCTTCTCTATACGTTGTAATATTTTTTACTGTTATTTCATACTTGTTGCATATTGCAGTATCAAAGACGATATGTGTGTGTATCAAACATAATGATAGTGCGTGTATTTTTTTACCCGACTGACCCGGAAGGAGGGTTATGTGTTTCGAGTGTATGTATGTATGTATGTCTATTTCTTTGTGCCGCTCTGCAGCCTAAACGGCTTGATGGATTTAAGCATATGAGGTGTCGTTAGATTCGTCTTGACTGGGGGAGTGTTATAGGGTATATTAATTTTATATGGCGCCTAAGAATAAAAAATAGGGGAGGTATTAAAAATAAAAGTTTCGTTATTATAACAATATGGGTATCAAATGAAAGCTTGTAAATAAACCATTCCATATATGTATATATTGTAATACTTTTGTGCTACCGTTTTGACGTAAACTGCAAAAAACCACGTTTAATGCAAGGACAGTAGGTACTGAGCCGTTACCATACGTAAATCACAGAGTTGCGATGGTTGTTAGCGTTCTTTTACCGTACCGCTCATTTACTTACTAATACAACAACAACAACTCTTTCTGTATAAATCTAAAAAGTCTGAAATAAATTAAATTATTAAAAGAAACAAAAAACCCGACTGCGTAAAACGAACTTGAATTTTATAAGGTATTGCAGTCGGAGATAAACAAATATTACAAAAAAAATACATACATAGGTTATTGGTTGTCCCCGATTGCAATACCTTATAAAATTCAAGTTATATTCAAAATTCTATAGATTGTTTTTCTCTTTTCAGTTAATTTATTTTATTGATTTTCTGTGTTTCTAATAGGTGTATATTCAGGTCGTTGTTTTGGTCAGCGACGAGTGACTCAGGGTCGATAATACAAATGACAAAAAAAATATAAAAAAAATACTTTATTTTTTTTTAATAAAAAAAATAAAAAAATTAAAATTTTGAAAATCATGTAATAAGCTAAAGTGTAGACATAATACTCAACGGGAGTATGAGGGAGTAAAGGGGTGGGGCGATGGCGGCTTGTGCCTAGCTCTAGTCTGTGCACGTGCCTAGTAACCATACTTTGCGGTAATTTTATTTCAAATTGAATAAGGTATTTCTCAACATATTTACAGTATTTAATGGAATTAAGTCCATTTTTGGGGAATATATATTTTGTACTACCGCTCCTGGGTCGCTTGTCGCCGACCAAAACAACATCCTGTATAAAACTATGAGCATTGTGTACTTCTTCTCCATATTGAGCTTTCGGTGAAGGAAAAACATCGTGAGGAAACCATAGCACGGTGGTAGGGTACTTTGTAGTACCCGCCTGGCTGGCTACCACCCTCAAGTTGAAAATCTGTCGCCAAGCACCTTTCGGTGTGTTTCGATAGCTGCACTTGAGAGCCAGTTCCTTCTAGGCTTTGTGTGCTTACCACCTTCGGCCGCATCATCACTTACCATGGTGAGATTGCAGTCAAACACAGGTCTATAAACAATAAAATAAAAATATAAACTTTTACTGCAAAATCTCACACTCCTGCGTGCGCGAAATAGGCTCAAAACGGATCCAAAGATTTATCTTTACATATAATTTTAGAAGGAAATACGTGTATCATGTTATAAACACCGAGAAGGTACTTTACCTACTTGTGATCTGATTATGTCTCTCTAAGACATACCTCGCAGATCTTAAGAATAAGGAAATTCGTACACAAAGTCTGCAGAGCTATGTATCTAGCTAGAAATAAACTCGTGTAACGATAATTCAAAATGTAATAATTCCAATGTTATAAACGGTATTCAAATGAACAACGGGGCGATATTATGTAACTTAATTGCATTAAGTTTCAATCATTTTCGATTTGAAACCAGTTCAATAATAGCGGTTTTCTGATAGCTTATTATGTTAAGGTAACTGCAAATCAAAATGAAGCGCCCATGTAGCATGATTAGCCGTTCTTAATCGATCGGCAAAGTTAAGCTACCACCGTCATGGTCGGTACCTGGATGGGTGACCGCCTAGTGGTATTTCAAATCAAGCATTTCCGTGCTTCGAAAGGCACGTAAAGCCGTTGGTCCCAGTTGTCACTTAATTGTGATAGTCGTTAAGCTAGTTGCAAGCCTACTAGGCGGCTTGAAAACTCCAACAGTAGGTTGACCACTAGCCTACCTCCACCGATCTGCAGTGGGCGGCACGCGTTGTGGAGTATCTGCCCATCCCTTTCACTCTAATTTGTGAAAGGAGTATGTGCTCAGCAGTGGGACATTATAGGCTGTTGATGATGATGATGAACTGCAAATAAAATACTACAAACAAACAGTGCTTATTGGAATTGGAAACATTTTCTATTAATTAATTAACAGTACAGTAATTTTCAAATGATTTCTGATAATAATTCAAAAATCAAATAATATTTTTTGTTTGTCAATACAATATTATTTGGTTTGAGAACTACTGATACTTTAGTCACTATTTTATTTTGATATCTCAAACAATAGCCTGAAACTATCGTTAGATAACAATGTTTAAATGTTGGATCTAGATATGGATATAGGTACATGAATAAATATAATATCGATTACAGACACGTTAACGGATATGAAATTATTTCGGATATCAGACAGTTTCTGGTAGTTTCAGTTACGGATATTGTTTTTCAAGGAATTTTAAAAGGAGAATACAAATAGGTAACGATTTTAATTACGACCATTAGCAAAAACTTTATCGTCATCTGTCTCAATTCTCTATCCGAAATTATTCGAAACTTTAATATCAGCTTCGGTTACGGTTTTTCGAATTCGTATAAACTAACAGTATGCGTAAAAATGAAAATATTGGGTTATTTAAAAAAAAACTTATGCTTTTATGCTTTTAATGCAGCAGAAAGTAAAACATCACTAAAGTTCTTGCAACTGGCTGTAAATCGTCCATCAATTTTATAATGATGCCAACACTTAACCGGCTAATTAGTTAATTAATCGCATATTATCTATAAACCAATCAAGGAACTATCTGCTACTGATTACATCACAAAGGAGCAATTATATCCACATTACCTACGTTGGTACATAAACAATACGGTACCTAGGAGGAAATTAGAAACGCAAATTCAGTGTGCAAAGTCCCTAGTTTTGTGTGATTTACGATGTTTACTCAAGCGACGGCGTGTTTAATATCCCACTGAGAGGTATGTACGTATGTAAATTGAAGTAAAGTACCCAAAGTAATCAATTTACATAGGCACTTATTATTACACTTTAGAATATGTAACGAGTTTGATATATTATAAATTCACAAGTTGCCCACAAAATTCTATTTGTATATTGATAACGGGCCAGTTGGCCCAGTTGGTTAAGACTCCACCTATCGCGCCGCAGGTCGTGGGTTCGATTCCCGCACAGGACATGCATTTGTGTGCATGAAAATACGTCCTGTACTGTAGTCTAGGTGTAATTATGTACATTAAGTATGTATTTATAAACAAAAAGTAGTATATGTATTATATCAGTTATCTGGTTTCCATAGTACAAGCTCTGCTTAGTTTGGGATCAGACGACCATGTGTGAGGAATGTCCCAGGATATTATTATTATTATTATATTGTAGAATGGCAATGCGATTGACAAATGGGTATTTTTAATAAAGTCTTAAAAAGAAAATTTACCATCACGTTATGAAAAATATGAATAAAATATGCGATAACAGTCTAGAATAGGCCACACTTTTCCAATTTCCTTTTTTTAGATAGTTAGAGCATATTGATTTTGTGCCCAAAGAGCAACTCGAATGGGGAAGTACCGCCAACTTACAGAATACCGCATCCAAATAACTTAATGTTGTGTTCCTGTGGAAGGTTTGGTACCGTGTGAGTGATGCCCCTGCACGGTA
The DNA here is from genome assembly GCA_951394255.1 of Polyploca ridens. Taxonomy (NCBI): domain Eukaryota; kingdom Metazoa; phylum Arthropoda; class Insecta; order Lepidoptera; family Drepanidae; genus Polyploca; species Polyploca ridens. The sequence goes on along the minus strand of OX596251.1, from coordinate 10,132,750 downwards.
ACCGCTTGCCATCAAGCAGGTCCTATGCTTGAACATCTCCGTATCACCCCAACTGGCATTCCATCTAATATTCATAATTTCCATAAATGCAACAGTTTAGCAAAATGAGAAGAGTTCACACATATAGGTATAAATTTAACGACCAAGGTGTATCATACAAAAATCTGAACCACGTTCGATAAATCACACATTTTTAGTAGAATTTACCATCAAAATGACCATTCCACGTTTTATTTCTATCTACGTTGGCACGTTGCCCTCGTTACCCGGCAACACTCCCCGTTTAGATGCCATCTGTCATAATCGAGTACGCTATTATTGTCTTTTGCAAATGAAACACGGTCCAGTGGAGTAGCCACATGAATTTGATAGATGGAATACGCTGGAAACATAGGTCTCGTAGTAATACTAAATGATTCATGGCATTATACACATTGCTGTCTGTTTTATGTGTACAGACTACAGGTAAATATGATTCATTAGTGTCATTAGTCCACCAGCTTCGAGATGCTTAGGTCCTTTGTTATGGAACGACAAAAGTCAAGAGTTGAGTGGATATTGAATCAAGTGAATTTGAATCTTGGATTTAAGAAATAATAATTATTTTCGAGTATGTTTCGAGTAAAAGTTTTATAAACTTAATTTCGAGTCGAGGGCCTCCAAAAATCCTTTGAAAAGTTATATCTAGACTGACCTCGTGGCTTCAATGCTTTTGCTCTGGTACGTTCGTAGAAAAACATGTAAAAAATTCTATCTGAAATCTGATGTGGGATCCATCCATCATACAAGGCGACAGGGGCGAAGGCTTGTCGACCCTAATCGAACCCCATAACATACAGCTAAGTACTTATAAAATGTATACTTTATGCTTAGATAAAGTAAATGTATAATTTATGCTCAGATTGTGGAATGAGCTCCCCGCCGTGGGTTTCCCAATAGAGTACAGCATGGGGTTCTTCAAAAAGGGTGTGAAGAGATTTTTCCAGAGTCGGCAACGCGCGAGTGATGCCCCTGGTGTTGCAAGCGTCCATAGGCTACGGTAACTGCTTACCATCAGGCGGGCCGTATGCTTGTTTGCTACCTAAGTAGTATTAAAATTTGTTAAAATGCTGAGATGGTAGCAATTACTGTCGTCTTTAGACAGGGTCTATTTATTATTATGTTATCTTCCATAGAAGATTTTAATTTAAAAAAAAATACGAAGTTCAATTTCAATCGGTATGTAACAAAATCATTAATTATTTTTTAGTAACATGTTATTATAGAACGAAAATTTTCTGACTAAAATAAATGTAGTGTTTATTGTAGCGTTATCCCTGAGCGCTAATTTCAACTAAAACGTTTAAGAGCATAGAGAAGTTTACCCACAAACTAAAATCCCAGAAGCGTAGTTCTAAAACGTTAAATTATCTACACAGAATTATATGTTTTGCCTGAACCAAAGCGAATACTTTTGAGAATGAAGTAATAGTAATGATACAGATCTAAATCGCTTTGTTTGTATTCTGTAGCAATATATCTGGGTTTAACGTACGTTTTATCAATCTTCCGATTACAATGCTCGCAACAAGCGGCGAAGTCGAGTGCCCCGCCCGAATACACGCGATTACTAACAACCATCATTCGTTCAACAACTTCTAGATGGGTATCCTCAAAATGGCTGTTATATTTAAGGGTGTATTACAAAGATAATAAAAGCTTGAAGCTAGTTCTATCAAAGTTGGAAATACCTAACAGTATTAAGAATATAAGTGAGACGCTTATTTACAATACAGGAGCTTACAGGTAGTTTTTTTACATGCCATTAGAAGCATATTCAAATTCAAATTCAAAAAGCATTTATTCAATTTAAGCCCTGATAAGGCACTTATGAATAGTAGTCTCTAGTATAGTACAGTAGTATAGTAGAAAGTACTCTAGTATAGTAGAAAGAGTTACATCTAGAGATCAAGAGTAAAATTGGGACAAAAGTAGAGCATATAATCTTAACTTCTTAGCAACATAAGTGGTAGTTCCTTAGTCGTAACTCCAATAGTCTCGAGTAGCAGTGTGCAAATAGCAGGCGCATGTTTATTATATGTAAACACTCAAACTATATACATATACGACGTACCTACGTTGTATATAGGCATTCAATTGTTATTCTTGGCAGTACCGCAAGCTACTGGGCTGGACCATCAACTATCGGTTGAATGGTTAGACACGCCCTCTGGCGTGCGATACGAGTATACAAACAGTAAAAACAACTTGCATACTATCATTATTTTGTTATTAAGGTTGCAAATTAAGGTGATATAGAGCCACAAGTAGGTTAGCCGGGGCAATCAAACGCTAAAAAGGATCCGAAAGGCAAAGGTGCCGATTACCTACATAGAATAGTGTTAGGCAACAAAAATAACTATTGAAAAACGTAGATTTATATAGATGTGAGCTGAAAGGGTATATATATCCGAAGGGGGTGAAGACTACATCGGGTACAGACTCTCTATAATAATTCTCTATAAAAAATTCAAACCAAATTTTTGAATTCAATTTTATTTTATTAAAATCATAACATGTCACCAGTCAATGAGGGTCATTATTATTATGCGTACCTTGCTAATATTAATTATAATATAAAATTTTATCTTTCGCGATATGTGCGCCTACTACCAAAAAAGTGGATTACTGTAATGTATATACACTTTCCTTTACACCCTGTATACACTGACGAGCAAAATAAAAAAGCCACTTACAAAGTGCGCAATGAAATGGCCATATTTTGTTTTTTCCTTCTTTAACACTTTTAATGACTTTTACATGCTGCTTTTCATTTCAAGAAGTTATCTTGAGTGGTGTGGATATATTTCGTGATAAGTTACTGGCTTTTTTATTTTGCTCGTCAGTGTATATTGTACCAGCTTTTTGCCCCGCAGTTACCCCTATTTACCCCCATCAGGGAATGAATTTTGAAAATCCCCTTTCTTAGTAGACCCCTACGTTATTTAAGGAACTGTGTGCAAAATTCAAGTAACTAGACCCTGCAGTTTGAGCTATTCTATCAATCGGTCAATTACTCCTTTTATATTGAGTATAATATGTATAAAGAATCTATAGTTTAGTTGTTTATGAATATTTTGTAACTAAATAGATAACATAAGCCTCGATCATATATGGTATCGAACCCCGAACCCTCTACGCAGCAATCACATGCGTTATCGAGTGCGCTGAACAGTTGAAGTGGCGCGTAGGTTTTATAGCCACCCTTTCAACCGGTAGTGGAGTACCTTTTAAACATAATAGTTCCTTCTTTCTTCAAAAATCGTTCTAAGTGCGAACAGGTTTTTGAAAAATATTTCGAGGACGACACTTTTGTAAAGGAACATTTTGAAAACTTCGCAAAATATAGTCGACATCAAATTGAATCACAGTGAGGCTGTTGTCAAAGAGAAAACATTATCTAATAAATTAAACAAGAACTAATTATAAAAAAAATATGTGTCAGTTCATCACACTAATATTAGAAAACAGAGAATGATATGTATGGTAAAATGAAACAATCACGTCTGTCTGTAATGTCTGATCTGATCACGATGAAATAGCTCGCAGATAGGCTATGGTATAGAGTCGAGCACAGGCTACTTTATATCCTAGGAATGTGGGCAAAACCGCGAGGGACAGCTGATACTATAATAATTATATATTTTATTTGATTAAATATGATGTATTTGTGTCCGTTGATAATATTTTCTTCTGCAAAAACGTCTTGAGTAAATGATGTGTATTTTCATGACTTTATTTGCTATATAAAACCCGATACCGTAATCAAACTAAAAGCGAGCTGGTAACAGACAGTTTCCAAACAAAGCGACCGCTTTTCCAACTTTACCTATTATAATTCAATAATAATAGAAATCTCCGATCCAAATGGCGGTCAATACCTTTAATAAATAATAAGGACGCGAAATTGGGAACCTTTTACTCTGTTTAAACATTGTAACAATAGAACTGTAATAGCTAGAGTATTTAAAAGTACTTGTGGGCTTACCATGGACTCGTTTATTCAATTATTTCTCGTCGACAATTTTGCTCCTTTCTATCTCTGCTGTTTGCCAACGTCATTGTTAAATGGACGGACTTACCCACTCATAATATTACAATACATATATAACGCTATGAAAACGTACCGTTTTATTTCTCTATTCAACAGTCACTGCCTTTATGGGATTAATATCACTTTAGTTACAGTATGGAAATGGAATATTTCACTGTCTTTTTTTACTGTACTAGAACTCGTTTATCTTCCGACTGCTGACAAGAATACTGTTCAGTTTTAATCATATTTCTCCGGGAATGATCTAGATAATATTCATGCTGAAATAGAATCCATAATGTTGTAAGTTTAGTTTGAAATTATTAAATTCAACTGTTATAAAATTTACCCAATAATACAATATAATAAGTAGGTACCAAAGGTCGGCTGAGTTTCATTACTAAATAGCTAAAGCAAACATGTGTGAAAAAATACTCCTTATATATTTATTTACTAGAGAATGTCTTGATTTTTCAGATTGGCAATTTGGGCGAGACGCATCAATTCACCAGTCGTGTTATTCAGGGTATTGAAATGTCAAAGTAAATTATGTGTGTAATATGTAAGCTATAATTTAGAAACCTATCCATTGTCCGATGCAATATCGTAAATCTCTAGACTTTGTACATAATTGCAATTGTGCACAAAGTGGTGTGAGGAATCAAGCTACTCAGGGGGCTTATGGGGGCCTAGAGGACCCGCTCGCACTGTCATGTGTCAAACTGACTGTCCAATTGCTAAATGGATAGCTAGTGTCCGTTGACTGAATCGATACACTCGTTGGGACGGACTAAATCCATTCTATTGATAATAATATAAGTACTATTAAGATTAATCACTCTAGCATAAAGACAACTGATACATTTAATCAAAGAAGTAAGTTTTATTTCCTAAAACTATTTCATATTCTTTTTTGAATTTCAGTTTTTTTTTCGCTCCTTCCCCATATAAAAATTTTTAACTATGCTAAATCTCACCCACCTCCGTGCGCGCTTTCCTTTCACGTAGATCTAGATATCACAAATAAATTGTAGAATCAAATAAAACTGTGTCTCAAGTGTAGCTAGAATAACCAATGACTGTGTACTAGCATTCATGGAAAAGGCAGCAAATGGGGATAAGATTTTTCATTAGGTACGTATTCAATTTAAAACGGCAAGCACAGTTTTATTTTGTCAATAAGCCAGAGTCGTAAGTCTTAGGACAATTTACGCAGCCCTTTACTCAAGTTTTATACTTTCGTGAGCGTGATTGAAACGGGACTTAATTTATTGTCCATTCGAATAATTTAAGGTTCCAATTAAAGCGAAAAAGAAAGAAAGATTTTCTTAATTAGATGCCAAGGTGAAGATAACTCGCTTCCAGCCAAATCGTCAGCTCGTTGCGTGACTAACCCACGATTTATGACTTAATAGCCAAGTCCGCGCGTTAAGTAGGCCTTAGATAAGGCGCTTCTAAGTGATTGTCGGCGCTCACAACAATCGTAATTACTCCAAACTGCTATCTTCGTTCAGCCGCACGCGATCTCTTTCATCGCCCAACTTGAATTGTGCTAATTGCTCCCCAAACTATTTCACAAATCATCGCCATTTGATTACCGAAGCCTTTTAAGTGTCAATATAATGTTAGTTTTATAGTATGGAATGTTCGAGTAAATAAGAGAATAATTTGAAACGATGATTGGTCGGGCCCCCTAGACAAAATGGTTGTCGACAATCGTCATCGTTAGTAAACGATCAACCTTTGTATGGGATTGACATTTCAAACCGAAATATCACGTGATTTTAACAATCTTTTATGTCAATCACATACAAAGGTTGATGGTTTACTAACGATGACGATTGTCGACATCCATCTTGTCTAGGGGGCCAGTAATAGCAACGAATGCCGTGACGATTGTCATGGGATCGAATCCTACAATGAGTTTGATTTTTCGTTGCAGGAAAACCTTGGTAGATATTTTGAAGTAATCGTCTGGCTGGCTACCTCCCTCAAATTCAAAATCTGGCTTATTTTGAAGACTATGTGACTCAAAGAGTGTCATGGTATTTGGGGCTGGGAGGCAATATCTAGAACCACAGTATCCGTGAAGCATTGATTTAATCTATAATTAAATTAAAGAAATGTTTCAATTACTAAAATATTATATATGTTTTATTTAAAATAATAATACTTATTCTATAAGTTTTAATTAGGATGGGTAAATGTCACAAACTCTATGATGCACGCAGCGCTGTCACTACGCTCTTCTAGTAATCATGTGAGAAGTCCGCTGTCTGCAGCAGCACTGTCCTATGAATAGTCATGTATTTGACCAGAATCTCACCGTGGTCAGTGATGATGTGGCCGAAGGTGGTAAGTATACAGATACAGAGCCTAGAGAGGGATAATATTTTACCTACAATAATAAAATAACTAAAAAATAAAAACTATTTGGATTGTTTAAAAATTGTTATATTTATAATGTCTTAGGAAGAAACTAGCATCTAAGATACAGGCTCGGCCTAGTTTAGATGCTAGTAATCAATGTTAAAATACATAGTGTAAGTAAACTGAAAAAATACCTTTTGTTACCTATTATTGTTTGTATGTCAATAAATTATTATTATTATTTTACTTCCATCGTGAAAGTAGGATTCAGTTATTGATTATTATCAACTAAAAACTTGAATTTCAGTCAGATTGACCAGTGCCTCCAAATAAGTAGAAAAATCATAATGCTATATTCCATTGCTTATTTATAATTTATATTTCCATGTTCTATTGGCGTTGAAAATGTTGGAATAAACAAAATTGTTGATCCGGCTTAAGTAAATGGATTCCAGTAGATACGCTAACGCCGAGGTACACAACAGTTTATAATAATAATTGTATATAAATAAAGTTTATTTATATAGCCTATGTTAAGCCACGAACCTATTTTTTATTTTTAGAAAAATAAGGTTTATTAAAATAAACGTTAAAGCGGATAATCTGATGCCTGCCTCTTGAGTAGGTAGTGAAGCACTTAAATGTCAGTTAACTGTTAATAATGTTGTTATTGTTATATTTTAATGTCAACAATTGTATGACAACGAAAGATAATTTTTGTGAACTTATTCTTAGTACTTTGTCTAAGTACTAAGAATAAGTTACTAAATACCTAAGTTGATGTTCCCAATGGGATGAATTGACAGAACTCACGAGGCAACTTTTCAGTCAGACAGAATCAACCTACGAACATTCTATTTACCTATGCCTACGCATATATATTGAAAAGTTTGCCCTTTGATGTTCATCGATACAAAGTCGTTATCTGTATCTGCATTATATTACCATACGATATAAACTTTTAACGAACAACCATCGTTACAGCCGACTGACGGAACCGAATACAATTTCGTGGGTCCAATTAGTGAGCTACATCGAGTCCCGACTACATTTCTCTTCTCATTTCTATACTTTCAGTCCGGGATGAACAATTGTGTGCAAATTAGCAGTGACAACCCGCGGCGGGGGACCGAAGCCGTGCCCTGGCTTTCGCGACACACTGTTCGGAACAACCGTCGACTGAGCGTTTCGGTATTGTATTAATATCACAATTCATTAAACTAATACTGAGATGGTTTAAAGCTAGTCTTGAAAAAACCAGGTTTAAATCCGCCAATTTCTAACGTGATATAACAAAAACAGCCGTGAGATATCTTAAATTCTGGGTTTTACTAGATCTTACTTAAACCTTCTCATACAATAAGGGGGATAATGTTCATCTAATATTATGTTACATAAATTAGGACTGACTGCACCTTAACAATTAATTTAAATAAAATAAATAAATAAATATCCTCGGACATTCCTCACACACGGTCATCTGATCCCCACCCAAGCAGAGCTTGTACAATAAAAACCAGACTATTTGCTACTATTTGCTTATTGTCTTATATTCTTTATTTATTCTACAAGCTAATTTTAATCATTTTCCCTTGATTGATAATAATTTATTTACGTATATACCTCTTTTCGTTTAGTTTGGCTATTTTCATATTTGCATATACTATCGAGTTTTGCTAAGCATCCCTTGTATATATAAAAAAACATCACAGTCAGTTGCATTGCAGCATATTTATGCATCAATATTTAAATACGCCAAAACAAACCACACATGTGAGATAAGAATGCTAATTTTATGTTAGGCATACATATGAGTTTATTGTGAAAAAAAACTGAGTTTACTTTTGATTAAAAAAACTGAGTTAACGCTCCGTTCAGCTTCAGTGATCGGTATTAGAGTCTATGTATAAGTACTTGAAAATACCTATATTTTCATTTAACTTAAAACTGATACTGCTGAACAGAAGTGTTTCAGGAGCTAACTAAAGCATAAGTAACCATGTTCTTTTAATGTTGGCATGCCTTGCCGACAGTATGTATTTCGGAATATTAATCGTCCCTGCAAATAGTTCAGACCTTTATAATGAACTTCTATTTTACCCGGCATGGTATTCAATTTTAATTTTCCATAATTAAATATTCCTTTCAGCACCGCATTTCCTATTTTGTTTATTTTTCGATATAATATAAAACAGTTTAATCACGACGTTGTTTGTAAATAATAATAAAAAAATTAAATATTTACAAAAGCTAGTCGGAATATCGATACACTAAATAAACAATATTATCGTTGCAATTTTGAATTCATTCATTATGTCAAAATAGTAATGCAGGTATACTCGAAAAATATATATCGACACATATAATATAATATATATATACTCTACTAGCTAGCTGTCCCGAGCGGTTGCATTTGCGTTCCGTTTTTTCAGGAAAACGACGCCGTCTACCATGATCAATTGTATTTTCAAAATATTTATTTATATAATTAATAATAATAATAAAGATAGTGGAAAAGCCTCACGTATTTTTATGACATGAAAGTTTTGCTATGCGATGAATATCTGTGGGTGAGCTATGAATAAGTCATCAATGTTCAGAATTCTGTTTTTGAAACAATGATTCCTCAGTGATAGCACAGAGTACTATAATGATAGTGATATTGAATACCGTGACCAAGGTCGTGGGTTCGAATCCTACGATGAGCCTGAGCTATTGGTGAAAACATCATCATGGTTAGCCTCTTTATAGCACCTTCATTGCTGGCTACCAGCCTCAAATTGTGACAGTAATTTATATTGCTGCACGGTTTTATTGTTATATCTTCGGACCCCGTCACGACATCGTAGCGAGAGAAAATATATATAATACCAGTTTTATGTCCAATTATAAGCTTGGCTGGATTCGAACTCACAACCTTCGCTCCGACACTTGACGTCACTACCACTCAGCCATTGTTATATTGCTTTTATAAAGGAAACGATTCAATTTCCTATCGAAGGTCACAATCACTAAATCCTAAAATAACAAATGTCTCAAAGAACTCGACGACTCAAATTTAACTTTTGGTAATAGAAGGAAACCGAGTTTTACATCGAAGGTCGATGTTGACGTCTAGCTTAAGTTATAATAAATACTTAATAATTCTGTACATACATTATTATTTATCTATCAAAATCATTGAGGACAGGGCCGGTACTATAGGCCGTCTTATTATACTGGATATGAATGGTGATAGTCAAAACATATAAATTTCAATTCAGCAAAACGCCTCTGCGTATTACAAGACATGTTTTTGATATATTTTTTTATGAAAGTATCGTTATATGAGAATGCAACAGAAACATATAGATATGATTGGTTATAAACTGTCATATTGAAAGGGATTTGAGCAAAAGTTCAAAATTACCTACAATCTCTATCTATGGTTGGTGTGGTCTGTCTAGTACCTATCCTTAATAATTAGAAGCAAACCCAAAATTTGAAAATACTTATACGTAAATATAACAGGTGGAGATTTCGAGATGGCATATTTTCGAAACCTATGTTGGGTTAGTCATGCTGAACAACTTTTACTATGGAACTGTTATATATTGGCAATGCATCCCCTTTTCCATACTACGGTCCTTTTCTGTCCACTCAGCATTTTCTTACAATAGTCAGTCATTTTGTCCGTTCAATCCTTTAGTCTCATCCGAAGATCCAAGCAAGTTAGACGGCTTCTTTAAAACTTTAAAATAGTATTTTTTTTTAAAAGCCTATTCTCTCAAAGTCCTATAAAATTTTGGTGGCAGCATTAAGGGATTTTTAGAAAAGTCCCTGGTACCGTCTCCTCAAGTTTCCGCTAATAGAGAATTCTCAAAAAAAAATCTTTCTTTTTTAGTAAATGTCAACCTTGCTCGATCAAAATGTATGAAAAGTAAAAAAAATATGTGAGTATTCAGTGTTGGTCCCATAGTAAAAGTTGTTCAGCATGACTAACCCAACATAGGTTTCGAAAATATGCCATCTCGAAATCTCCACCCAGTATAAATAGCCTTGTATAAAATCATATCTCATTTCTAGCTTCATTTATTTACGTAAAATTCGTGCAAAGCTCATATTCTTGCTCAGTCTCATTTTGCTCTGAGCACTTCGTCAGTGTGACACAGTTGCAGAGCTTGCAGCAACCAAGTTTAATAAAACAAATTTTATATCCGCGTAAATTAACTTCAGCACAGTTCAGCGATCTGCTTATTAGGTTTGTAGTTCTGGCTTACTGCGGAACTTGCAGCCGCGACGAATAATTGCATAATTGATCTCGAAACAGCCGTAGGTACGATGGTTGGAATATTAGCAATTGTTCTGTTTCTGAACACGAACAGAACACGGGTAGGTTTAATCGTATATACAATTTGGAAAATCGATATCAATTGAATATTTGTCTGGCCTTGTAGGTAAATAATGCAGCTTCATTGTTTTGTAAATAATTTGACTGCTAAAACAATAATAATATTAGGTATAAGCATTTCAAAATACATACTTTTATTTCTTTCATAATGCTCGTCCGCTTATTCATTCAGTCGTGTTATTGTCACGTATTTTTAAGTAATTAATAAAACTCTGTTATTTTTCGGGTGAACACCTAACAAGGTTTAAGTAAGTTGTAACGTAAAAAAGTGTTATATTGTAATATCAGTAACGATGATGTATCCGAAAATACATTTTTAGAAGGGTTAAATTCATAGGCAATATAATTGGGTCAGCAGGGGCCCAATTCTCACTTCCCTCGAACTAGCCTTCGAATCGAACTTACGGTTCGAGTCCTATTCGACTGTAAAATTTCGAGGGGCGGAGTCAATTCGAACTGTCCCGACCAATCAACGCTCTAGCTGACTGGTTTCCCTTCTAAATATATAGCCTTGAAATTGCCAGAATAACGTAACGTTCGTAAAAGTTAGAATTCGTGCTTTTTTCGATCGAGCGATCAGTTTCGATTGGGTGAGAATTGGGCCCCAAGTATCAAATTACTATGATAAAGGAAATTTTAATTACCAAAATTAAATTCAACTCGTCCTTTAAATTTTAATACCATTTTCAGGGGACTCTTGTTCGTTCGTCGTCGGTCTAAATGAAAATCGTTGTTGAGTTGTTAGTTCAACAAACTTGTCAGTTTCCGGGGAATATTAATTACTAAGCAGAATTAAGGGACAGTTGTAAGCTATTGCGTTTTGCATATAAAATTTCACTCGACGTTTCATACATAAATGTATAAAATTCTCACTGCTCACAAAATTTCACGAGAATCTGTTGAGAAATGTGACCTGTACACGAGAACAGCTGGACATCCTTCAGACATCTGCCAAATTGTTATTAAACGCACGGAAAATCTTTTATAGAAGATCGGATGAAAAAAAGCGAAAAATAATAATAATTAATATATATCCAAAGACGTATAATAATAATAATAAAACTTTATTGTGTACAAAAAAGTAAAATACATTAAAATATGAAGCGCTGTCTCTTGTGGTAGTATTAACTGTGTTACAAGAGACAGTGTCTTCCCTACAACATAGGAACATTTACATATTCTATAGTAGGTATACAAAAGTGCCAAAAGGTAAAACTAGAGAAATAAAAATAAAAATTAAACAGAAATAATTGAAGAAAGAAACTAAATAATTAATAATATTAAGCTATCAAATTAAACTTATCTAATATAATCTTAAAAAATCTGTGAGTGTGTATTTGTGTATCATAAAGATATTTTGCAGTTTTGATTAAATTAAAAAATAAATGCACGGCTAAAAAAACTATGATATCTCCTTTTTTTTATTTATGTACGTAAGTCATTAGAAAATATTAAAAGGTAAAATATGCTTCAAAGGTTTTCAAATAACAATAAGAAAGTTATTTTATTTACTGTAATTCTTACATTCTCTTTTAGATATAACTACTTTGGCGTAGGTTAGATCGCTGCAACAAATATTGATATAAAATGCAATTTTAACTATATTCGTAGCTTAAAAAAGTATGATGAACACAGAATACTAAAATGTTATGTAGAATCTGAAACTATTATTATTGCATGCCAGAAAGTGTAAATATTTAAAATAGTGCTTCTGATATAATTTGCGCTATGAGAGACTGCCACGACTCGTTTCTGTCTTTATTACGACTGTGGATGATCTGAAACCCAAGACAATTCGCGTAAGAACGAATATTTATATGTACCCAAGAAGGCTAGTTTATTTTAATTTTATTGTTATAAAGCATTGAATACTGTCTTGTTTGAACTAACTTATTTGTGTTATTATTAAATGTTATACTCGCTGTATGTAATTAAATTATATACATACAGCAAGCAAAAGTTTGTTTACATTCTTTATCTCGTCTCATTAGCCTTACTTAAGTTTCATGAGTGGCCGCTCATGGGCCAGAATACCCATTGTCCTTTCTGCCTTGTGTAAATAAGACAGTGATAGCTCAGACGTGTCACCTCAACTGCCAGCTTTAGATAATGGAACTTCGACAGAACTCGCGTTCTCTTGAACGCCGAGTTCTCCGTGTGCAATGATCAGGGGGCCAACCACAAGCTCTTAAAAAAAGGTTAAAATAACCTTATTTGTCTTTTGTCCCGTTTTGACGTCGAATGTCAAAGAAAGACAAAAGTCAAGGTAATATTGTTTTAAAAGCTTGTGGTTCGCACTCAAAGGCGCAGCATAGAGTAATTTACTTAAAAAAACGCAATTTAACTAAGTATTGTTTAAATGATCAAGAATTTATCGACCACTTTCATGTTTAAATATTATTTTGGGTTTTTAGAACCCTAGCCGAGTGCTAGGAATAGGTGTGTACCTACCTAACTGTCGAAGCAGTTTAAGCTCGGATCAAGAATCTTGGCAAAGATTAGTTGAAGTGTTATTTCGACTAAATCTAGATTGTTAGCAACGCGTCATGTGTTGTATCTGTTTCAAGTGAAACGTTTGAAATTGTGTATTTCAACTTTCGTTTGTCACCAACGAGATAAATCTGTATTTATTAATTTACTTGTGTTATTTTTTTAGCTTGAACGTGGACATGGTAAAGGTGGCATAAACTTTATCATTCGTTAGGAAGGTATTTATCAGGAAGAATTTGGTAAAAGGTGCGTCAATATCCAGTGGCCAGTTTTTGTGATACCAGTATTGGGCTTGGCTTTGAACCTAGATCAACATCTACTGCAAGACGATGGAGACGAGACGCGGCAAGGCCCCTCCCTAAGACAAGTGTATGGGAATGAGAAGCCATGGATAACACAATGACGTTATATCTTCTGTAGTGGACAGTGCTTGGCTGAATATATACCATATACCCGTTGATATAGTTATACTGTACAATGCCTCGTTCCCAGGGTTGGATTCAGACCCCCAGAAAATTATTGTCTATGGAAAATAAAATTATACTAATTGTCGAAAGTAATACTTACTACGTTTCGCGTTTTTCGTCCAGTTTGTTATGAATTTAAATAAAAATGCATTTGGATGGAAATTTTAGTTTTATTGTTATTGTAAAAATCAACCAAATTAAGGTAAGTAGATGATTATTTCAGCCAATTCATCAATCGGAACTTCGTTTTTGGCATTGACACTACATAGCATGTCGTCAGATGGAATAAATTCAATACACATTAGGTACATTTACTTCTTTCACAGCATCGCATGAAAGTATCAGGAGTCAATATAGCGATTTACTACAACTACCTACAACAACGATTACAACTTTATTTCGTAATTAAAGTAATATTTTTTTAATTTTTCAACCAATAAAAGTAGCAATCGACCTAAAGGTAAAATAATGGTATTTTCGCGTAGTATAATGGCATTACGATACTACATACTACACATCACAAAATTATAGTATAAATAGTATAATTATACTACGAAATCCAACCCTGCTCGTTCCTAAATATAAATCCGGAACTGATATCAAACAACGCTACTCTAATAATTCCAATGTAAAAATTCTACAGCAACTAAATTGTTCTGAGTTCAATTGAACGTAAAAAATAATAGACATAAATCCTCTCGCGGAATTCAGTGACGCTTGACTCTGAGCTTTAGGTATGTATTATTATCTGTATCTATAGGAATATCAAATATAACCATCAATTTTGAGTAAATATCAGTTGTTATATTGTAATAGGCTGAATTTTAATTGTCCTGTCATTTTTAGCTATTGGTAGTAGGACCCTGTTACGTAAAACCATAAGTAGGTTCTACATTTTGTATCATGTAAATAGGAATGAAAACCAGTGTGAGAATCAGTGTGACGGAGTATTCCCATTTGAGCACCGATTTTTTGAGCACAGATGCTATTCCCTTTTGAGCTCCGATGATTTTGTAGCTTCTAGTGTGGTAGTGTTATCGATACAAATGTAGAGTTTATTTTAAAAGGAGTAGATATTAGAGAGTTATTAGAGAGAAAGTATATATTTTTGAAGGTATTTATAGAGAGAATAATATAAGTAAAATAGAGAGGACATTCTTTTTCATAATTATCCAGAACCTATGTAATATCAACCACAGTAAATATATTTTGATCAGCAACTGACAAGCAACTTAACATATATATCAGTGCTCAAAGCGGAATAGCTTTCATCAATCAGCTCTAACGATAAAATTTCATTATATAATAAAATTGCAATTTTTTATCGATACGTTTTATTAAACACCACAACACTAGAAGCTACAAAATCGTCGGTGCTCAAAAAGGAATGATTTCGAGTTTAATTTTTGTTCCTATTTGAGCACCGATCCAAAATATAGATCAGTGCACAAAAGGGAATAGCATCGGTGCTCAAATGGAAATACTTCAGTCTGACTGCTCAATCCTGAACCTATAACACATTTATTTGGGACTAGCTTGATTACAAATAGCAATACATGCTGATTTATAATAACTTAATTTGTCATCAAAATTGATCGAGACCTCCGGAGACCAGAGCGGGCGGGGAGCTTTTTCCGCCAATGCGTCAGCTTGGCTATCCAAAGAGGAAACTCTGCCAGCCTTTTGGGAACCCTGCCGTTAATCGGAAGCAGCGGCAGGTTTGAAGAAATTTTCTATATATATAGATTGTATTTTGTACATATTTGTTATAAATAAAGTTATATATCTAACTTAATTTGTTTAAAAATAACAAAATATTTTACTTACAATGTTTATCTATTTGATAAATGACCTCAGAGCAGATTCATGCTGGCTTCAGAATTAGTGAAAATTATTAACTCAATTATTGAAACAAACACAACGAAATGTAGAACTCGTAAATGAAAATTAAGTTATGTAAAGTTTATGTTATAATTCCGACAGTGGAAAAAGTGTCGAAAGTATACGTGCCTAAACCGCCCGTTTGTAATTTGAAAATTCATTCTGCCAAATGAAAATCTTGAAAGGCCGATGTGAAACTTTACAACTACTTTGGTAATTGCTCCAAAAGTTGGGAAATGAAAAGACCCTGGGGCTGCCGTCTCAAATGACGGATTCAATATAAAACAGGAAGAGAAAATATACATCATATTCATTTATAGAAAAAAAAAAACATTTATAATAACAATAAATAGGTACCCTCGGACATTCCTCACACACGGTCATCTGATCCCTAACTAAGCAGAGCTCGTACTATGGAAACCAGATAACCGATATAATACATATACTACTTATTGTTTGTAAATACATTCTCAGGACATGCAGATATGTTCATACACACAAATGCATCTGTATGGGAATCGAACCCACGATCTGCGGTGCAATAGGTGGAATCTTAACCACCTGGCCCGTCAATTCACCCTAAATACCCTAAAAACCCGTGCACTAGACTTGGTATAACTAAAATTAATATACCACTTTCTAGTACAATTTAAGTGAGTAATTATTATTAAATAGGTCAGGATATATTTTGTACACATACTTAATGCATTGAAAATGTATTGAAATGAATATATTTTTCCAAGAAATTTAACATTTCACAAAAGGCAAGATTTGGGCAGTTACGATCTTCAATCGTTTCCATTTGCACTATTTCCACGGTAAAGAGTTCCAAATTCACCTCGCAGCTGAAACAGCAGCAAATACACAATATTACTTACAAAGGTTATATTTCTTATTACGCTGACGCTATAAATAAATAATTTATTCTCCAGTTTGCTTATGAAAGATTTGAATTACAAATTGTTTGAAATAGTTTATCTTGTAACTACTATTGTTTTATTTAGGTATATACTTTATGTACCCCGACTGAAGCATGAGCTTTAAAATGCACGTAATTGAAAAAAAAAACTCTGAAAGTAGGTTTAGGTTTAACAAAAAATGCAGATTGTAAATTCAGTTTACAGCCCTTGGGATGCAAGTGAATTTAAAATCAAATCAGGCTCCATTGCTTTCACTAACTGATAGACTTACTAGGTTACTACACTATTATATCTACCAAAAAGAAACCAGTGACTTTGACACTTTCAAACATTTAAATAAAATAATTTTTAAGTGTAAATTTTTTATTAAAACTTTTTTTTCTTCATTTCCTAGTATTAGTGATGAAAAGTAGAGTATTTAACTCGGTTCAACTCGCTTCTCTCGTCCGTACTTCTTTATATATCTGGAGTGTAATTGATCACTTACCTCACTTGTTTATAAATAAACTATTTATCCTTTTTCCATCAATAAGTACACAGAGTGATCACATTAGGTAGGTACTACTTTCAAAATACATCAATTAACAATAATGTATTATAGAATGAGATCAAAACTAATAAATCTTATATCGTTGGTGCATGTCTCAAATTCAATTGTTTTAATTTTAACTTAAAACTTGACTTGATTGTCGTTCTAGAATACGGACCATAGAATCAGACCCAAAATCTACTCTCTATCTTAATTTTAATTAATAAAATATTATAAGGAAAGTTTAAATATGTACTCGGATGCCATATCAACACGCCTTTACATTATTACAATAATAAAGTTATAAAGTAGAATAAGTACTTAAAAGTTTCTTACTTGAGCGGATAAGCTTTCGTCGCTCTGAAGATGTGCTTTACCCAGTTTAGCGTAGGTATAAAATATAACTAACAATTTAATATATTTACATTGACATAATTTATCGTAGAGAATATTTCCATATTCAATTATTGTGATTCGATATCAAGCCAGTCTTAGTAAGACTGTCTTAAAGTCTAATTAGACAAGCTCGCTATTACACCTTGCTGAATATCGCATGCTAACTCATTTGCAAGGCGTACGCAGCCGGTGACGGTTGTCGCGGTGTCATGGGAAAACTTTCGAAGTACCAGAAAATCGCCATAGCTCTTGCCGCGACTATTGGTTTGAATAAAAAAGAAAAAAGTAAAATATGGGTGAAGAAGGTTAAGAAGTATTTTTCTGACTTTTCTGCTATAAATATGGCATGTCACGGTATACACATCAATAACATTAAAAATCACTTCCTTTTCTTTTAAGCTAGCCATTGTACACGCCACAACAATCAAACACGGACTTTACCCGTGGACTTCACTTTGTCGCCGCCGCGCGCCGACTGAACGGTCTAAGCGTGCTAAGTCTTATTACACTACGCGATATTCAGCAAGCAAGCAAGCAAGCACGGCCGAATCCATTCGGTCGGTCTAATTAGACAGACTACCTTGCTTACTCTTATTACACTTTGCTAAATCTTAGTAAGACCGTCTTGATATCGAATAGTGTAATAAGCCTTTTAGCTATGTGGGGCCTATGAAAGTAAAAAAAATGTATGATGTGCGATCAGTAGCGAATATTGCAGAACTCTAGAGCTCTAGGCTGCTTGCTCTTGCACAATAGTCAACACGGAATGCAGAACTCGGAACTCGGACCTCTAGAACTCTCTATGTGGGATCGGCGCCTAAAAGATCAGTATAAACGCAATCAATTAACGTTGCTATTTGGGGCACAATAGAATAAAACTTAAAACCCAACTTACAATACGTTATACTATACTATCTTAACTCATTCTAACTTATACAATTACCTATACTTATATTTGCATGTTCAAATTTGATTAGATTCATGAAAACAACTTTTCTTTGTACAGTACTTAATTTGGGGCCGTTTGACATGACCGATTTACAGAGGTTGATAGGAACGTGAAAATTAGTTTCCGAATCTCATAAATAGAATTCACGCTGTTCGTACCTTTATTTATGAATGGTAAGGGTAAACTGAGGGTAGTTATTGTATTCATAAGAGGTATACCGCCCTCACAAACAGCGTTTTGTGACAGGTTTTAATAAGCTTTGGGCTTTAGCGCCCAGCGCTGTTTACACAAACAGTAAGTTATTTGATCTCGCAAAATATTATACTTGGCAGGTTTCTTAATTATATACACGTGTCAAAGTTTGAACCTTGTAACCATACGGTTTCTAAAGGTGATAATTACTATACCATTATTTATTCGTAGGATATAATGTTATACCTAACATTTTCGTATTTACTTATTAGATAAATTTAGATTTAGTAAATAACCCTCCTTCCGGGTCAGTCGGTTAAAAAATATAAATCAATTTAAATCTCGAATACTATTAGTCCTAAACTCATGTTCACTAAGTATTCTCGTGTAATATTTTACACTGCTATTAACGTTCGTTGAATAAAAAGTTCATAATAATTCAAAAGCGAAAAACAAAATAAAAAATACGTGGAGGAGGTTAAAATTGCACGCGCTGGAACAAAGTTTAGTCGAACGTAACCAAACTGAAGTACTCTCGGCAGTTCCGTACGTAGGTAGAGTAAATATTTTTTTTATGTTTATTCGAAACAACGAATGGACTCTACATTTGTTACTGTAATATCGAACAAAGTTGAAATGGTAACTCTCGCAATTAAAATTTGTTGGGGACGCAAAACTGAAATTATGCATGAAGTGAGAGCAGTAGCCGTTGGGATGTGCCCTCGACTATTAATATTAATGAACTGTGACACGCCGTTAAGCCGAGCCTCGTGTCGGCCACCCGGCTTTCTTTTGATTGTAAATTCAGTTTTGATTATGTAGCTACATACCTACTACGTATATATGCCTGTTGCGTATTAGACATCTAACCCTCAGGCGCTGGCGATAAATAAAACATTTTCTTTGAATTTGAAAATTAATCAAATTTACATGCTTAATTTATAGTTTAAACGTAAAAATGACCATATGTTATTTATAAAAAATGGTAAATAAAGTTTGTTAGTTTGATAAAAAAAACATATTGGAATACGCTACTGCTGGTATAAGAAAGAACATTGTAATATTTCAATTTCAGACAAAGTATTAATTAAGATTCGCGCAAAGAAAACACCTGTTAAGCTCTAGAAAGTACCTCTATAGGTTCTTTCTCTGGAGGAAAAGGTGGTTCAGTCTTTTTCTATTAAAAATAAGAATTTTTCATTCTCATTAAAATATTCTTTCTGTCAGTATGAATGCTTAATTAAAAGCAACACCGCAAGACTGAAACATAAAACTTAAAAAAATATCTGTGATAGTTGGATATTTCTGATTCATTAAGAGAAAGCGTATTTGAATACAGGGTTTAAATACAAACTAATTGTAACCATCCACTGACCAATAGGTACTAGTATTAATTATAGTACATGTATATGAAGCGCTCGTGGTATAGCATGATTAGCTGTTCTTAATCGATTGACAAAGTTAAGCTACCACTTTCGTGGTCAGTATCTGGATGGGTGACCGGCTAGTGGTATTTCAAATCGAGTGTTTCCGTGCTTCAGAAGGCACGTAAAGCCGTTGGTCCCGGTTATCATTGAATTGTGATAGTTGTTAAGCTAGTTGGAGGCCTACTAGGCGGCTTGAAAACTCCAACAGAAGGTTGACCACTAGCCTACCGCCACCGATCCGCAGTAGGCACGTGTGGTGGAGTATCTGCCCATTATCTTTTACCCTAATTTGTGAAAGGAGGCCTGTGTTCAGCAGTGGGACATTATAGGCTGATGATGATGATGTTGATATGTATATAGTACCTATATTACTATTATTAGTAAAACCAATATAGCAGTAGTTGGAAAATTAGGGAAAACATCTATCCACGCTTATAAGCATTGTCTAAGACTAATCCCTTTTTAGGATATGTAACAATATATTCCCTGATAAATATACTGATTTAAATACCCCATACACTCACCTAAACGAAAATATGATTTGAATGTCGAACCGTGAAACATACAACGTGTCAAAGGAAAATACAAAAGGAAAACACAGGATAAGAAAATGGCTTTAGGGTGCGCACAGAGCATGAAACATAATGTCTTAGAGGAGAATAACTGGAAAGCTAAGGGGATGCGCCTATCACAACTTGCAGGAAAGTCACAAGCGTAGACTAAGTGCCTTTTTTCCAAGTTATTTGACGCGACATTCCCTTCAAGCAATGTTTCCAAGAAAGGCGCAAAAAATAACGCGGAGCGTGAAGTCAATGTAAAAAATTTATCGCCATTTACGCTATCGAGGCTTATAAAAAAGCTTGAAATAATGTGTCAACCTAACTAGTGTTAGTACCTAACCTACCTACATAGAAACTAAGCAATAAGGTACTTTATTATTCTAAGGCATTGTAGTATTGTTATTTACTTCTACCAATCGAAAACATAATATTGTTTTCTGACCACTACAATAAGCTTTAGCTTTGTATCGTGTGTGATATTGGATTTAATAAATCACATAATACTATCTACATAACAATATCACATTATGGTTTTGTTCTTAAGTTTTTGTAATCTTTATTGTACTTAGTTATTATTAGACATTAGCTTTTGCCTCGTGGTTTTACCTGCACATCTCAACCTAATATACCCATAATGTAAAGATAACATCAACATCAGCCATATCTAGTATATTGATGTACCTGAAATCCTTTGACCATTACGTTATGACTGAGTGAAAAACATCCACACAAACATGTGCACGTAAACATTTGCAATTAGCATACCTAATAATACTATAAGTAGGACATAATTTGCTATAGCAAGAATAATCCGCGGCTAAAGCAAACTCTAGTGTTTAAACGATTGAATGCGGAAGCTCGAAAGCAGTATTTCTACACTGGAGTTTGGAAACGGCTTACCATTGCTGTAGATAAATTAAAATAATAATAGGCAGATGATATATAGAATGAATTTATCTCTAAACTCATGGGATCAATGATATTATAATAAAAAAGAGGTAGATATCGCACTAGCGTGCGCTAATTGTTATGCTAACGCCTTACCTGCGTACACACGGCTACAGATCAAGCTATACATTTCCAGTATAAGGTGATCTGGCATTGTATAGGATTTCAGTACAATGAGAGGTCAGCTTATATTGGAAATGTATAGCTTGATCTGTAGCCGTGCGTACAATGCCATTAATTAGCTCGTTATTTGACGCAGATATGGCCGGATGTTAGCGCGCTAAGTTACTAATGGCATTATTAATGTCGTTAGACGATAGTTTAAATCAAATGATAATGTGGCACCCATTTAGTGCATCATTTATTACACGTTAATTGTTCCGATAATTATTGGACGTTATGCGTCACGCAGGTGAAGCACTTTTACAGAAAAATTCAGACAATTGTCATAATTTGGCTTCGTCGGCTAATAGCAGCGAGTGAAACAACGCGTAACTATGCGGTACCTATCAATGTTAAAATTATTACAAAAAAATGTAAGATAGCTAACTCTTTTTGTACCATAAGTTCCGTATGATCTAGCTATCGCCTATAGTACAAAGGTAGCTTATCTTTATTATAATATCTCTGTGATATTATCATTGCATGGGAAGGATAAATCAAACAGCAGGTAAAATATTGAAGCTTTTATTTACAAAATTACCAACATATAATATCACTTTGCATTTGGGATTTTGCATAACGCCATAAATATACATACTTATTTAATACTAGTTAATAAAAACAATATTGATTACAATTCCTCGATTCATCTCAATAAATTGTTCATGATGTACTTACGATTAAGCCTAGAAGTTAGGTTGTTTTTATGACAAAGAACTTTATGTATCGGTTATTGGAAGAATAAATAGAATTCGTAGTATTTATTACAATATTATATATTAATTAATTTCATAAAAACTCACAACAGTATAGGAATAAATGAATATAATGATATTTATCATACTTTTTCATTTAAATTGAAATTAAATGTATTCATGTTTCATTATGTAACTTTAGGCGTATTTTTTTATTTAGCAAAAAACCTATCCACGTAAACAATTGACAATTATAATATAAATGAGGATACCTATAATGAAAATAAATATTCTTTTTCAATTTATAAAATATAGTTTTCTCAAATATACACAAATACTTGCTGTTATTTCGATGTACAGGTAACCCTTCCAGGGCTCTTATTACATTGGTTTGAAAATATTCAGAACTGAATAATGTCTGTGAATAATAAATGGTATTCAATTCACGTGAACACGTTCAACTAATTAGCTTTAACATCAGACGGTCTATTTAAAATAAGAATCGGTTTTGTCCATTTGAGCCACTAATTGCGGCAAACCGAAAACATTTCACCGAACATAAGTGGTCAGGCATTATATATGATTCAATTTATATTTTTAAATAATTATGTACAGTCGAGGACATAGATATGTATACACTTTGTGAAATTTGAAAGCATTTTTTTCACACTATATTGATTGAAATGTTGTAATATAGCACAAATCATAATAGTATATGCTAAAAGATTCTGCCTATTCTCATAAATTCAATTAATAGTTTAAGAGACAATCGTTGTTGAATTTCAGTAAATGTATACATATTTATGTATTTGACTGTACTGTAACTTACAATAACGTTACGAGTAAAAATTACTGCAACTTTATCAATCAAGTTGTTAAAGTAACACTAATTTATCGATGAATTTAATAGATTTCCATATAAATGGCCCGATGTCTGTTAAAATACATTGACAAAAAGTAATTAAGTTAATCAAGTTCAAACAAAACAAAAATAATTATATTTGGCATTCATCTATTACTACAAAGCGTAATTTACATTTATTGTCACAGGTGTGAGAAGAAAACGACAAAATATTTTAGTATGAAACGTTAATGTAAAATATATTGTTACATGCATCCATACAGTATGAATTAGGTATGCAAGTTATTTACTTATGCATACGTTATTTTATGTACAACGTTTTTATTATACAAATATATTAC
Source organism: Polyploca ridens (assembly GCA_951394255.1). NCBI lineage: Eukaryota > Metazoa > Arthropoda > Insecta > Lepidoptera > Drepanidae > Polyploca > Polyploca ridens. Next base: position 10,109,099 of record OX596251.1, on the reverse strand, counting down.
AAATAATCAATAACAATAATGCACGATTCATAATTTTAATATTATGTACATAAACATGAAATAGATATGTTTCAAGTTTACAAAACTAAAAATATATAAAAGGGTACATAATAATCAAATAGGCAATTATTATTCGTTAGTGTTATTAATTAGGATTCTAACTAAAATAATAGATTTTTCATTTTATAATGTATCTATTATTTAACGTAACAAAATATACCTAATAAAGATTCCCCAAATAAGGCAAAAACCAATAAAGAGAACATCAAAATAATCATATTATTAAAATGTGTAATTTTATAAATAACCCTCGTTTTAACAGTCCGGTAAATATAAGTCCAGTAAATATGCACTATGAATAATGAACCAGTGTCTAAACAAAGCCCAGCCATTTAGAATTCACGTAACAACAAATTTTGCGGTTGAAGTTCGTTAAAGTTTTAATTTTGTGCAACACCCACGGCTTACATCAACTTTCCTGTAATTGGCAACACTAAACTTTGTTTCAAAATAGATAAAAATATAGCTTGGATATTATGAGTGTTTTGGGGATGTTTTAATTACATCTCTTGGGAAATCAGAAAGAATAACTTGAACTTGATTGGTCTGCCAACATAATTTATGCCAGTTAGATAATAGAAAGGATTAGGGACTGGGAGGACCCTCCCGGCCTTCGGACACATCCGCCTTTAGAATATAATTCTGCAACGTATGTAATTTACAGGGATATTTATGTGATATTGGTTCTTATTGTGCCAAGTAACTAAAGTAGGTATTTAAGTAATCTACAGTTGAGGTCAAAGATCCATTTAAATAACTAACCTTATGCATAGCATTATATGGCTCGTTATTTAAATAGATACATATTTTTGTAACTTCAAATGTAAACATATCTTTGACTTCGACTGTACAACGTGTAACGGAAAGGGTATAATCTATAAAAGTACACGACTTCTTTGTACTAAGCGCACATATCGCGAAATAGATTTTATTATAGTAATATTAGCAAGTGACATGAAAAGATAATGAACCTCATTGAGCGGTGAAACGTTGGCTATGTTTGCAAAACTTTGGTATGAATCTTTAAGTAATTTATTTTGAGCTGAAACTTTTTATAGAGAGTCTATACCTGTACGTGGATTACGTAACTTTATTTCAATGAAATTCAGATTGAAATCGCCGTTGAATCGGTAGAAATATTACAAAATCGGAAATGGTTCCATTTCTAATGAACCACTGTTTGTATTTGCAGTTATCAGAACGTAAAAAGTTATCATGAAACCGCTATATTGAACCGATTTCAATTCGAAAATGATTGAAATTTGGTTACGTAATCGCCCCACTGATGTAGTCTTCTATCCCTTTCTGATAGATATACCCTTTCCATTAAACGTTGATTGAAATACATTTCGAAAGACCCAATAACCAAAATACAATGGAGAGTACAGTTTACACAAGCTTATTTAAAAAAAAATGAAACAATATAATAAATATTTAATTTCATACAAATTAGGTACATAAGTAGCCAAAATGTTTGCTTCGATTAATAATATTTATTACGTAATTTTTCACAAAGTAGATACAACAGATAAATCAAAAATATATTGGAAGACCGGAAAAATTAATAACAAGATAAACAGTTATTTCCGCTTTGTTCAAAACAAAGGGACGAACGCAGTATTTTAAATAGTTTCATATTTGCACATGTATAAAATCGTTTTTCTTTATAATATTTAAAAATCTATTTACAATAAATTTCTAACTACCTACTCCTATAACGTTGTTTTAAGACCCTTCATTAAAGAATTCGATTTAGAACCACAAGTATGCTTGATAAAATTTAGGCATAAGTGTAAGTAAAAGTAATAAAAATCTTTAGAATTCACCGTTGTGCTTGGAAATCTATAATATGGATATAATTGAATTATTCATATGTACTAACCTCCATGATTTATGATATTGATATACGGTTTAACCTAAACTCTTACAAACTATCATTTGATTAGTCACTTTTTGATGGGAATTCCATTTGAAGAACTAGTCAATATCTTAAACGTACATTACATAGCCAACGAAACCAGTCTGAAATCACGGAAACTGCTAATCTGATTATGATGAAACTTTCACTAAACTATCCCTTAGAAAATACTGTACCTTCCTGTAAAAGTCCCATCTGAATAGGATCAGCCATTTATGAGAATAGCCCAATATTAACAGGTGTCAGTAACGCATTCTCTCGGCGGCTGCACTGTAATGTATTTTCAAATATTCGTGTAGGTATACCATGGTAAAATAATTAAAAGAAAACGCATTATTTACATTATGCATAAAATAAAGTAATGTATGTAACAATATTTTTGGCAATTGACATCCTATTTCACCTATTATGATGTGTAGCTTCAGATTTACAATTATAATAAGTTTCCGACCTATCCGACCGTTTTTGACCTATTTTCTACGTTGATTCATCAGTGCTCTTACCCTTTTCAAATTTGTTATTGTTATTTCATCATTGGGCTGTAATTGTAGAGCTCTTCGATAAGACGAGGCGGCAGCTGCGTATTTTCCATTTAGGTGCAGAATAGCACCGAGATTGGAATGATACTCAGCATCCTGGAAGCGAAGCAACAATGTTAAATATTGCACATGATATAGTTATGATCGTGTATTTGAAATCTTAGGTTTCAACTTTAAAGAATAATGGGTAATTTTATATGAAAGACGTCCCGAAGCTATAACACTACATTAGCTATGGTGGAGAATGTTGACGACATATAGTGCATCATTTCATTGTATGACAGCAAGTCTGGATTCTGTAGGAAAAAAGATATCCACGTTTAAATTAAACTTAACTTTGTTACTGTCCCGCAGTGTTATATAAATTTTCTGATATAAAAGTATTCTATATGCTAATTCAGGTTCTTCTCATCTATCGATGTGCTAAGTTTAATCCAAAATTGATAAACCATTTCGGCAAGCGTCGAGACTAACTATATCATTTATGACTTTACAAGAAAAGGATGGATTATTATTACTACAAATTTTTAAGTTTTGGTTACTTCACAACGTATTGCGGGTTGGAACTAAATCTAACTAGGTATATCAAGCAATATCAGGGGATATCCAATGTGTTGCTGATCTTACAAAGCCTAGAAAGCAACTGCGGCTCTCAAGTGAAATTGCACACACAAACTAATACTTCATCTTTACGCTTATATTACTTGATTACAACATAATTATAATTAATAATAATTTACTAATATACCTAAATCATTGATTGTACATATTTTGTGTGAATAAAAGTTAAGAAATAAAAATTTAATAAAAATTCGAAGTCAAAATCAAAGCCATTTATTCAATTTAGGTCCTTATAGGGCCCTTATGAAGGTAAAAGCTACTGAAGATACCATCAGTTCGGCAGTCGAACTTCAACTGAGAAGAACATGCAAGAAACTCAGAAAGGTAATTTTTAAGTAAATATTTTTTGACACACTATAATAAGCTGGCAATTTTTACCAAAATACCTAATTTCTTTTGTCTTACAAAGTATTAGCAATACAAATGCCAGTATCTCCTGCAAGTACCTACCTAAGGAGCAAAATACAACAACGAGTCCCAGATATGCTCATATTTACAAATGGTATCGACGCATAATGATTTAAATTAATTTAGTTGTTTCAGATAGCAATGCACATCTAGTACCCTCATATGTGCATCCGGTTGTGGGTTCCAAATTAGAACGGCTGAAAGCATTAAATATTTGTAGAAAACAATGACGGAATTCCTATTCTGATTCTAATTTAAGTAACATTTGTATAATCTTCATTATAGCCCATTTATAATATTTATTAGGTAATCCTAACTAATATAAATTATTATTACCCGTTACAAAAAACGTGAATTTCATAACTTACATAATGTTTACAGATTTTACGGTTACCTGAGAAATCAGTAACATTTATGGAATAGAAAGTAGCTCAAAAGTCTATACAATATAGTAGAAAATACATAATATTTGAAGTTATCAGTTATGTTTTTGATTACCTTACAATGGTCGTATATAAAATCTACAGATTCTTTCATAGTAAAGTTAGTTTCGAATTATAAAACAAGAACATAAGTCAAAACAAAACCCCTAGCGCCTCTAGGCGGTAAAGCTTTGTCGATAACGAGAAATAAATCCTCACTTATTGATTAGTTCTGTAAAATAGACAAAACAAAATCCTCGGTCTTTTTCAATAGACTAAATCAAAATTGATGGCCAAGCTGGACTGGCTGGAATTTAAAAAATCTAACGACCTTTGAAGCGCACTGTGAGACCAGTCTTGTTGTTTCTATTTTATTTGTTGACATGGCATTTTTTTATTTACTATTCCCGCAACGCAAAGGCGTTAAAAATGTTTTATCGGGTTTGTTACAAAACCGATAAAACCTTTTTATCTTTCCCATATAATTTTTTATTAAAAATATTGTATAAGTATTTTAAAATTGCATTTACTAAATCATCTTTCATGTGTAAGGCGCCGATCCCACAGAAAAGAGTTCTAGAGTTCTGCAGAACTCGGAACGCGGAACTCTAGAACACTCTCTGTGGGATCGGTGCCTAAATCCTAACTAATATTATAAAATTATTGTTTATGATATTATTTTCCGAAAATATAAATTAAAAACCGGCCAAGTGCGAGTCGGACTCATACACGAAGGGTTCTATAAAGACGTTTCTTGTATGTGCCCCTTTATTTTTATTTATTTTATTTGTAGTTATAGCGGCAATACACATTCTGTGCAAATTTCAACTGTTTACCTATTACGGTTCATGAGATACAATCCACTAACAGACAGACGGACAGATGGATGGACGGACGACAGTGGAAGCATTGTACACCCTTTGGGCACGGAACCCTAAAAAGTTACCGTTTCTAGCGAGACATAGATAAAGAGTATAAATATCTTTATAAATAAAAAAGCTGTTATATCACAGTTGTTTAAGTTCAGACATTATAATAGGTTGTGGTTGGAGTGCAATGTTGCGGAAGTTGGTGCTATGCTACGCACTCACATGCCCTGAATCGGCGATACAACAATGTCCATAACTCGCGTTTTTCTCTTTTTTGTAACATAGAGAAAGATTTTGATAGATAAACGAACATGTATTATTTTCACACGCAACTAACAGGGTACCAGCTTTATTTCCAGTACAGCTAAAATTAGTGACATTCTATATTTTTGACTACGTAAAAGTTATCGTAACAGTCCACTTAAAATGCCAGTGGTGGTGATTCTGTTGTTTGCAGAAATTTTATCCTGTCAAATTAGTGCAATTGCTTGTTTTCAACATTTTAGTCGCCATCAAAATTCGTTACGTATATTTACCCGCAAATTAAAACGGCAGACTAATTTGACAGCTCTACATTTATGTTCTATCCTTTACCATTCCAATGTTAGTAAGAAAGAGATGTGATGTGAATAAAATTAGTTTTGTGCGATTTACAACAGAATCGGTTCCAGTGTTTGTTAAATGAAGCTTTAATCGCATTACCTCCGTAGATATTTTCTATTTTAGAGGATGTTTATATTATTATTAAAAAATATAATTTACAATAACATTATGAATTGATCATTCTTTCATGTTACAAATTCATAACACCTGTGCTATTACTGCATATCGTCAGTAAACACACCAAAAAGGAATAAAAATATACAATCTCTTCAGGAGCTGAAAAAATCTCAACTTCAAAGAGCATTGATATCTTTTGTAGAATTTATTTACGTCTTGCGACTTATGGAATTCTGGCAATTTTTGTTTATGGAGATTTCATAGAAGTTAAGATAATAAACTTAAAATTTTAAAATAAAGGCTCGTAGGCAGGTATGGGGGATGATATAGGTGTTCAATCACCCCCCAAAGGTACCAAAGGATATCATATTGTGTTGTACCCATATGCACAGAAACCTAAGCATTAAGCGACATTAAATTTAGGTTGAAAAAAAACAGACAAGTGCGAGTATGAGTTTGACTCCCCCACCTCGTGTTATAAAAAAACCGCACCGTATATCTAAAGTTTTTTAGTAAACGAATTTTGATGATTTCGAAATACTGACCTAATAGTAAGAAACTTCATTTGATTTTTCCTGTATATTTATAAATAATTAATACAATGTTTATCAATTGTAATTATTTCAGATTTATTCGCTTTACAAGCTTCGGAGATAAGGGGGTAAGGGGAGTATATGTAATTTTTCATCATAAGTCAAAAACTACGCAATATAAAGAAAATAAAATTCTGTTTTGGAATGTACAAACGTCTTTTTATATGATACCCCATTTAAGCTTGTAGCCCGACTTCAGTTTCTGGTTTTTTTCGGTTCCCTTTTCGGCCCCTTTTGTACCGTTTTTTTTTAATTTGCAACAAAAAAAACTAACAAACTAATTGCGCAATTTCCGGAATCACGCGTTTTTTCTTATTAAATAATTTTATAAATACCCTTCCAGACTACGCATCCGATTAGTCCGATCCGATTTTCTGGCATCCCGAGCTACTAGAGCTGCTGCAGCTGCCGATCATCGAAAAGGTTCCTGACAGCATTTCCTCTGTGGTAATAAGGTTATCTAGATGTTTAATTACCTCAGGATTTAACTGGACCGCTCGGGCGTACCACCGCTCCGCCGAGCGACACCTTCGGGCATCCCGCAATGCCCTGGCAGCAGAGGCTGCACGTACACCATCAGTAGGAACTAGCTTCGCTGCAGCCACTAATTGCTCTGCTGATTCCCGAAGTCGACGTTGTGATTTTAGAAACATACCTAAACATTTAATTTTATTACATTCACGGAAGATCGAAGAGATTAAGGCTTATTTCAAGTTCTTGACTAATTAATACAATTCGATTTCTACTCAAATTGTTATTTTACTTTGTCTTTATACCTTATAAATATGTTTAAAGTGTGTATATACAGTACAATAAAAAAAAACTTTTCTTTAAAGATCTTATCAGTCGTTATAATATCAATATAAATAATGATCCGGTAAATTAAATTAATTTCTTACCAAATTGATCCCGTACCGATGGATCATTTGGGGCTAAGGTCAAAGCTTTGTTGAACCACATTTCTGCTTCTGTTGTTCTACTTGACTGAAACAATAAAAAAATAAGATACATATGGTTTTAATATGAAAACGGTTTTAATAATCCATTAGTTAGGCAGGTAAGCTAAGGCAACAAAATTGGTTAGGCTAAATCAACAGTAAGTACAGGTTGTGTTGACACATCAGAAATCAATGTAATATTGACTTTTCATTTGGGAAATTTTAATGAAGCCTAGTTAAAAATACTTTGAAGTGTTTTAATTAATCGATTTAAAAGTAGTGAGAATCAAAAAAATATACTCCCGACAAAAATATGATTTGGTTTGAAAAACGTAGCGAAAAAATTCTTTAAAAAATGAGATACTTACGTTTTTTGCTAATATTTGAGCTAAAGCAATGTGCGTCCCAACATTATGTGGTGCAATAGCCAGCGCGGAGAGTATACTGTGTTCCGCCAGGGGCCACTGCTGCAGCTGAACATATATCTCACCGGCCATTGATAGCACGCTCTGCAATGATGTATGCTATTAAAATTTATTGGCGTTTAAAATCATTGATGGTCACAGGTGTATATTTAGATAAGGTAATATCTCAGAGTAATATAAACACTACGGTAATATCAATATAAATGGTTATACTAGGTAGCTTCCGTCCCGCATGTTTCTGATGGTTTTTCGATATAAAAAGTATCCTTTATTTCAGGATATGAACTTTCTGTGCATATATTAGAATATGCATTCAACATTTCACGATATTATAATACTCATAAGTGCGTGTAATAAATAGTGGTAAAATTAATTATTTCTCAAAAACAAAATTTAGTACCTACTATTAACAGTATGGTTCTTAAATGTTTTTTTTATAAAGTGTTCGTATAGTAATCTGAAGGTCGAAATTATATTGTAAATTTTTCTACTAACTAAGAGTGGCCATCGAAATTACATTAAGTTTTCAAGACTACCAAGCTATGACAGTTTGGATGTTAGCCAGTTTCACACCGGATGGGGGACCTATTGTCACGTGCCACCCATAAGATAAAGGCACCGAAAACTTGCGGCTTTTAACAAGCGACGTGCCGTCATGTTAACGATCATTGAAGTTTACTTACATGTCGTGTCCATCCTACTATGGGCGCGTTGGTGTCTGGGAGGATTTGAAGAGCTTCTTTATACGCGGAGAGGGCTTTGTGCCAGTGTCCACGTTGTGAGTGTAAGGCGGCTAGCTGGACGAGGGCTGAGACCCTCGCAGCGTCATGCTCTCTTCTATCACGAACTCGCGCACCCTCTGCTCTTGCGCCAGCGCGCAGAGCGCTCGCTGCTTCGGCAAGCCTCCCGTCCACCATCAGAGATGTTCCAAGATTGACGTATGCCACTAAAATTATGATGACATGTAACTTATGATCAACTGTCGATTCTTAATCTAAAGTTACATAACTTTCTATTTCAAATTATAATGATTATATTAGTTTTTCAGATCTTGAAATCAGAACTAAATACCCTGTACTCGTACTCACCTAAATCAAGCAAAAACGTACTGTGTTATATCATGTTTTATTACCTTTACTATTCAAAGGCATATAGTAATACTTATTAATTAGTTTGATAGCTAAATAGGAATAATATCAATAAAAGCATAACTATGTTTAGTTATGTACTTACATGCCATCGAAGGTCTAAAGTAAATTGCTCTCTCGAAACTTTTGATAGCTTCCCCATATCGTCCTTGTTTTTGAAGTAGTATTCCTCTAAAACAAAAATAATCATGTCATTAATCATTTGAACAAGAAAACAAAATAAACACCAAACGTAGTATTATTACGGTTGGAACTAATAGTTATCAAATACTGTAACAGAACATTTTGCATATATTTCATCACATATATTGAAATTGAGCATTCAAGTCTGCTTTCAGTGACAAGCGCTAGCATTGTGAAAATTCCCCAGCGACATATGGATATGACATATTAAAACATGCTGAACGTGATGTGCAGTCAGCGACGAACTAGTGGAGCTCTGATATTGCGAAATTAATATTGCATTTCCTAGCACATTTGGCACTAATTAGTGAGGAGTATTCCAGCTGTTTCCAAATTCATAAGTCATCAAACGTTTTGACGTTACGCCGATATTTAGGTAGGTGTTCTCTAAATTATTAAAGCTTTAATTAACACATTTTGCTATTATTATTCAGTCGAATATTGCTTCTTTGGACAGACAGCTAATAATTGTTCAAGCATCCTTATAATTAATTGAACGTACAATTAGCAAACTCAACTCTATTGTTTAGCAGTTTGAATAGTAAAAGGAAAATTATTTGTATTCAGTCTTCTCGTCATAACAAAAACAAAATAGGAAAAATGAATATAATAAGTGATCTAATTTGATATTAAGATATTATTTTATTATTGTAATTTGGCCCTATTTGAAAACGCCGTTATCATTATTCGTATCATAGCCTATGATTCATAGGCATCTATTGATAGCACAAATAAAAGATAAAATGATGATGATGATGATGAAATTTTCACTGAGTGTTACACTTCAAATTACTATATTACGGTTCATGAGGTACAGCCCACTGACAAACAGACAGATAGACGGACGGACAGACGGACAGCGGAGGCTTAATAATAGTTCCGTTGGCACCCTTTGGGTATGGAACCTTCAAAAGGACTTGACCATCAAGGAAATTCTTTTAGCAGCACTTTCTGCTTAGTCCGGGTTTTTCTATACTAAAATTATGTTTTCGTCAAAGTACGCTGTGAGTCATTAATAAAACCAAGAATTACTCCACTGATTATTCTGGGTTTCCCATATTGAACTGAAAATCAATACACTCAATTTTACCTATGAAGTACGGAAATACCCAACATTTTCTATCTAAATAACTAACGGAGCTTAACGATCCAACCTTTGCACATTTCACACAAATGACAGCCTTTGTATTGTACATTACTGTATTTGTTTCTACGAATCAGAATAAAGCTTTCCAAAGGGCCTATTAAAAGTTTAAACTAGTTATGTTGCCCATCAGCGTTCTTTTATCATCAGACACAACACAAACGCGAAAATTATATCTTATATTAACAGGCAAGCATTTTTTAAATGTACAGCTTCCAGACAAATGTATTTTATAAGGAAACTAAAAGCGATTTGAAACATTAAATATTCCTATGTTGTGGCATCACACATTAAGTAAATTGAATGCGGGCGAAGTCCCAGACAAATGGTAGTTGACAATAAAACATCGCCCGATGTAACTGTACAGTGTTATAAAAGCTGTATAGATAGATGCGGCAGTGCAATATTGTCCGCATGAATAATGCAGGCCCGCAACGAGGCGGGCTCTACGTGGGACCAACGTACACTAATGAGAACCATCCAACCCAGCCGAGCTATTATACCTCCTCTTCACAAGCAATAATTTGTTACTAATTCCCTTCTAATTATTGTTACGTAGCGTTGTGAGTCGAATGGCATTGTTTTTCTTTTACTATTTTGGTACTTTATTTTGGCGTTTAACTTATTCACTTATTCATTCATGTTTTAAACAAAAGATGTCTGCCACACTCTGTGCGTTCACTCAGCGAGTTAACATGCGCTTAAACTCGCTAAAGTTAAACTTTGCCTGAGTTTATTTATGAACGAAAATAGTTCATGTCAAAATAAAATATTTTGTTACAAGTATATTATATTCTTACCATTTATACAATAACAATTACAAAAATTATAGAACAGTTAGTTACAAACAACTTACAATTAAATACAATCAGTTTACGCTAAAAGCCGTTTCGTGTCGAACTAGCTATCTATGTACGATTTAATATCTAGTTAAATAACAGGTTACGGTATTATACCTACCTAGTAACGGTACCTGTATGTTCCCGATAGTGTTCATGCTTACTGTACAGATACTTTCACCATAGCAAAAATTGTATGTACCTAACTTAAGCTAGGTACTGATCCAATGATCAGCAGGTACCTAAGTAACGTAAAATAATCAATTGGTTTATTCGGTAACCAATTGAAATGCAACCACCGTGCGATCTAAAGCTGTGCCGTTCGATTAATTCCCAAGTCCGTACCTCTGAGATAACTCACGTACCTACTCGCATGTCCTACTACAGATTTTATCACTTGATGGTAAAGTAATGGCACCCGCATGTCTCTGAACAAGTTAGAAGCCAATTTGTGCAATATATGGTGATCAACTTAAATAAGACCTGACGTTGTCAAGCCTAGTTTCCACGGACCTAGTAGCTGGCAAATAGTGAGTGTTATTGGTACCGAATCTGTTGCATACAAATTCAGCTAATTAAGTCTAACTATATCTTTATATACATATGAAAAGGATATAAAATAATTGGACTGTTTTACAAAAAACTTAAACCGACTTCAAAGTACACTAAGAAGTAATCAAATCCTGATCTGATGACAATGGGACCAAACGGGAAGTGTACCCTTTCAAATAGAAAAAGATTTCCAAATCGGTTAATAAATGACGGAGTTATGAGGTAACAAATATAAAAAAAAAAAAAACATTCGAATTGAGAACCTCCTCCATTTTTTGAAGTCGGTTAAAAAAAGATAGAAAGAAGTAATTGCTTGTTTTCAATGTGATTCAATTCAACCATTAAAAACTAAATAAATGACATTGGCATAGACTCTATTTGATAGCTTTATATTCCGTCCTTTATTAATAGTATTTGTAAGAAAGAGATGTGATGCGATTGTCCAACTGACCGGGCAGCAGCTGACCCTGTGAACAGCACGGAGTCTTAAAAACAAAAGTTCTTTGTAATTATAAATTGGATAATTTCTGCATTTTTAATTACAGAATAACTTTTAAGTAGAGATCAAAGAACTAGTTTTAAATACCTGGCAATAAACAAATAGAGAAGATTATCATTATGATTAAGTGAATGTATGAGTGAGTAATCATTTAGTTAGTAGACAGGTTACACATAAGGTTTAATTAACCGATAAGTACACAATGATAAATTGTACAAATCGATCAAACTCACTTAGTTGTAGTTCAATCGGTGTCCTGAGATATTGATCACTGATACTCCGTATTTGAAGGTATTATTTAGTTAATCTACGAATCAATTTCGAATACCAGGTGCGTCTACGCTACGTGAACCGGGCACGAGCCGAGCATACGTGGAGCACGAATTCGCGTAGCGTAGACGGACTTGCGAGCCTCGAACGTGCGTATGGCTCGCGCTCTACTTGCTTTTTTTACGAACACAGGGATTCGCATCGCGCTCGTGTTGTAGGCTCGTTGTACAGTCGATTACTATTAGATATATCCATTTAATGTTACAAAAGTATGTATTCTTTTGTGATTCAATAGTGACTTATTAATATAAGCTTAACAGTATACATTTCAGTTGAAATATGGTGGTATACATAATTATTGCACTTAGTATGAAAACATAACAAAGTCAGGTTCCACGCATACCATATTTATCACATACAACAAATAGTTAAATATGATGAAACGTAAAGTTATTTATTTGAAGCATGATTTGTTATAAATCCGTGAAGGAGTAACTACCTACTGAACTGAAATAAATAATAGTTAAGTAGAAGTTAGGATACAAATTAGAACATCAAGATATACATTTTCTAACTCTGATAAAAAATTGGTAAGTCTTGCTCCAGCACATATTGAACGCATAAGACGTATATATTAAATTATGATAGGCATAATTAACGCTTACGTTGCATAAATTATGATGACGAAATGTTTGTTTAATTTGGCACGTTTGAGCGGCGCGGCGACACAAACGTACCCAGGATAAATTGTAAGTAATTTATGCAGTGAATGCTCACGAAACGGGTCGGATGCCTCCGCCGCGCTACACGGTAGTCACGCGATATCAACATTCCACGATTTAACCGAGGTGACAAATTGTGAATTGAATTAATGTTTACCGGCGCGTGTAAATTATAACTTACACATTATAACTATCTTTTATTATCGCATTAATGGTTTGGATGGATTAAACCTTCATTGTTGTTTGATAATGGGATATTGATTTGCTTAATTTCTTTTTACTGATGGTACATAATATTGTTTGTAGATACTACCTATAAGAATAAATAATCATAACATTTTTTTAAAGCTACTACATTTTATGCGTAAAGGCTAAACAATAAAACTAAGTATATAGGTAACACTGCTGTGCAGATTTCCATATCCCCGCTAAATGTTCTCACTTGGAGCCGCCATCTCTAAATCACTTAACTGGAACAAAGAGCTTCAAAACTTCAGACTTTCCTGTATAAAAATATTGTAAACTTTGTTGAAAATTTATACTCACAACATTTATATTTGTGTAGCTTACGTTGTATACGAACAGAAAAGGATTTAATTTGGACATTAATTGTATTTAAGAAGCAGAATAATTTCAGTAGACCCAACCGGAGGGAGAGGCGCCTAAATGAGGAAAATACCGAGAAAAATCCAACTCACTCGTGCCAAAACGAAAAATAAATCTTGTTTGTTTTAAACGCTACTAACTATTAGATTCGAAACAGATAAAAATATAAGAAGCAAAAGTTTCCAGCATAATGAATAATTACAGTTGATTTCTTTGTAATAAATTTGCAGTGTTGAGTTGAGTAACTTCATGCTTTTAAATGTTTTGTTTTCACCACATAAAAACTATGAGAGCTAACAATAAATATCAATATTTTATCCTATTTTCCCTAGTGTTTTAAAAATAAATGAATGTAAAATATACTTAAACAACGTTTTACAAAAAGATGAGACAATATTAAAGGATAGCCTGTGTAAAGTAACTGTACAGGTAACTTTTGATTAGAGAATTTACTGTAAAAGTATTTTCAACAAACTTGCTCGTAAAGTGACATTTATTGCACCGTTTTTAGTATATTAATGCAGCTTATTACGCACTAGTGCTTTTTACTTTACATTATCGCAGTTTTATTACAGGTATAATCCCGATTATGTTAAGTTTGTACCTCACTGCAAGTGATTATGTATGTAAACGAAGCATTCTTAATATAAACGGGTAAAACAGTTTGACAGCGAATCGTTGTCAAAAAAACTTACGCGCCATATTTGTTGAGGTTCTCATTAATTATTATCTACTTAAAAAATACAAGTCTGTATTTTTCCTCACAAGTGTGTTGAAAAACGTCGTATGACACGCGTGTGCATTGATCATTACCCTCTCGGCTTCTTTATCGCGTTCGCCTGCGGCTCACACGCTTAATATCGGCTCGTCTGTAATTACCAACTTTGCACACATGTATCATAATGTACTATTAATAGGATATATGTGTAAATGTTACTTTCAAATTGAAAAATAATGTTTGTATACATTTTGGACACCCTATTGTTTGTATATAGCACTGAACACCAAGGAATGGAACCGCCTGGACTATTGACGTCTGCCATAAGGTGTACCTAAGATGGAAAACACACGTAGGAGCGATGGGGACTTTGGTGTTGTTTTTCTCCGAAACTGGTAAAATTCCAGTTCTGATTTATGCTCTGAAAATATTTCACCTCACTCTTATGTATAACTGTTATCCTTTGTTGAGAACAATATAATTTGTAAACATATATGTATGGAGAAGGGCCAGTTGGCGCAGTTGGTAAAGATTCAACTTACGCGCCGCAGGTCGTGGGTTCGATTCCCACACATGACATGCATTTGTGTGCATAAACATGTCTGTATGTCCCGAGTCTGGGTGTACCTAATTATGTAATTATGTAATTGTGTGTTTTTTATAAACTCTCTGCTGGAGGACGCACCTCACTGTGACTTGTTTGTGACAGGGATGGTACGATTGATGAATGAATGGAAAAGAATGTTAGAACGATGAATGGAATATTTTAATGCGATAATGTTTTTTTTTTGTTCTTGTAGCGTTTTGGCTGTTTTATAATGCTGTTAAGCTGCAAAACTAATAAATAATTAAATAAATAAATAAATGTATATTAATTATGTATTTACAAACAAAAAGTAGTAGGTATATGTATTATTATCAGTTATCTGGTTTCCATAGCACAAGCTCTGCTTAGTTTGGGATCAGATGACCGTGTGTGAGGAATGTCCCAGGATATTTATTTTATTTATTTATATCAGTTCCAATATTCTTTTATAAAATTTTATAACGGTACATAACTAATATTAACCTGTCTAATATTTTTTTCCTATTTATTCACTATACAGACAGTGTGAATAGTCTTTCAAAGCGCTTTTATTCTTTAGAGTCTGTACTTTCTTTTTGTTAAACATTTATTATTAGATATCTTTTCAGATATTCTTAGTAAGAATAAGGCCTTACTAAGAATAAGTTCATTCCTTTCGTTCCTTTAGGTCTATTGTAAATAATAATCCCACCAAAAACATTTTTATGTAAAATGTTGCCAAGACATGGCTCGCACTGTCAAAAAGTTATCAGATTTCATGTAGAGCCAAGCTTATAACTCTACATGCACTTACTCTACAAGCCCTAACTTCACAAACTCTACACACCGTAGCCAAAATATGTGGCTTGGCCGTTTCGCTACCGTCACATGGGAGTAAGGTGAAAAATGTATTCACTGTTCATTACTTTTTTGTTATTCAATCGTTTTTGTAGTAGTGAAACGGCCAACCCACATATTTTAACTACGGTGTGTAGAGTTTATGATGTTAGGGCTTGTAGAGTAAGTGCATGTAGAGTTATAAGCTTGGCTCTACATGAAATCTGATAACTTTTTACAGTGCGAGCCATGTCTTGGCAACATTTTACATAAAAATGTTTTTGGTGGGATTTCACTTCTTTTTGTAAGTTGCTAAAGTTTTTTTTTTTTTTTTTTTATTTCCAAGTTTTATATTTTTTTTGTTGTTTGTGTACTAATACAAGCTTACATACCAAATTTCAGCTTTCTAGGACTTCAGGAAGTACCCTATGAGTTTTGATGATCATCAGTGAGTCAGTGACGAAATCGGGGTTTTTTAGATATCAATAAAATCTAAAGTATAAGAGCTATGTTATTGAAACTTAATATGTTTAATAAGTTCACTATTGACATCATATCCTGAGAATTTTGTTTATCTGGTATAAACCAAACCCAAGTTATGAGGGTTCAAAAAATCGACGAAGCGCTTCGAGAAAAGGTAGGTAGTGCCCTTTCGCTTCGCTTGGCTGTCTTGGCGGGGGCACTCCCGTGCCCCCAGATCACAAAGGAGATCTTCATATTTAACACCTACTTGTTGCCTTGTACAGTAAAGCATCACTCCTTCTAAGAAACGTATTTTACCTGTAAATATTAAATATCTGATTGTGAACTGTTTTATAGATCGTGCCATCCACCAAGACGCACCCACTCTTTCTTCTCCTAAGCGCTTACCCCGTCTTACCCCCTACTCATAAAGTGGTCACTTAAATAACGTCAAATTATTTGAAAATGACAGCAAGGTGCGTTTTATGAGTAAGGCCTTTAAGATTGTGTTCGCTAGTGTTGTAGTAATGTCGATACTTACGAATACGCATCCATATGCAATTCGTACATATCGAGAGCACTATAACTCTAGCGAAAGGATGCACACTTGTACTGTAAGCGATTAGGAAAAAGAGTGGGGCGCGTCTTCGTGGAAGGCACGATCTATAACAGCATATTCCTAAAATCATATATTATTTTCATCTTCAGCATTTATATTTACTTAATTGCATAATATGCTAAGACTACATCTACTACTAGTATCTCTACTTATAGGCACTTTCCTCTAAAGCTTCTGACCATTAATGGAAATCTTCGGTTAGAGTATACAAACACCATCGGTTGACCGGTTTATCCGTAAAGTTTACTCATATTAGCATTACTATTTACATGTCGCAATTTAAATTGCTATACCTAGTGTTCTTATAACTAAACATTTTTTTTTTCAGCAGTAAACCAGAATGTAACGAGATTTTAAATGTGTTTACTCGACGCTTTAATCGGCTTGAATGTCGTAGATAGATACATATAAATTGCATTAGCATGTACGGACGTCCAGAGGAAATCGTTTCACAAACAAGTATGCAAATACCAGGCAAGCGTTGTCGCGGGTCTGGATGGTGAGAATGTTAAATATTTGCGTGTGTGTGCGTGTGTGCAAACACAAGTTTAATTTACGCCTTATCGTCGCAGGGTTGGTTGAAGTGCAGCGATCTGGTTTGAGAAATATTTGGAAAAATCGAGAAGAATCTCTAGAAATGCACGGATATGAAATCAACTTAACTGGAAATGTTATTAAAGGAGAATGGCGAAATTCCATACATGCTTGGACCTACATTTTTTTTTAACGTATATGACAACCACTGTTGAATTCCTCTAGATAAATAAACTGTTATGCTATTTCTAAAAAAAATATTTACTAAAAAGCTGCAGTTTTTTTTTATTTGAGTTAAAAGGTGTTATAGGTTATGCCGATTTTGACGTATCAAATGAGTATCAATCGATATATTATAAGTACATTTTAAATGTGGATGAAATACATTTAGCTCTTAATTATGATTTTACACTAGATAGATGCTGAAGAAATATGTTATTTAAGTACCTAACAATTGTTTTTAGTATAGGTACTTACCCAGGTAGGTATATCTTACTGGTAGGTAGTAGGTACTTTGAAGTATCGGGACATGCACAGGCTTTCAATAAAAGAAGGTCATTTTTATTAAGGTTTTTATTCATCAAAATAAAATCCAATGACAATATTGTCTAAGAATTCTGCCAGTGGATTTATATTGCGTTCATGCAAATCCAAATAACACAGCCAATTGCCGATTATCTAAGGTCCATTCAAATGCCGTAGTCACGTGTAGAAAAGAAATCGGTATCCGTAGAAAAGCAAAGGGTCGTGGTGTAGTCAGGAGTCAACCAAAAACCGTAGGAACGCGCACAAAAAGAAAGTACCTTTCGAATTGTGTGACAGTCACACAATGTCAGACAAATCAATCAACTTCTTATTAGTTTTAAGTTTGGCAATCAAATCCAAATTAGGACTTATTTCTGCCAGTGTCGAGTTGTATTATAATTTCCCGCCAAAAAGTCGATCAATCAACTTCACTCAAAGGGCTCGCTGACCATAGACTACGTACGCGTTTCATTTGACGTAAAAAAATATGTCATCGTGTTATAGAGTGTTAAAGCGTTTTTTTTTCTCATAGAGAGTTTGTATTAATAAATGCAATGACATTTTCAACTAAACTCTGTTAAAAATAAAATTATTTATCATTATTATGACTAACAGAAATGTTTCAAATATAAAAAAAACAATGTGGAGATAAATACCGTTCAAAGTAACATATGGAACGACATTATGGGTGCGTTCCAAATCACAATTAGCTTAACTAACAGCCTAAAATATATAAATGTATATTTCTATTTTCTAGACATACTGCTAGTCCTGAAAAATATTGAATTATGTTATTTAATTTAACTTTAATAAAGCAATTTTTTGATATATATTATGTCGTTATACGCAGCTAGGGCCAATTTCGCCATTGTCCTTTACTCGAGTGGCTTTGTTTGTATATTAAATTGAACAGATAATCTGAAGTATCACTGTAATTGCACTAGTGCAGTCAGTAGTGACTAGTGTAGTATTTCGCCCCGGGCAGGGGTCGAATACATAGCTCCGCTTGTTTCGCTTGCCTCGTTTGTCAAGCCTCGCCTGCCTTGCATCGATATTGCACAAAGCACACGTTCATCACTACTGCGTCAAGTGACTAAGGATTTGTCGATACAAATCCGTATTGGAACACTACACTAGGTATCTAGTGAATAATTTCCCAGTCCAAACAAAACACTAGAGAAAATATGCCTATACTTTTATTCAAAATAAACTTCATAATCTTGAACTTTTATGATTTTAATATGATGTCTACATTTTGTCTTTATTTTATAAAGCTAGCTCTAATAGTGAGTTATTGAGGATCTTGTTAACGACCCGCTTTCTTTGCGGCCCAGATAGAACCAAAACCTATACATAACATGAAATTAAATACATAAAACGTCGAATACACATCTATACCATATTCTACATGATCATTCAATACATTGAATCGATAACTGAAGAAACACGACATCACTAAATTCCTCTCAAAAGTGAACGAAAATATCCGGGGACAGCTAATCAAAATCCACTCGCTAAATCTGAAATTTACCGCCTATAATAATCACTTTGGTTTTGGCTGGGTTAATAATAAGGCCATTAGCGCTTGCTCTAGTTTGATATATTAGAAATGATGAAGAGAAATCAATGAAAATTAGAAATTAGAATAATTAATATAAACTAGTTTGTTTTTTTCTTTAAATATTCACTGTATGGCCAAACCACTTTGTAGTTAAAAAAAAGGTTTTTATTTTTGAATAGTAAAATAACAGTTATAAATAGGCGAACCTCGAAGGGGGTTAAGCCTCCTCAGTCTACTGCTGATAACACTAATGGTAAGCAGCCAGGTCACTAATGGGTAGAATCAATTTGTGCTAAATCAAGAGATGTTAACCTAAGATCAAAGTGAATAACCTATCTAATGAATTTGCAAATTATAATGGCTGACAAAAACAAAGTTTTAGGAGAGCACAATTTCAGAAGCGACATGTACGTGCTCAAGTGATCTCTTGCTAGAATTGGACTAATCCAATCTTTGCCCGAAATCACTGCCCGAAATCAATGCTCATTACTTTATGATAAGTTCGTGTAACGAGACACTTCTTCTGTTTAAATTTCTAAAGAGCTCGCTTCCATGGCCTTGAAGTAACATACGTTTTGTAAAAAATATATATGAGCTCTTTGTGACGTCGTCATATTACGTTATTATGTATTAGTACCCATTTAGGTACCTACTTATCTAATATTACTTTAATAATTACGCCTAATATAATAACGTACTTACAACGGTGGCATTCATAAGAAATAATTAAATCCGTAGCCCTAATGTAAACACATATCTCGACCAAATCGGTAAATCCTATTCAAGATCACTTTAGCGCAAACGAGGTCTTTAGAAATAAAAATATTTAGGTATATAAGGCTTTTCATGGCGCCATTGTATGCCAATTCTGCCTCCTTCGATTACAACGAGCCCTCGCTATAATATTAAAGATCATATCGGGACACGCGCGTAACATAATACGACCTTAATAGAATAAGGAGATGTGAGATGTGCCATTCAGACTCCCGGCTGAAACGCATGCTCGGCTATCATCACGTATACATAGCCTATGTCACACACGGCTACAATGGATGTCGAGCCGAGCAATTTGCAGCACCGATTTACGTATTCAGAAATATTTATAGGCTTACCAGTTATGCTACGTAATAATGTATGCAAAGTAATTATTTTGTTCTTCAAGTTTTAATTGAACTACATATAGTTGGTTTGATTATTATTTTATGTTGATAAAATAACCATAGACCAAACAACCTCATCGCTGCCGCTGCGGAGATCTCGTCAACGAGCTCGGCCACCATGGGCTTTCGTGCTCTCTAAGTGCTGGTCGAATATCACGGCACTCGGCTATTAACGACATTATCCGCAGGGCTCTTGTTGTCGCTAACGTGCCTTCCGTACTGGAACCAGTCGGTATTGCGCGGGGCGATGGCAAGAGACCGGATGGTATGTCTTTGATCCCTTGGAGTGTCGGCAAGTCGCTGGTGTGGGATGCCACATGTGTCGATACACTCGCGCCATCTCACTTACCGGCGACTTGTAAAGCTGCAGGGGCAGCTGCGGCCAGTGCGGAAAATTCAAAATTCAAAAAATACGCATCGATTGGACCCAACTATATTTTTGTGCCTTTTGCGGTCGAGACCATGGGACCGTGGGGGTCCGAAGCTCGCCGTTTTGCTCGCACCTTGTCATCAAAATTGATCGAGACCTCCGGAGACCAGCGGGCGGGGAGCTTTTTCCGCCAACGCGTCAGCTTGGCTATCCAAAGAGGAAACGCTGCCAGCCTTCTGGGAACCCTGCCGTTAATCGGAAGCAGCGGCAGGCTTGAGGAAATTTTCTATATATAGATTGTATTTTGTACATATTTGTTGTAAATAAAGGTCCAGCTAATAAACCATAGAAGATGATACCCAATAACTGTCGAAATTGATAGTTAGTAAAGTGATTTAGGTAAAGGGCAGATATTGTTGGTTATAGATAATTATTCTAGCAAAATATGAATATTGCTAATCAAATACGTTTAAATTTAAGCTCAGTGCTAGTGACGTCTAATGTCAAAGGTAGTGGGCTCGAATATTATTATAACCTTGGGCTTTCAGTCAAGGAAAACATCTTGATGAAACCATAGCACGGTAGCAGAGTACTTTGAAGTACTTCACCAAGCAAATAAGGGCGCTAAC
The DNA here is from genome assembly GCA_951394255.1 of Polyploca ridens. NCBI lineage: Eukaryota > Metazoa > Arthropoda > Insecta > Lepidoptera > Drepanidae > Polyploca > Polyploca ridens. Next base: position 10,087,643 of record OX596251.1, on the reverse strand, counting down.
ACACCTGGATGCCATGGAAACGTCGCGGGCTAAGTAGACATGGCTACCCCTGGCCATCTACCGCAGCCAAATGAGGTTATCAAATAAGTAGCCAGCGCCTACTGACTCAACACGCAGGCGTCCGTCCTGGCGACCAGTTGCCCACTGAGTGAAGGAGGCGTAACTTGCTTGTATACAAAATACTGGCGACTTGGCTACGCATCACCAGGTCGCCAGAGTATCCAGTCTCCATGTAGGGACCGGTCGGTCGTGACTACGTTTCCAAATAGGCGACGTTGCCAGACCGTAGCCAAGTGTGACTGTTTGGATACATAGCCGCGACATCGCCATGGTGTCCCAGTGTGTTAGCACTCTAATGGTATGGTCCAGCAGCTACACTTGGGAACCAGTTTCTGGTGGCTTTATTTGAATTCCACGTTCGGCCTCATGGTAAAATTGTGGTCAAACACAACAAAAAAATACGTTAAAGTATATGTTGTCCAAACTTATTGCACATCTGTACATATTATTATCTTACAAACATATTACCTACATTATTATTATCAAGGTTTATTCAAACAAGCGAAGAAGCTGACGTTCCAAAATGGAGGGGCTAAACAATACCTATTACCTTCATAGGATGCCGAGATTGAAATTAGCTTGCTCATTCATATATCTCTATCTACGTTGTTTTATGTCAGTAGGTACCTTACTTACACACCTACAGTTTCATACTGATTATAAATATACAATTATAATATGAAAATTTCTAGATAAACCTCCTTTGGAACTTGATAATTGCTTTAATCTTTTCTAATTACTCTACAATTTGTACGAAGTAACAAAACATTTACAGGCACTGAATAATTTAAAAAATTATTTAAACAGTCGTCTAATCTCTTTTTACTTTTCATTTAAATAAAGGACTCTAAAAAACTAAGTAATTGTATTTTTAAGTAAATAGAAACTGATTACATCTTTTACTTAAAGTAAAATCTACTTACTTTAATTAGCATAACACGAAGAAGTATAAAAATACTTGGCTGCCTACATCATTACCTACTGTTAGGATCGTAGCGTTTGAAAGTAGGCCGCGAGATGAAGAACATTGTCCACAAAAGATCTCATCAAGCCAAGTGCACAGTCCCATCTTTCTGGGACGGCCTTTTGACCTCCTCCAGTAATTATATTATGATCATGTGGCTTGACGTTAATTTGTGAAACTGCTCGGAAAGCCAACGCTTAGGTGGCAGGACAGAGTGTACCGTACCCGATTAATTCAAGAAGTGGAATCCTCGGTGAATTAATGGGACAGACCGTCGTTGTGTGCCTATTGATCGAGCGCCCCCCCTAGCTTGAGTGGGCACAAACTGACGTATTATCGTTTGTACTCGATTCTAACATTTGCAATGATCGCCGTCATGGTTCGTATGATACATTTTGATACCATCATTTCTAAATAAATAATTCATTCATTCAATAATATGTACCAGTAGAAGACAAAAATAAATAAAACAATTACAAAAATCTTCCAAGGAATATCCATGAACAATTAACATAATTATTACAAATAGCGTATGTTCAACCTTAATGGTATCCTATTATTAAATAGGTAAATAAGTTCACGTGTAATTAGACTGTAAATATTCCTACATCATAATAAAAAAATGTTATGAGCCGTACAATTTTATTTCACAAATTACTGTCTCATAAATAAGTAGCCACTAATAATATTAGATTACCCCAAAGCATACTTCCATTTCCACGAAATAATTATCATGATTGAGTCAATAAAAGATTGAAAGAAAACGCTTTCTACGTTTCAATTCAATCAAATTGTATTTGTGGATAATAAATCTAATGTTATGATAGGATACGATGGGCATTGGAGAAACAACCATTTTCTGAAGTAAAAATCAAATTACCGAGACCTTTTTTTGGGGGCTTTGGAAACATACATACATTATATTTAGAATCTGCTCCTTATAATATGAATAACGTATATTTTAGATTATACAATTATATGCGATATTACTCGGCATGTGACATGCTATGGACTACGGCGGTAATATCCATCGATAAAGTTTCAGTACGACCACTGACCTTGATGTGTTTTCAGAAATTTACAGAATTTATGAATACCTAAACTTGAAAGAAGCAACACGCTTTTTGTGTCTCCGATTGGGGTCGACTAAACCTAGTCCATTTCAACCCCACCAAGACTCAAGCCAGCGCGTTCACCGCTAAGAAAACCCCATGGTCTGTGGCTCCAAAATTCCAGAACACTTCCTTGAACATCAGTCAAAGCATCGGGATCCTTGGCGTCGACATCTCTAGCGACGTTATGTTCCGAAGTCATTTGGAGGACAAGGTTAAGCTGGCATCCAAAAAGCTTGGAGTGGTCAACAGAGCGAGGCAGTACTTCACATCGGGGCAAAGGCTGCAACTTTATAAGTCGCAGGTCCGTCCTCATATGGAGTACTGCTGTCATCTATGGGTGGGAGCTCCTGGGTACCAGCTTGGGCCTTTAGACTCGGTTCAGCGACGTGCCATCAGAATTGTTGACGATCCCGAGCTCACAAGCGGTTTAGAACCACTCAGTCTGAGGAGAGACTTTGCCTCGTTATGTGTGTTCTACCGCTTGTACAACGGGGAGTGTTCTAAGGAATTATTCGACATGATGCCCACGGCTATCTTTCACCATCGCAACTCTCGCCATCGACAGGGAGTCCATCCACACACATTGAAACCAGAATTGTTTCGAACTGTGCGGGCTAAAAGGAGTTTTCTTCCGCGGACGCTCGGACTGTGGAATGAGCTCCCTGCCGTGGTTTTCCCAATGGAGTACAGCATAGGGTTCTTCAAAAAGGGAGTGAAGCGGTTTCTTCAGGGTCGGCAACGCGCGAGTGATACCCCTGGTGTTGCAAGCGTCCATAGGCTACGGTAACTGCTTACCATCAGGCGGGCCGTATGCTTGTTTGCCACCTAAGTGGTATAAAAAAAAAAAAAAAAAAACGCTTTATTTTCAAATACGGAGGGTGTTAGTGGTATTTAAATGTATGAAATTTCAATTTTACTATGTACTTATTATGTTAGTTGACAAACAGTACGTGCGTAGATAGCTTTAATTTTAATGAATTGTTAATTCTGTTTTATTATAAGTAATACTTACATTTTCTCTAATCTATGAGAATCATCATCATCTTATCATAAGTCAGCTCCGTGATTGATTTTTATCTTTACCAGTCAATATGCCACATTTTCAATGCTATAAAAATAGTCTGCCCAAATGATATTGCGTTATAATTTTTATATTTTACAATATTTTCTTTTTCGATGTCCCTAATAAGGGATTGGACCTTTTGCCTTTTCAGTCCCTTGGGAAGGACACGCCGAATATTATTTCTCCCTTTACTAAGGGTAAACTCAGACCTTTTGAATGTATTATTAAACTTTTCTTGTTATCGAGATTAGAATAATATGGGCTACACATAAAATCTTTGTCTATTTTATTATTTCTTTTGTGTTCCGTAAGTTTTCTTCGTTATGTACTTTCAATTGATTTCTAAAGGGTTAACTTTTGTTCCACGACAAAATTGGGTATCGATAAAATGTCAATAGGATGTTTTGAGTAAAAATCATTATGTACCTACTCAAATTATCTCCACATAAAAGACTCAACAGATAAAAGTGGTTCTATAATAATTTCTTCATGCTTCAATATTGTATCTACGAATTCCCAAAACCCAAATTCCTCAAGCAATTACATTAAGGCCGAAATATTCTAAATATACTAAAATATCAACTAATGTCTTTTAAATTACTTACAGGTTATAATGTACATCGGCCATATTTGGTCTGTATTTGAGCGCCCTCTCGAAGGCGACTTCCGCTTCCGCCGCCCGCCCTTGAGCAGTGAGCACGCTGCCCAAGTTGCCGTAAGCTGCAAAAACACACAGTCATTAAACTAAACGTCTGATGAACTCTTATCGTACAGATGTATCTAAAGAAGGTGTGTAATTAACGACTTTTTGATAAGGATAAAGATACCATTTACCACTTGTATGTATTTCTTTCTCGCTTGGGTTTTATAGAGCAACTAGCAGCGAATCCCGGCGTTGCTCGGGTTAAAATACATCGCATATTTAGTGGTATAAAAAATATATAAGGATACATTTTTAAGGCTGCGTATAAAGCAAAATAACAATCTTAGAATTGAAATTTACCCAAGTAAATAGTATTTAAATGAAAAAATATTTTTATATGGGTATTTTCATTATATACGCGAGGGTTCTGCCTGAGCAAAAACATAATGGAATGAAATTTCCTCGATAGAAAAAAATCACAAAGCTACCTCTAATAATAATGAATTTTCGGTTTTATTCGTTCATGGTGTATCCAATTAAGACAAAAATTCGATAAATAATATCACTTACATATGACCTAGGGCTGCTACTAACGATTTTTTAAAATATTCTATACTTTACGAGTTATTTAGATAAGAAGCGCTTCGTTCATTTTTGTGCCGCGTAACACGCTATCTCCATCTCATCTCCACGCGAAGATTAGACATAAGTTTGTTTCATCTGACATTGCGATATTTTTCTGGCTTGGTACGCACTCTTAACAGATATTATAGATTTCTATTTTCGATTTCGAATTGGTTCTTTTAGTTCGATCAATAATAACACTCGTACACATTTTGGAACTTTCCAGATCAATCCAAAAAATATTAGAACTTTCTCTAACATTTTAAATTGCACTCATTTTAGAACTTTCTCGAACATTCTAAATCGATCATAATAAATTTCACTCATTTTGGAACTTCCTAGATCATTCTAGAAATTTCTCGAACATTCTAACTCGATAATAACAGTTTTGGACATTTTGGAACTTTCTAGATGAAGCCAGAAATTTGTAGAACTTTCTCAAAACATGCTATATCGATTATAATAGTTTGCATTCACTCTAGAATTTTCTAGATCATTCCAGATATTTGTTGAACTTTCTAGAACACTCCAGATCGATTATAACCGTTTTACACATTTTGGAACTTTCCATTCCAGAAATGAGATCTTTTCAGAAGTCCTCATGCGTTAGAAAAGGACAGCAATATATGTTTTAACATTTTCGCCACCCACAACCATCCCCTTCCACCCACCGCGACCAAACTCCCTTACTACCATCTGGAGACCAAGGGGTATTTACCACCCCAACGAGAAGTTGATTGGGGTTGGTGGTGATTGAGAAAACTGCGTATTTACGTACCCACAAAAGCATTTTATATATATTATTAGATTTATATATTATGTGATGGCCGTGGTCGTAGAGTTAATAAAATATAATACAGCCATAATTCTCAGATTTAGGATCTTCTATATCTAAAAGGATGACTTCTAGACGCCCTTGTTGTTGTTGCGTTACATTTTATAGGTAAGTAAGTAGTTATTATATTACCTAGTATAAGCGTTTATTAATATTGAAGAAGTTAAGATTTCTAAATATGGATATTTGATACAAATGTTTTAATAACCAATTATAAATAGATTCGTATGCTACAAGAGCCAAAATTATAAGATAATATATTAAAAAATATGTATTAATTAATTTCTACAAAGATATAAACAATAAAACATGGTGGATAAACTAAATCAAGAACAAAAAGCATGTCAAATGAGGTACGAAGAGATAAAAAGAAATGCAGACAACTGTAAAAAAATATTTTTCATTTGTCACGCGCGATATAGAATGGCTATAAAGGCATTTTATTATTATAACCCAGGCGACGCCCCGCTGAGCAACATAACGAAAGCGAATAAACCAGGGTTAGTTCACAACGTTATTACTGGATAAAATTAACTAGGTCGTAATTTTTGTCACAGTTATAAAGGAGATGGAAGAATCAAAAAAATACGGTTTTAATTTCGCACCAAAGAACCGCATAACACCTAGGTATAACGCATTAAGCCAAGTTAGGAAAAATTAAATCCTGACACGATCCCATGACAACTCATAGACCGGGAGATACTGGCACAAATTTCCTGCTCATTTGTACCAGTATGGCGACCCTTCAGGGGTCTAATTACGTAATGACGAAAAGGAAAATGATGGTCATAGCGCTGATACCGGGCGGCCCAATCGCATGGGCGTTAATCGCACCTTTGTGGTTGTATGGCGGCCATTTGGAATCGTCGGAAAAGTATGGCATGGTGATTTTCATGAATGTGATTAATTAAAGCGAAACTCACGAGCCTCGACCATCGAAGAAAGGTTGCTTGCTTATCGGTTTTCTACAGGATATATTTTGGAGAGTGTGCGCAGGAATTGTTCAACCTTATCCCACCATCCCCATTTTTACACCGAACCACAAGACGCCGGGAAAATTTTCACCCGTACGTTGTTGACATTCCGAAAATACGGACACAGCGTTTTGCATCCTCATTTATAATGCGGACAGCAAGGGTGTGGAACTTGCTTCCGGCGTCTGTGTTTCCTGACGCCTACAATCTAGGTACTTTCAAGGCCAGAGTGAATAGGTTTCTTCTGGGTAAGAGTGTTTCATCTTAGGCTTCGTCATTGCCCCTTATGGGCGGGTCAGTGGCCAAACGAAAGCCCATTTAATAAAAAGAATGACTACTCGACGATGATTAGCTATCTATCGGGTCTATCAAACATTGCATTGTCTACTAAATTCATAATGGTTTTCGACTAATGCCAAAACTGGCAATCCATAAAATTTTACACCACTCTGACAGTTCATTGAAACACAATTATAATAGACTTGGGCCTCGTGTAATATTTAATGGCACTGTAGCGTTAAATGGTATGAATTTCCAAGCAACAGACACATTTATACAGCTTCCAAATACTTGTTTGAGACAGAGCCTTCTACCTTAAAAGGGTTAGTAGACATTTTCTGCCTTTAAAGGCTTTGTTATGCCTAGATTGTAACATAGCCTAATAAAATAGCTAATTTCCAGCAGAAGATATTGTTAATAATAAAATATAACAATGATGAACGGTGAGCATTGAACCACATTTTTTCTACACGATTGCCCAAAAAAGGAATGTAATGTTTTCAGGCTTCATGTGGGAAATACATGAAGCCTGAAAACATTGTGTGATATGCAACATGTTTATGTGAGTTTTTTTTATACAACTAAGGTTGCAAATAAGCATTCGGCGCGCCTGATGTTAAGCGGTTACCATAGCCTATGGACGCTTGCAACACCACTCACTCGTGCGTTGCCGACCCTGTAGAAATCTTTTCACACCCATTTTGAAGAACCCCATGCTGTACTCTATTGGGAAAACCACGGCGGGGAGCTTATTCCACAGTCTGAGTGTCCGCAGAAGGAAGTTCCTCTGAGACCGCATAGTACGAAACCGTTCTGGTTTCAATGTGTGAAGATGGACGCCCCGACGATGGCGAGAGTTGCGATGGTGGAAAGTAGCCGTGGGCATTAGGTCAAACAATTCTTTAGAACACTATCCGTTGTACAAGTGTCTGTCTCCATCGATTCCGGTCCGAAGTAGCCTCACCAATTGGTAGAATTTAGAAGAGGAGGTGGCTTCTTTCATATGGTCTGACCATCGTGTTGGTAGAACACACATATGGAGGCAAAGTCTCTCCTCAGACTGAGGGGCTCTAAACCGCTTGTTTTGAATTATTTATATCAAAAGATTGAAAATCAGGCTGGCAATCCACCAGATGGTAAGACATTAGCAATAACGAGGGGATTACGTTGCCTTTCCACCCTTTACAATGCTTAACCAGCAACTGGCTCTCAAGTGAAACTGTCGTAACACACTGGCAGGTGCTTGGTGGCAAGTTTAACTGAATCATTAAAAACAGCTTGCTAATTACAAAAGAGGTTGAACTAAGATAAATAGTACTGGTGATATTAAGCAAACCCCGCCTATTTCTATCTACCCTATCTATTTTATGACAACTAATTCTAGAGATTTATTCGTATTATAATGTGAATTAGGTACCTGTCTAATACACAAACGCTATTACTATAATTTATTATGACATATCTATCCTTTGTAATCTAAATTAATTATTGGTAACAGATAAATCATGGACGCTCCGTTTAATTACGTAAATATTATCTTAGCTCTATTGTTACAATTACATTGTCATATACATGTACCGTTTTGTAAAACATATCGATGATTATTATTGCCTTTCCTTCTTATTATTTTTGTCGTTGTTTTTATTTGTTGTCGTGGTTTGTGAGGTATAATTAAGGCGCGGACAGACTATGATTTTGACAGCACTCGTTCTTCACTGGAATACGGTTGAAAATGGTAAATCATAAATGTGTCGACTCTATGAAATGGACTGTTATTTACGGGTTTTCTTTAGATTATACATTCTAATAAAATTCTGTATCTTATATATTCTTAAAAATAAAATTGTTGTCATCGCTGAAAATACGGAGAATTTCGACGCGAAAGATTTTTTTAGACGTAACTTACGATTTTTTTATTGGGTATATAAGCACTTTTTAATATTTTATTCAGTTAACATTTTCTCAAAACCCTCTTCTATTCACAGTATTTTTTTGTGTTATATATTTAATTGCGTTACGTCATACTCGACTCTCAATGAAACCCATTTTTGATATTTGAGCTTAGACCTGGCCTTAAGTGGACCGTCTTACTGCTCAAATAAACTTATTACAAAGGTACCTAAAAATAAAAGTAACTCAAAATTATTTATCTCTTTTTGGGGATAAAATATTGCCAAAATTATAATGATTGAGACGGAAGTAATACACACATACCGTTACATGCCCTAGGTATACCATACCCACACTCCAAGGGTAAGTTTTAGTAGCTTGTATACGTTACATGGAAAGAACTGAGATTCAGAATTAGTGGACAGTAGGCCTTAGTGATCTTGACATTAATCCTTATCACAAGATTCATAGTGCAACGCATATTTTGATTAGTCGATTCTCTTACACTTACTGAAGCAAAAGCGACATCAAGAACACACCAATCAGTGACCGTTTTACAATCGAACAATGATGCTTACATAATATTTCTCATAATTTGTGTCAAATACAATACAACACACAAATGTTTGTCAATACACAATCTTAAAATAAAGATTGATCAAATATAGAAATTGGCAGTTAGTGAAACTTTCAAAACCCATTGACATGTATCTAATGATTACAACTCAACTAAAATTGGCTCTTGATATTATATGGAGGCGATTGACAAAAGTTCTTGCAAACGTAATGTCACCACTGACGGTAATGTCTCTGTGTTATAAGTATAACACCGTGCCTTTGACAATATCCCAGCTGCATTTAAATCAGACGCGTCTCTCCCATGTTGTGCTGAACTGCGTCGACTGGCTGTCAGCATACGCTTAGCTATATAGTTCAGTTTAGAAGTAGTGTTAACCAGTTCCTTACAAAAGAGCTTCATTACACATATATCCGGTATAGACAGCGATGTGATAGCTCCGACGCTATCATGCGACCAACCGATCTCCGGTTTGGTTTCGATCCGCTTTTACGAACAAACATTGAGCTGCAGTTATAGACGTGGAGCATCGGCTTCGGTGTGTACATACAACTTACATACAGGGTATACATTTTAGACGGGCCAGTGAGGGCAGCTACACCTTAAGGTTTAAATCCACACCAATATGGTCTTAGGATACTATCCCTTACTTTTTGAGTTAATACTATCGGGCTGATCTAATACTGATTTGAGATGATCTAATACTGATTTCAATTTAAAAAAATGAGAAAGGTAGGTATAAGATCGAAAAAAAGTTTCTTCGATACATTTTGTTAGGGAAATTTATGTGAAAGTCTTCAGAAAAATTAAAATGTCTTATTTTATTACATGAGATGGTTTAACCCAAAGTTAGTTAAACCTAGATTTGACAGTCCCGACTCTTTTTGTTATATAATGTTAGAAAGTAAACAAAACAATAGAGTTTTTCTAGGTATTAAGGGGGAAAGAGTCGTAATTCCCTATAGCCATAGCAAAAATAAAGACTAAAATTAAAAATGCTTATAATCTTGCCGGCTTTATTAGTGAATTTGAAACTAAAACTAAAAATCGAAGATAAGGAAGGCAAATGGAAATGTTGTTTCTCGAATAGACACCGCGTGAAATAAGGGCAGGGTAAAGCGCCCCGAGGCTAGGTCAGGGGCCTCGGTGAAGACATGGAATTCAATGCGGAAAACAGAACACCAGGTGTGGAAGTCCCGGCCAATTTCAGATCGGAATCGTACACTACGAAGTCCGGACCTCCATATAGCATAGATTTTATTGAATATAGATATTTTGATAATATTATGTAAAAAAAAAACGCAGAGTACATGATATGGACTACTAATGACTAAGTTTGATGCCAGTGTTAGATGGAGCGGCAATAAAAATATTGAAAAAATTGCTTCTTGTATTTTGACCGTCTTTAGCTTTTCACTTTTGACTTTTCCATTATTTTCCACTAAAAAAATTGACTGGTGTATTATAGCCTCTGTCCGAGTCGCTCTTCACTCGTCGCTCGCGATGTCAAGTGTGGACGTACCACGAGCCTACAACACGAGCGTCAAAAAACGAACAATCGGCGGAGCGCAGTCGAGCGCGAGCCGAACTCTCATTCGAGGCACCCAAGTCCGTCTTATACGCTTAACGAATGGCTCGTGCTTGGTTCGCGTAGCGTAGACACACCTTAAGAGGGAAGGATGGCTGCATGCAAGGAAGAAAGGGCGTTAAAAATGGTAAGTTTTTGTGATTTTAGAAGGCTCCTAATTCTTATAATAATTAATTTATGGAGATAAACAACCGAGGGACATACAGTGGTACCTACAGATTGCATGGTAAAATAATCATTGCTCTAGTGTCATTATCCAGAGAGGAAACTGAGGATTATGTTTGTATGGAACAAACGCCACCAGCATTTCCTCTTAACGACGAACTTGAGCTTTTTGTGAACTAAAATATTACCAGGAAATTACAGCACGGTGGTAAGATAGTTCTTAGCAACCTCTTTGCCATAAAAAATAAAAGCCAGGATAAATTTACTTTTCACAATGGCTTTTCACAATAAACCATGGTCTCATAGTGTCAAATAAATTGAAACAAAAATTTTCTACCATAGAATAAAATTCATACATTCAGACGCCGTTATTCCTTTGTTGATTTTCGCCCACAATCACACCATGTTGAGTACAGATTAGGCCGAAAGTGGTAAGCACACAAAACCTAGAAGGAACTGGCTCTCAAGTGCAGCTGCCGAAGCACAACGTTACTTTCGTAACTTACTCGTGTACTTATTAACAGCAACGTAAAAAAGTCATGAAAAATCTTTGTCTCCACTACAACAAATAAAGCTCTAAAAGTTCGCTTACTGTCTTTAAACTACATTGTGTCTTAACGGAATTACTACTTTTATTGACCAATAAAAACCGCTCATATCGCTTGTCGTCTGGACCGCGGCCTTACGTCTTCCTGTTTAATTTTTCAGTCTAGTAATCACGAAATTGTTGGCTTTTGAAGTCCAAATGGTTCATTACAGTTAATTATTGATAGCGATGAGACTGTAAGTCCTAGCTGCGTGATTTCGGATAATTTAAAAGCTATTAAATAATATATTTGTCATTCATTTATGAAACTATGGTGTTGTCTAATATTAAGTATATGCTATGAATAATATTTTAAAGTTATGGCGCCGATCCCACAGAGAGAGTTCTAGAGTTCCGAGTTCAGAGTTCTGAGTTCCGCGTTCACTGTAATCTAATGCGGCGCCTTAGATCATTGCACACGGAGAACTCGGCGTTCAAGAGAACGTAAGTTCTGTCGGAGTTCCATTCTCTAATGCTGGCAGTTGAGGTGACACGTCTGAGCTATCACTGTCTAATTTACTGAGTGAGTGACACAAGGCATAAAAAATAAATGCGGCATTTTGACAGTTTCTCTACTTCCAGGGAATCCACCCCTTATGAAATAGATTATGATTGTTTAGCTGTTATTCAGTATTTACTAAACTTTATTAATAAGGACCGATAGACGTCGAGATTTGCAATTTGAAAGAGAGAGGAAATATTCCTAGTCTTGCATTAACAAAGGATTTTCCAAAATTGAACCTCCAAGGGGGTAAAATAGGGGATCACAGACGAAGTCCCGAGTCAGAATGCTATCTAACTACTGTGAATTTATTGTAACCAGTTTTCATAAGTGGAAAATTGCCCAAACACTACAAAATTGTGTTGAAACATATAAGGATTATCGTATTGAATGCGACCAGTTTAGTCCATTAAATCTGATTCGAAATTCTGAGCCGGCTGAGCTTCATAAGCGATGACACAACCGTAAAATATATATGGGCTTCTAAAAGTATCCAGTATAACATATACTAACAATTAACCACTTTTCTTATTGATCGAGAATATTTTTATAAAAGATGCAATGCATTTATGAATGTTTGTTCGAGTGGAATCTTGCAGGTCGAATTTCACCCACTTCCAGTGGTCGGATTGACTTGATATTTGGTATACATTGGTATATTGGAAGACAATGCAAGTACAGTCAACAAAAAGTACAGTCACTAAAAAAACCTTGTATAAAAATGAAATTTTTAACAAAGAACTTATTTAGCATTCGTAGTCAACAAAGAACCATTATAATAGTTTAGTCACGTCCATCGGACTATCTGTGTCGTGATGTTGTTTTGTTTCTTGTTCATCCCATGGTGTAGGGTTTTTTTTTATTATTGCTGGAAAACCTTTTTTGATTCAGGTATCCGTATGTGAATATTGTGACGGGCAAATTACGGCACACTGCTCGTGGCCTGACACACACTTCGCCGGTTTTATTATTATTTTGAACAGGATTAATAGGCTAATATTCGAAAGTCAATTATCAGATATAGAATGGGCTTGACATTTCAATGATTGGAAATGTATTTTCAAGACGACTTCCAATAGTATCTTGTAATCCCTCCTTATCTAAGAAACCGTAATCCTTATTTTTAACGTCTCCACGTGTGTTTACGGTAAGCGTCCTTCCGTAAAGAGGCGCTTACATAAAATTGTAACTGGGTACTTCGCTTAAATAGGGCACATCAAAAAGAAAATAAAAATCTTATCCTATTTACGATCGGCACCATTAGCAGTAAGAAAAACATAGAGCTAAAAAAATATAAAGAAGACATGATGTTACTTAGTCGTTCCGCTGATTGGAATATCGGTCTAAAAGCTTTTTTATGTATACTTTACAGGAGTAATATGCGAAACATAGCCGCAATGCGAGTAGATGGGTGTTTATGCTTGTTTACCTGTTTATTACCACCATAATTTTCTCTCTAAAGAATAATATTTTGCAGTGTTTACTTTGTTATGAAAAATAAATAGCAGTAAAGCTGGGTTTTTGAAATTTATTTGAGGTATGCTTGCTGCATTTATATTAAGCTAAGAACGAGGTAGGTACAGAGGAGATCATTAAAATCCTCAGCACAAAGGATTAACTTTTAATGAAAGTTTTATACTTCAATCATAACACTAAAAAAGGTAATATCAAGGTCAAAGACATTTATTCAATTTAAAGATCACTTTTGAAGATCACAGCTACTGAATTTACCACCAGTTTCGAAGTCGGCCTTTAAACGAGAAGAACCGGCATGAAACTCAGCGAGGTATTCCATTTTATATGTTTGGACAACCTGACTGTAATGGCTATTTTTCTAAACATTTTAATGTAAAATACGCAAGCATAAACATAAATAACAACAACTTACAAAATAAATAATAAACTAAACATATTCATAATTATCTGACTTTTTTACAATGTGCACTTGTGCAGAGTGCAGCTACCTCCAGACATCTTTATCTTCAATATAATGGGCTACCTTGTAATAAGCTGTTGCTTTCAAGACTTTCTTTATTTGAAATCTTGGTTACCGAAAATGGTATTTTATTATAAAAATGTACACTATTTCCAAGAAATGACTTTTGAGCTAATCTAAAATACGGATAAACTTTCCTTTTTGCCTTGTATGATATTGTGGTCCTCCATTTTTGTTTTTAAACATTTCTTTGTTTTATATACCTGTTACAAATGTTTACATTGATATTATTGTAAAATCAATCGTACTGTAACATATTCTGATACTGTACCTATGCCGAGAAAACTATTTTCTCTATCACGCAAGTAATACCGTCGGCAAACGCTATTTTTGAACCCCGAAGCAAAAAGAGCGGTGTTATGAGCTTAAAGCCTTTGATGGTCTATCTGTATATCTATCTATGGTTTCGTTGCTCCGATCGTCCAATTAAATTCCGGTTTTTTTTATTTGAAGGCTGATTTAATCAGGATAGTTCTGAGTTATGTTTGACGAAAATCAAATAATGCCGTGCCGGTTCATTGACTCGTTTGTTAGTATAGAAATTTACAAGTATATTATACAATTTTTGTGAATGATTGATAAATAAGAGAAACGGTACGTTTCATTATATATGAACTTTATTATTAATTTACTCATGAAAATAGATTATAACGAATTGCTTAATTATCATTATTGATAAGACCCAATTCCATAAAATACAGTCTTTAGGTAGAGAACACAAGGTATGCAGATAATGGTGCCGATTATGTTGTAAATCGCACTAAACTAACGTTAGTCACATCACATCTCTTTCTTACAAACATTATTGAAACAGGATAGAATATATTTAAAGCTGCAAAATTAGTCTTTGCCGTCTTAATTTGCGGGTAACCGCAATAGATGGCGACTAATTTGACAGGACTCAATTTCTTACATCCTTTTCTTATGTTCTTTGTTAGAAAGAGATATAGTGACACTAAATTAGTTTAGTTATAAACAACAGAATCAGCACCAATATTATACTGTTTGTGATTATAAGTTTTTCTTTACTTTATTATTATGTTTAACAAAACCATTCTAAATTCTAAATTAATACACAACACAGGGTGGGTACATATTATTGTGTGTTCCAAAACATTATATTGTCATTTTTATGGGCGGATAGCTGTTATCTACAGAAGCCCGGGTCGTAATAAAGGCCTCCCTCGAAATGTTTCATTTAGCTCTAATATCTAAGCCATACCCCATGCTCCAGTTACGCTTTTATTATTATGTGGAGGTCACCTTTTGTTCGATTTCAAATCAAAACCCGAACAAAATTCACCATCAGATTTCAACACCATTATTTTTAATTGGATCAATATTGGCACAGTCTACCTTATCGTATATTTTGTACACAGAAATATTTCAACAAAAATCTATTTTATAAATCTTATCTACTTAACTGAAGTATGTTTTGTAACTATTTCCAAAGTATCAATAATTTCTTGTGAAGTTAGCAAAAAAAGAAATAAAATTTTATTCATTTCGAAAAGTTTCTCCACAATGAGCTTCATCAAGCGTTTTTATGTTCGGTATTTCACTTGAAATACTTTTTGTAAGAAATATTTTGTTAACGAAGTCTTGTTATATATTGGATAGATTCGAATGGTGACATTCGGCGCTGATAGGAGGAACTGCCTAAGTAAGTTTGTGACACCTAAGTAGCCGTGAGAGAAGTTCCCAACTGAGATAATGGCGTTAATCTCCCACAGTCGCCACTCGAAACCAACGCAATCGGGTACAAAGATGGAGTTGATAAGCTGTAAGGCTTAACCGATTACATCGATATGGACTGGCGAGTCGAATGTTGTAAGAAATTACCACATATCGCGGCAACATCTTAATGCGATGGCAATATTTTTTTTGCTACGCTTTATGATCATGTTATTTATTTTAGGTGAAAATATGTAATTATTTTTGCCGCTTCAAGCTAAAAGGATTAAACGGCTTTCAATATAGTTGGAGTAAAAAGAGGCAGCGCTCCCACTAGATTAGATTCGGTTTCTATCGTATCATGGAAAATTAAATGTATAAGTAGTATAAGACCGGTTACTATATTGTAAATAATTAAATAAAAATTAATATCCTGAGACTGTCTTCACACACGGCTATCTGATCCCAAACTAAGCAGAGCTTGTATACTATCGAAACCAGATAACTAATGTAGAGTAAGTACTTTTGTTTGTACCATACTTACTACACATAATTACCTACACCCAGACTGAGGATATGCAGACACGTTCATGCACACAAATAAATGCATGTATTGGGTTGGAACCGAACCCACGACCTGCGGCTAGATAGATGGAATCTTAACCAACCACACCAATTGGCCACATCTGTAAAGGAATGCGTTGCAAATTGAAATGCACTTCCAATCTAGAATCCCATACAGCCAATTTACCTCGTATCTATTCTACTATAGTAATAGCACTAGTGGATCGTTAAAATGTTTTTGAAATTAAATATCATAAAATCCTTTAAAAATATTATCTACCATCAACATAAATCTAACTAACGGACAAGTGATGACAAATGATCTCATCATAATATTTTGGCTGCCAACAGCCTCAAATTATTTTTAGAAACTTAAACTTAAATGCTGCTATGAATTCCGAGAGCTACTTAAGAGGCCGTATACCATATTTTGCCGATTTCGCTGATTTCCGTGATTTTACGGTAAAAAAAAATCTGTATTTCTATCAAAGACGGCAACAGTTTTGACCATAGAGTAACTTTGATTTGGCTTTCAGAGACTGGCAGTTAGAATATCAAATACTTTAGAATCGCTTTGACGTCTAAACGGTATGAAAAAATTACCATCTATTGTTGTTGACTTTATACTATATAATTATAAACATATAATGTCGAGTACAAAAATATTTAACTGGGTTAAATTTCAGAGAAAATGGGCGAAGAATTGCTTTTGATTTCGACTAATTAGAACCCTCGTTCACAAAATTATAACAACATAAATAACCTTCAGTTCTTAACCAACCCATTTCCTAATAAATAAAAATAAAATACTTAAAAGTTTGGCAGTAAAAAATCTTACAAAACAACCTAAATCTCGCAAAAATATAATTTGAAAAATTAAAAAGACGGTCGTTCATTAGACCGTAATTAAAATTATATATTATGCTGTGAGTTAAAACTTATAGATATACGGCCTTACTCATAAACGCTATTTAACTAAATCTACTGAATAAATGGTCAAATAAATAACGCCACCTTGCTGTCATTGTCAAACAATTTGACGTTATTTAGGTGACCAGTTAATTAGCTTATTAGTTAAATATCGTTTTATGAGTAAGGAGGATACAGTATTATTACTGTAAAATCACGAAAATCAGCTAAATTGGTCAAGTTTCGTGTACGGCTCTTAAATTAATAAGAAATCGCTATATATCAAAGTAATCTTTCCTTTTACATCGCTGTGATAACTCCCGTTGCTGCGGAATGATCGTCACTCACACATTGACAAACCTATAAAATGGCTAGATAAGATACGGTGCATAGAAAATCAATTTCATAGGTTCATAAAGCGCACAGAATCTGCCAACAAGCCACGGTTAATCCATTGAATTGCCTGTTCAATAGATCAGTTATCACTGCAAAAGGTGTATTGGATAAAGCCGGCTTTAGCCGATTAGAACGCCACACTGCTCTTGTTCTCCGAAGCTCATGTAATAGGGCGCCTTGTGATTGGCTTGTTTCGAATATCCGCCAGCGACAAATTGGATCCAGTTAGCCTTTAGGTCATGTTACTAAAAGGTAAAAAAGATCTCTTGTAACTGAATAGCGTTTAGTTATTGCTGTTACAAAGTAAACGAGTGTTGTTTATTTATTAGAAGGTCGATTAGAGGCCTATGTTTTAATTGAGTTTTAAACATTCAAATACGTTGAATATCTTTCAACGTATTTGAATGTTTAAAACTCACAATATTTGTAACAAAAATAACATCAAGAGGATATACAAAGTACCAATTACTGCGAGAAAATAGTTTTCAACTACTATATTTTATTTCGACTAAACCATCCTTACGTGTGTTGTATATGAGCGTAATTTAATGTATATACTGTATATATTATATTAAGTACGATTTAGTAAGTAAAATTATCATGATGTATATCTTCGATCAGTGAGAAATCAGAACTTAAATTGAGAAATGTTTTCACCCAACTGTCTTATTACACAGTCGGAATAGAGTTCCTAAATCGTTATATAATGCATTTTAGTGCAAACCCATTTGAAGTCGGTTTTATTTTTTGTTAAAAATAGTGTACATTATTTTTTACTTTATATTCAAACAGCTCATAACCGACTGAAACGCTATATTAATATATCTTCAACTTCAAAGCAACAAGGCAGAAGCTATTATGAAAACACTGAACAAATATTTGCAATGCACTGAATTTCACATTGCACGTATATACGATACGCTGGAATTCTATATATACTATACATGTACATATTTGTAAACGTTTTTTTGTGCTTACGGTAGGAAATCGCAGGCTTTGTCGTATTTTACCTTGGAAACCATTTATATATACTACTAAGGTAGCTAACTAGCAGACGGCCCGCCTGATGGTAAGCGGTTACCGTATCATATAGATACATACCTATAGATATAGATACTTTCAACACCAGGGTAAGATTAGTGAGTTGCCGGCCCTGAAAAAATGTATTCACACCCTTGTATAAAAGGTTTTAAAGAGGGTAAATATAAATTCTATAAATTACCAATAAATGTGTTTATCTGTGTATCTGTCTACCTCTCTTAAAGCTACTATTCTAAATTGATTTCAAAAATGCAAATAAAATAGTAAACCAACTAATTATATGTATACATACAAAAAAGACTCAATTTGGAAACCGAAACTGATAATACTAAATCGAAACAAAATGAAAAACAAATATTTTAAGACAAACACAGCTATGAATTTTACACTTGAAGTACTTAATTGCTAGTTAAGTTAAGTCGATTAATTGAATAATTAAAGGTAGCGGCTGTTAAATATGCCGGGGATTATCCTTGGTTTAAAGTTATCTATGAATAAATAAACAACGACTACGGTAGTAGTCGTTTTACGATACCTACATCGTAGGAAATAGATTTATCAATTAAAGTTTAACTATAAAGATTGGGGACTAAACTGAAAACATATTTTTGTGTAGTCACTTGAATAAAATCACAATCTGTTGAAAATATATACATACGAGGCCACTCCGCCGTATATCAGCACTAGCGTATATCTATCTTCATGTAGCATTTTATACATACGCATTTCACACCAGTATAAAATACGTTAAACAATTTTTATTTTTGTGTAACCAATTAATATTATATATCTTCTTTAGTTTTATCTCCATTGTTTCAATTTTTAGCATGCAGTGATGCAGTGTCTTTTAAGGCCAGTGTTGTCGCGTTCAAAAGCCGCCGCTATCATATTTGTGGACGAAAACAGTTGCTGGATTCAGCTGTGAGAAGAAATTTGTCACTATCATGATATTTTTGTGTCAATAGATTAGATAAGCAGGCAGACGATCTACTTGATGAACATTTGCAATAGCAGGGGAATTGCCGACCATTAAGAGTTTATTTACGCCCTTTTGAAGAACCTCATGTCATAGCGCTGCGGGAAAACACTAATGAGGAGCTCATTACACACCCAATAGTCTGGAATAGGTAGGTCGAGGCAGGTCTAGAATATGAGGATTGGCTCCGCATCTTCGGCGAAACAAAATTGACAATGGCACAGGTCAAAATGTTATTCAGAACAATGACCATTATACAGGCGGTAGAAAACCTGTCTTTCCGGAGGTTATAAGGTTCTAAGCCGCGAGTATATTCGGTATCTTCAACGATACGAATGGTCCGCTTTTGCACTGAGGCAAAAGGTTCAAGCTATAAGCGGTCCAGAGCAGAATTCCATATGCGACTTAACCGCAGCAAAAGCTGAAGTAGTGTAGAGAACCTACCATTTGAACCTATTCAGCATACTCAGCTCGGAACTGAGTATCACTTGCAGTCAACTCCAAGAACCTCAATAGGTACTCCTTAACAATAGAATGGGACTGCATCTGGGGGCACGGAAGTGCCCCCCGCCAAGACAACCAAGCGAAGCGAAAGGGCACTACCTACCTTTTCTTGAAGCGCTTCGTCGTTTTTTTGAACCCTCATAACTTGGGTTTAGATTATATTAGATAAACAGAATTCTCAGGATATGATGTCAATAGTAAACTTATTAAACATATTAAGTTTCAATAACATAGCTCTTATACTTTAGATTTTATTGATATCTAAAAAACCCCAATTTCGTCACCGACTCACTAATGATCATCAAAACTCATAGGGTACTTCCTGATGTCCTAGAAAGCTGAAATTTGGTATGTAAGCTTGTATTAGCACACAAACAACAAAAAAATTATAAAACTTGGAAATTTCAAACAAAAAAAAATCATAAACTACTTACAAAAAGAAGTGAAATCCCACCAAAAACATTTAAATGTAAAATGTTGCCAAGACATACGGCTCGCACTGTTTAAAAAGTTGTCAGATCTCATTTAGAGCCAAGCTTATAACTCTACGTGCACTTACTCTACAAGCCCTAACTTCACAAACTCTACACACCGTAGTCAAAATATGTGGCTTGGCCGTTTCACTACTACAAGAACTATTGAATAACAAAAAAGTAATGAACAGTGAATAAATTTTTCACCTTACTCCCATGTGACGGTAGCGAAACGGCCAAGCCACATATTTTGACTAAGGTGTAGAGTTTGTGAAGTTAGGGCTTGTAGAGTAAGTGTACGTAGAGTTATAAGCTTGACTCTACATGAGATCTGATAACTTTTTAAACAGTGCGAGCCGTATGTCTTGGCAACATTTTACATTTAAATGTTTTTGGTGGGATTAAATATTCCAAAAGTATCGCGAATAGGAATACATTATTTAATATTGTTATTCAGTTATGTAACTAAATGATTTTAATATATTTTTCAATAGACATAAAAGAACTAAATCATACAAACACATGCTATTTTTTATTCCCCTAGGAAGAAGAGGTGTGATATGAAAATATAAGGTACCTACAAGTGAAAGATGAACTCGTAAAAGAAAAGCTCGCAGCGCTCGAGGCAGTGCCAAGACAAGATATAATGTATAATAGTGTAATAGGACGCAGTTTTCTACGAACACTTGATTTGTGATTTACATCCACCACGGAAATTGGCTGCGATATTCATGTACATTCCCAGGAATATGGATTTATTTTGATCAGTGCATTATAAGGTACTTAAACTAGAAAATATACTCCTGTAGGTCTGTGATGTTACAGACAACATATCACAATTTAGTAGTGTCGAGAGTTAAAGGACCGTTTTTCTGAGGAACTACCCTTACTGCGTAGCAAAGCCTTTGAATGAATTACCCTAAAATCTATTATACCCTTAAAAAAATCTAGGTATCTTGTACGAATATGGTAGGCTCCTACAGTGATTTCTATTTATATAGGGTGACTCATGATATGACGACTTTGAGGAAGTTGTTTGTTATCATGAGTACAATCATGGTCTAAGTATCGTTTACTAATTGCCAGTCGCCCTATATACAATCACAGAGTTTTTAAACTGAACTTTTCTTGTAACACTGTCTAGTCATAGTACTTAATCCTCATGAGAAAATAACTCGTGCAGCAGCTGCGGCAACTGGCGTCCTCAATATTTTACAAGTGATTTCGGATCTCGTAAAATACAAGAAGTTAGAAACTTTTAAAAAGCGACTTTGCCTTCTTATTTTTTCTTTACAAACCCATCGCAAAGAACTTGGATAGTTTTACATCGAAGACCCTTCGATAAAGTGTCATAATTTACGTGAAATATTGTTTTCTGGCAAAGGGAGCATATTTTGTTATCTTATTTGTGGTGTCAGACTAAGTTATAGTTTTTTTCTTTTTCCAATAGTACATTCTAACGAAATTTAAGTTAGAGACCTGTTGATAACATTATTTATTGAATACCCCAAGTTCACTGTTTTCTCTGTACAAAATATTTGAGTTCACGAAATTTATTCATACTATTTATTTGTTTGGTTTGGCACTTTATATCAAATCTTCGAAGATCGATTGGATTTGGTAAACAACATAGGTACCAAACAAACAACCTTAAACACACGAACACAATCATTTTTGGAAACAGAACTAATATAATATTCGGGATTGAGTCAAACATTTGCCGTATGAAGTGAGGCAAAATGAGAACCATCAGGCAAAACTTTTCTCTTTGCGCGAAAGTTTGTGATGTGAACAGAAACCCGAGGCAGCCTCCCTTGGGACGTAGCACATGCATGTTTAATGGCGTCCTAGAAAGGTCAAGAGTCTGAATGTGAGTGGAGGTAGTGAATACATTACCAGTTCCCGAGTGGGCAGGTACTCGGAGGCAAGCAGGCATGCCGTGACAACCTCTTTTCCAAGTTAAAGGAACTAACGCGCCGCGGACAGGTAGTTTGTAGCTGTCTCTCAAACAAATTAATTGTGTCTTAGTTTTGAGCTGTAACGAGGGAGCAACTCAAACAAACTTCGAGAAAGGTACGAAATGGAAGTGCCGACTTCGCCAGCTTCAAATATTATGGCGTGAACTCGCACAATTTTGATACGACACTGACATTGACTAACGGTTAATACGACGGGCCTGTGCAAAATTGAAAACTTTACTGGACGGTTACAAATTTCCGTGTTGTTATACATATATAATAGGGATCGTCATTCCAACATAAAATTTAATTGAAACATTTCCGACGCTTTATGCACCTGTCAAGAACGGTTTGATCTCAACATAGTTATTTGGTGAAAACATCCCGTAAAATAAAAATAAATATAATATTTAAAGTAAAATCTTACCTTTTGGCGGGTTGATATGCAAAGCGCTTCTGAAGAGGCTCTCCTCGTCGCGCCAGTCAAGGTTTCTACGTAGAGTGTTGGCACACATCGCTGACAACGCGACCAATATGGCAAACATAAAGAATCGACTTCGCATTTCACTGCGACGCCAACTCCGCACCACAGCACCGGCTCCCAGGCCGAGCAGTAAACAGAAACCTACACTCGGTATGTACAACACACGCTCCGCCACCACGAAGCCAACATAAAACAAAATATTTGTTGCAGGCACGAATGGCAAAACCATAAATGCCATGAACATCAACAATGCAACCTGCGGACTATGATTAACATATCTTTGAGGAATATTATGTGTCTTGGATATTGCATGTTGTATCGGGCAGATGCAAGTGGAATTGTGCATCATTATGTTATTGTTGTTGCTGGCACGACAGACACTCGTATGCTCATCAGTGAGTGAATGTTTGCAGCCAGTGCACGAACACAATAGCTTTTTAGATGATACGTTTTCTTTGTGCGGTGCATGATAGCTCTTTCTCTCGACGCAGTTCTGTCCTCTGTTATATTGTTTGCAATTATAATTCCATCTGTATTTTACTTTGCAATTTTGTTTCTTATAAAATTTTGCGTCTCTCGCTAAGTTCTCTTGGCGCTTATTTAATTCTTTTACTAGCGCTCGCCACGTCACTTTGGAAATGACCGCGTAAAATATTATTGTGAAAATATTTCTTGTGTCAAAAATGCTCGTTATTCTTGGTATGGAGTCCATTGACCAATCGAAGCTTAAATGAAATGGATATAAAAGAAGAAAAAAATTGAATACAGGGAGATAAGCGAATGTATAAATTCTCGTGAGAAACGAGGAGTCTCTTGAGGCAGGATTGTCTGCAGCTGCGAAAGCGGTAGGCGCTCCCGCTAGTCGCAATCGCCAGTATAGCAGGGCAAATCCCCCCGTGCCTAACGCACACACACTCCGCCAGCGTTTCTGGAACAAACAAAAAAAATCTATAAAATAATCCATCAAATAACTCAAACACATACCTACCTAGGTAACCACAATAAATTTCGTGTGGAATATATGAATATTAAATTAAAAAATACACTAAACAAACTTTGAGCATAAAAGCAAAAAGGAATGTTGTAAATTTTCAACTTTTATTTTTCTAAATATTCTTCCGAACTTCATATGATTGATTGCCTCCGAGCAATATTTCATTAATATCTGTCGAAGAATTTGCCGCGATGTTTTGGGATTAGGTATAGTAATTTTTTATAGCCCGTCAGTTGTATGCTCTTCGGATATATTGACAGGTGCTACATAATAAATTCATACGCACGAATTCAATTGACAACATTTCAGAGCTTTATAGTTGGTTATTTTAAATATCAATAAAATCTTGAATTAATTAATTATTATGTCCAATTACAAATTACGTTACCACAATTATCATTTTTTGCATGCCATTATAATAAAGTCAAATGTGCTGATGACAATGTACCACATTTTCTGTGAGAACATTAATCTGATAGGTACGATTTATATCAATTCTAAATAAATTGGGTGGAACAGCGTTTGAGAACCTTAAATCTGAAGACAATACATAATATTTGCATTTGTTCTGATTCACGAAACAGAGATGTTAACTGTGTATTTCCTCGGAGATAGAATCCGTATTATAAACATTTGTAGATAAAATAAGTTACAGATATAGCTCTGAGAGTCAGTAAGCTGAACTAACAACGTGCAAGACCTAATAACTGATAGAGAAAAATAAACAAGAGACGACTATGTGGTAGTCTGAAAGAAATCGCTGCTTAGCGATAAGACTGCCCATGGTACAGTCATTTAAATTTAGGTCTTTACCTATGAAATTGCCGTTTTGTATGAAAAAATGTAAACGAATTTTTTTCATGTATTTTTTATTTATATTAATCGAAGTAATCACCCATGCAATCAATGCATCTTTGCCAACGCAGTGGCAGTTTATTGATGCCCTTGCCTATGGGAGGCAACAAATTCTTCAAAGGCATTTTGTACTGCCTCTCGGGGATTGAATTTTTTTCCCGCCAAGAAGTTATCCAAATTCTGGAAAAAGTAGTAGTCTGTAAGCGCAAGGTCTGGTGAGTAGGGCGGATGACGGAGAACTTCCAACCCCAGTTCTTGTAACTTGGAGACCGTCTGCTGTGCAGTATGAGGTCGCGCGTTATCGTGCAGGAGCAGCGGAGACGAGCGATTGACCAATGCTCGTTGGAGATGTGCCAGCTTCTCCATCATTGTGTTCAGTTCTTCACAGTACACATCTGCAGTAATGCTCACCCCGTTTGGTAAGAAGCTGTGATGAATCACACCGGCGCTAGACCACCAAACAGTGACCATTACTTTTCTAGGGGTAAGTTTTCGTTTAGGGCATTGTTTAGGTGCTGAACCAGGATCCAACCAACTTGCTGAGCGCTTGCGGTTATCAAACATAATCCATTTTTCATCGCAGGTAACAATGCGGTTCAAAATTCCTTCATTTGTGTGTCTGTTGAGCAGTGCAATGCACGTTTCGACGCGTACTTCGCGCTGGCGATCATTGAGTTCGTGGGGCACCCATTTGTCAAGCTTTTTTACCTTGCCAATTTGACGCAAATGGACCAATATTGTTTTGACGCTAACGTCGAAAGCTGCTGCTAATTCAGCCGTCGATTGTGTATCATCAGCTTCCACAATCGCCTTTGATTCGTCATTGTCGACCAAAGTCTTCGGACGACCGCGAGGTTCATTTTTCAGGTCGAAATTCCCAGAACGGAAGCGAGCAAACCAATAACAGGTGGTGCGTTGGTTTGTAGTGTTAGCTCCGTAAACGTCGTTGATGTTGCGTGCCGCTTGTGCCGCGTTGCTGCCACGACGGTACTCATATTCCATAATTACTCGAATTTTTAACGTATCCATGATGACGAAAAAGATTGAAATGCGATGAAAATGTAACACTAATCAATAAACAAATGACTACTTTTGGAAAAAGAATTCCATGTTTTTAAAATAAAATTAATTTGAAATTAGAATTCTTAGCCAAACAAAAATTATTTTGATTTGAAATGACCAGTACTGCAGAACGGCAATTTCATAGGTAAAGACCTATTATTAACCCTCTTATTCTTAATCGCTTTTTAACTAAGTCAGTGTAAAAGCACAAATAGTGTGCCCGTCTCACTCTTTCGGTCACCAAATGTCAAGTGTCAGATATCGACTTAGCTAATCATTAGGAATTTTAGCTAATCAACGTTTGATAACTTTATTAGGAATAAGGGGGTAAGAATTGATTGTTATATTTTGTTTTATATTTGTTGGTGTACATTATAGAGTTATCTATCTATATATAATGTGCCTAGTAGGATGGCTACGTGGACTGACAACCTGGGGACTTTACAATCAACATTACTGAAACCGGTTAGCTTTTTCAGAAAAATAACTCTTTTCCAAGTACCTACAATGTATTCTTTGACACAAAAATAATATCAGTGGAATGGGATCGTAATTAGGTGCATAGCACACTGACCACGGTACAGCCTACGCGTCGCAGCCTTCCCTTAAGGCCAGGTCTAAGCTCAAATGCACAAAAATGGGTTTCTTTTAGAGTCGAGTATGACGTATCGCAACGAAAATACCTAACACAAAAAAATACTGTGAATAGAAGAGGGTTTTGAGAAAAATGTTAACAGAATAGAATATTAAAAAGTGCTTTGATATTCTCAAAAAAAAATTCGTAAGTTACGTCTAAAAAAAATCTTTCGCGTCGAAATTCTCCGTATTTTCAGCGATGACAACAATTTTATTTTTAAGAATATATAAGATACTGAATTATATTAGAATGTTAACCGGACACTTATTCAATTTAATGTGTATATTCTGTATAATCTAAAGAAAACCCGTAAATAACAGTCCATTTCATAGAGTCGACACATTTATGATTTACCATTTTCAACCCTATTCCAGTGAAGAACGAGTGCTGTCAAAATCGTAGTCAGTACACGCCTTAATAGAAGAAGATAGTGATTAAATAGCAACAATTTAGTTATTATATAAATTACAACAACGACATGTTAAGAAGAATCTTGTCCTCGGAGCTGCGTGTATCGCCCAACCTACGCAACGTCGTTTTTCGTGTGCAAACACTTGAGCGATTACGTACACCAAGACTCTACCACCAACTCCTAGGCTTATATGCTAAAATATAGCTATATATTATATATGTCTCAATACCCAACATCAAGTGGGTAGTGGGCAAAATACTAGTCTATGCCTGCTCTGGTAAGCAAAAGAAAAAACATGTCACGTAGTTAAGTGATAAAAGCCATATTTTGAATGAAATTAAAATTGACACCCTAGCTAGACCGTATCTTTGGGTACTGTAATCACAAATTTCCCAATTTTGCAGTGTTTTTTTTATCCATGCTATCAAATCGCAGTAACAAATCAAATAAAGAACATTAATTTAGTCAAAAATAATGATATTTGATTGAGTCATGGTTTAGAAAAGTTATACCACTGAACTTTGACACGTCATAGTTTTTAAAAATAGTACTATACTAACCACGCCAAGTAATATCAAAAGATGGCCCATTTATTCACTATTTCAATATGGTACAACACTTGACCCTTTACGTTTCATAAAATATATTATTGCTTATTTTAATTGGGACACCCTGTATATATTTCTAGCAATTATAACTAATAAAATTTGCATCTGCAATAGCAGGCATTTTTTATGGAAATCTAGGGAGGTATATGTTTTGCAGTTACATCTCCTTTGAATATGAGGAATTTTGAGTCATTTGTTTACATGAAATAGCTAAATCAAATTAAAATTATACAGTGTTATGCATTATGTTGAAGTTTTAACAATATTGGGCTATAATGAAATGTTAGACCATAAATAAAGGTTTGATTTCATCGCAAACCGCTAGGATAGACGATAATCCATATTTCGTTTTACATTACAAACCTAATTTCTAACAGAGAACTCGAGGAGACTCGTTATTTACTTGAGAGTCAAAAAATCAATTAAGCCATCTAAATACGCGTACGAGTATATTCTTGTTTATAGGAAATAATAAGGGACTTTCGTTTGACCACAGAATCCCAAAATCAACATCAGAAGCTCTTATCCTAAAAGCCATAAAGTATGGCCAGTCGGATATGACAAAATTATAAGGGTTTTATTTTTCCGTTTGACTTCAAGTCCCTAAAAAGAAGCAAGTAGCTGAAAGTATTTTAATATAAAATGCTTCCCAGATTCAAAGTTATGCTCATAGAAAGTTAGTATTTAAGTTTAGTGTTACGATTTTTAGTTTTATCTCACTTGATCATCACATCTGAGTTAGGAACAAATGTATATATCATTATTTACTTAATATCAGAAAAAGGTTTCTTTTCAAAGTTCTAGTTTTCCTAGGTCCTAAACCATTGGCATAAAACTCCTTGAAGATACCTATTTCTAATTACTCTAATAAAATTACCCAATAAACATATTGTTTCATAACATCAAAGCACTCAATAGTTAATGCGGCGCTCCCGTCTAGATGAGTAATAATTTTAATCCATAGCGAAGGCACCTCGATAAAACTGATTTATAAAGGAGCGATTCTCGTCGAGACATCCCTTAGATTATTAAATTACTAGTAGCACGTACGTAACGCCGACCCCCTTTCGAGCACTATATGATTAATATGAAAATACGATCAGCGAGGTATTTTAATCTGCTTAAAGTGGTATTATTATGAATGTTTCGGTGGTAATTTACTAACGTAGGGGCTGGATTCGCGCGATTCAGGAGTGCGCTGCAGGCTTGTTAGTTGTGGGTAGCTCGAGGAAAAGATTTATGAAGGTTACCGCGTCCCCTGCCCGACCTGGCCCAAGGGAAACCCTGCGCAGAACTAACGACGCCGTTTCGGATTTCCAGCACAATTTACACAACGTAGGGAGTCTGTACGAGCTCGAAATCTCGGGGAAACTTAGATGAACTACAAATTAATCAATCGGAATTAGGGGAGAGAGTTGAATAATACAACGAACCTTTTTCGCACCTATCGGTTGAGATGTCTTACATTACCCTCATGAAATTAATATGTTATACGAAACGAAAGGTTAATTATGGGTACGTGTATTGACTGGAAATACATTAAATACTAATCAAGCCGACGTAACCTCACCATCTTCAGTTCTAAAAGTAAAGATATATATGTATCTTAATCAACATAATTTCCCAGTTTCAAGTAATAAATACGTATTTGAAGCAAATGAGAGTGGACTATTTCGTCAGCTACGAGTTGAAGTCACAGCAAATAACTTAATGAAATAAGCGAGCGAGCTTGGCCTCCACGTCAGAGCAGCGCTTATCTGGAAAATTTACTGGCTGGCTGACATTAGCATCGTCGCCTTGCAAATGCCGACTCATTTGCCAGACCGTTTGAAAAACCCTCAGTGTTAAGTAGTATAACGAATCCGTATATAAAATGCCAACTTTAAGCGTGCGTCTAAATTGCTATATCTAAATCGTTGCGTAAGTAAATATGGCAATGGAGAAAAACAAACTACTATTTCAGATAAAAACATTGCTCTAATAAGTTTTGTCTTTCATTACAAAAACAGCTCTACAAAAAAACATTGGTTTGGCTAATATGCTGTATTTTTCCATCTATATAATGATAGATTGTAATTAACAAACTTTCTCATGGTTTTGTATTATGTTTTTCATTTGGCTGTGGAATCCTTAAAAGGATTTAAATAAAATAGTCCCGATACTATTGTTATATATTTTTCCAATTTGCTGAATAGGTTAGGTTCTAACTACACTATAATATTGATTATGTAATGATAAACGGTAGACTCTAAATAAATCAAATAATTTTATTTATTTATAAGTATTGTGGTCGTGGTTGAAAAATGTGTCGAAAATTTAAAGAACCTTAGCAATGATTGAAAAAGATTGTATATGATTACATTTTAGAGGTAAATAAAGCTTAATACTATATAAAAGCTCATTTTGCGCCGTCTGTAGGTATATAATAAAGAGTAATCTTTTATATGGACAGTAAACAACAAAAGCTTTCGAAGAGGAAATATTTGACAAATAAAATGTTACCGCAAAGATACCATGCCTATAAACTCATAAACTCACCGAGGTAGGCGACGATGCCGAGGGCTCCATTAACTTTAATGCCCTCATAACTACATGACGAAATTTCAACAACAGGAAAAAGCTCTTTTAATTCCGACCGCCGCCGAAGCCTTTGATAAAAAATGACAATATTTTTATGCCCGGCGCGCTAATACTAACGCTGTCAATTTTAATTATAAAAGTAAATATAGATGTTCCCTTTGCATTAGTGACCGTGGTAATTTTTGTGGGTCACCAATATAACTTTTAAACGAGGAACTCTAAAATTACGAATAAATCCAGCTATCTTGAACAAAAGTAAAATACCGACTCGACTAAAATAAGAAAGTATCAATCATCAGATATGTTTGTAACTTTGGAGTTCATTCCATACTAAAAGTACATTTTAATGAGTTTTTGCACCCTTCACCCTTGTTGAACTCAATATTATAGTCTAAAGATTTTGTTACATGAAAAAGATTAGCAAGGTTTGCACATTATAAGAAAGGTAATATTTTTGGGTATGATAGCCGCTTAACATCTACTGGATACTGATGTCAAATGCCGCGACGATACGGACTTCGGTTCATATCCTAAAATAAATGTGAGGTTTTGGTGATGGAAAACATAGTGGAGAAAACCACAACATAGATCTAGAGTCCTTCTTAGTACCCACCTAGCTGACTACTAACCTCAAGTTGAAAATCTGTCACCAAACACAAAGCGGTGCATTCCGAAATCAGTAGTTAAGAGTAAGTTGCTTTATAGGCTTTGTAAAAAGCCGGCATCCCTGCCATATTGACAGATAGATAGAACTACAAAGTGAAGATTATGATTATTCAATAATATAATTGCAACAAAATACTTTATTCAAGATTTTGACTGAAGCTAGCTAATATCCTCGTGGGCATAGTTTTGCAAACAGCGTGGAAATTTAAAACGAGATAAAATGTAGCTACCTGCCTCCGACCCGACCTGGCCAACCTATTTCCAAGACAATGTTTTATTAAATTCCGTATACATTCGCGTACAATTGTACGTAAAAATGCTGGACAGAGACATAAACAATTGGCAATCAAGTCTTTGTGATATATTTTCTTTTATTTACTGAGCAGATAGTCAATGTTTTTCATAACGATGTTCGAAATATAGGATTGATTTAGTTAATTAGTAATTTATATCCTAATTACAATTTTATATTAGATAACTTTCATAATTAAAGTTTTGTTCACAAAGGTTAAATTTAATTACTTACTACTGATGAAACAACTTGATAAATAATTAAATAGATCAATCCAAAAATACTTGAGCGTAATTAACGTCACATGCGCTCCCGTGGACATTTTAAATTACTTTCACCTTTGAACAAAGATTAAAAAGGATTTCAACATAACCTACTACTTTTATATATGAAATGGGTTGAATTCTGCTAGAGACTATGTCAATATCATTTTAGTTTACCCTAAAAAATCTCAAAACTTTCTTGCATTTGTAGGAGTAAACATAATCTCACATATCATTCCTTGCATCGCAATTGCGAAGGTAAATAAGCGAGTTTCCTGCGGCGAACAAATTTCATATCGTCATAAGCAGGTATCTGGTAAAATTCAAGTCACGTAGACACAGCAGCAAATAATATTATGAGAGAAATCGTCTCTAGTGGGACTATAACTTCACTGGTCTTCCGCCTCTGACGCGAGTACCTGATCTTGTTATTTTATCCTATCATTTCCCACGTTGTTATTTTATCCTATCTATAGCCCGCATATAAGACAATTTCAATAGGAATATTTAAAAGGAAAAGGAAAAATGGGATAAGAAAACCAAAGTCGGTATTAGAAAATAAGATAGGTAATTATATGTTTCCTACATTACAATCATTAATAATACAAAAAAGTCGTGCAAATGGTATTCAATATTTCTAAATACAGAGACATACTAGCTCAAAAAATTAAGCCCAGTTCAGAACAACAAAGTACATACTTACAAGTAAAAATATTCTTCAATACTAATTGTGTTATTAACTTATGTCATATCCTACATATCATAATGTTAATCTCCTGAACGTAACGGTAAAACAATTTGGAACTTTACTAACAAGAAAAAGTTTTGGCGTTAATATAGAGACAACATACCTATACTTAGTGTTGTGGGAATGAACAAAACTATTGTTACTGAACTACGGCTACGGCGTAGCTGTTCTACGCGACATGACAGCCTCTACGTGTGCTACGATGAGTTCAAGATAAATTATTATTGGACGTTAACTTTCAGATACTATAAATACTTACTTCTTACTATTTTCAATATAAACTCAAAGCGCCTTAAAGAAAATACACATTAATAAGGGCAAAATGTTGGATCTATTTTATTGACACAAAAGATTAATTAGTTAATTTCAATGTATTGAAGCAGAGCAGTAAATGTGTGTACTTAAATATGAGCAAATCATGTTGACATACATAGAAATATGACTGAGTATTTTGGTAACTAATTGGCGGAAGCTCTTTGGTGGAATTCGTATTCTAAAGACTTTTTTTACGGCAACAAAACAGCCACGTACGTAAATATGGTAATAAGCTTCCAATTTCGAGCGGCGTTCGATATATATAATAGATGTGTTAATAAGCATAGTTCCTTTCTTTCGTCGCGTAGACATTTGCTCAGTAGTAGGTATTACGTCCGCACGGTAAATAATGGTAAACCGAGTATTTACCGTGACAGTAAATGTCAACAGACTGTTCGCTTTGTACCGACTCGGGAAGCAAACAAACGTAATCCTCACCGCGCGGATGAGATACTCCCGGATTCGAGGGGCTAGGCGCGGAAGACGAAAGATTGTTCAACGTTTCCAAATCGCCGGATTCCAACTTGTTTTTGAATTTATCATACTTCTAGAGCTACCGAATAGCAATGCCCGTTTTCGTATCGATGAACATTTCAGAACGGATGAATTTGAAGTAAATGGTAAGTATTACATAGTTTTATTAAATAAATATATTTTAAATATAAAGTAACTTATATTCTTTAGAATAAATAAACAGTAACGATCAATTGTAAAGCTTTTGATATACTTGTGAGAGGTAGAGCATGGCGTTTATTCGTTCAAAGAGCAGCTAGACTGGGAAAGTACCTCCTTACAGAATAAAGCAGCCAAATAACTTTATGTTATATTCCTGCGCGTGAGTAAGGTCGCCAGAGCTCATTGGAGAGCGCCCTCTACAAGAAAGATCGGTAACGCGTGAGTGATGCCTCGTGTGTTGCAAGCATCTATATAGGCTACGGTTACCGCTTACCATCAGGCGCGCCGAATGCTATTGTATAAAAAAATAGATTTTTAATTACCCTCATTGAGTGTAAACGTCCCTTAAAGTCAACATGCCTTAGAGCCCAAGGGTAGTATAAAAACAGTTGTGGAATTTTTCCGTAATTACAACCGTGCTGAATGATTTAGGACTTGAGATAATAAACAACTGAAAAATAAACAATGTAGGTCAAGCGGTTCCATAAAAAGTGTATATTAGTAAGTTGTAATTAACTAGGCACAGTATGTATAACCGCTTGAACTTTCGTGTGTAACACTCATAAAATTATCACAAAGTTACGGGAAAACTCGAAAACAAGCTGTTAGTAAATTGATCCTAAACTGTAACAGAATTTTTATGCTGAAATGGTTACCGTTTTAAACCTGAAAATGTATTATGTGTATTACGAAATATGTTATTGCTAAAACATCCATAGGTAGATGATGTCCACATATCGTGGGTTAAAAAAATTCCATCTTAAACATATATTTGTATGCGTAATCATATAGTTACATAATCTTAATTTTTTTTAAACCTGTCTCGCGCGGTTTCAACCGTATTCCCGAGGGATCCTTCATTTTCCCAGGATAAAAATTTCCAGAACATATTCTATCTGTGTGCCAAATTTCATCAAATCCACTCAATAGTTTTTGCGTGAAAGAGTAACAAACATCATTACACATAAACTTTTGGATACACTAGGATGCAAAAATAACCGGTCGCACTCAGAAAAAACAGACCAAGTGAGAGTCTGAGCCAGACTCGCTCACCGAAGGTTCTGATGTTTGGTCCCTTCGATTGTTCTGGTTGTTTGCAGAATGTATTGAAAGTAGTAGCAGTAGTCTTAGTAGTATTGCCTCGCCCATCAACCAATGGCCTACCGCTCGCTACGTGTACTGTAACTAAAGCGTAATTCATTAAATTAGTTCGTCTTTATGGATTGCCTAGTCCTATTATATTGTATGATGTGTCTACGGTTACCGAATTAAAACCTGATACTCCACGCTAGTCGAACCATTGATCGAAGTATACCCATAATTCGAAAACCGAGGTTATCTAAGCGCTCAATTTTTATGGCCGATAAATGGAATTCATTAATTGAACATTAATCCTTGTTTATAATCTGGAAAATTAGTAATAATTGTAATTTCCTCTGTTTCATAATAGGCAATGAAAGCGAACTTCCTAACTTGATTAGAGAATAAATAGAACCATTACACACCGATATAATTTACGGTGAACAGACTCCAATTAACTTCAGTCATGTTTAACTTCACGAAGCAATTATAATTATGCCATTCATAGTAAGTCGGTTATAATTGTACCTACGATATTAGAATAGCAAGAAAGGATTTTCCTGTTATTCGATATATTTCACACCGTTTATTCCCTAAAAGAGATGGCAACGATGTGCAAAATTAGCACTTAATGAAACATTTTGAGTTTCAACATGACAGCATGATTACAAGAAATGAAACGGATACTTGGAATAAAATTAATTATACGAATTACAGTAAGGAGAACTTACAAAGAATAAATAATGATCTCCAGAGATATAATGTCTACAATAACTACTACTAGTAATGTAGGTTGAAAATAAAACAGTAATAAAATTGATGTAATAATAAAATCTGTGTATTTGTCTTCGTCTCGGTTGCAGGACCAATCAACCTCATCGCTGCCGCTGCGGAGATCTCGTCAACGAGCTCGGCCACCATGGGCTTTCGTGCTCTCTAAGTGCTGGTCGAATATCACGATACTCGGCTATTAATGACATTATCCGCAGGGCTCTTGTTGTCACTAACGTGCCTTCCGTACTGGAACCAGTCGGTATTGCGCGGGGCGATGGCAAGAGACCGGATGGTATGTCTTTGATCCCTTGGAGTGTCGGCAAGTCGCTGGTGTGGGATGCCACATGTGTCGATACATTCGCGCCATCTCACTTACCGGCGACTTGTAAAGCTGCAGGGGCAGCTGCGGCGAGTGCGGAAAATTCAAAATTCAAGAAATACGCATCGATTGGACCCAATTATATTTTTGTGCCTTTTGCGGTCGAGACCATGGGACCGTGGGGGTCCGAAGGTCGCCGTTTTGCTCGCACCTTGTCATCAAAATTGATCGAGACCTCCGGAGACCAGCAGGCGGGAAGCTTTTTCCGCCAACGCGTCAACTTGGCTATCCAAAGAGAAAACGCTGCCAGCCTTCTGGGAACCCTGCCGTTAATCGGAAGCAGCGACAGGTTTGAGGATTTTTTTTATATATAGATTGTATTTTGTACATATTTGTTGTAAATAAAGTTATATTTAATTTTAAAAACAGTGATAAAATTGATGTACGTTTATAAAACACGATACGATTTTATATTTTATTAAATACTTTATGTTTGGTGCGCGTGCTGTTGAGTAATTTCCATAGCATCACGCATCCGTCTTGTTACTGTCCGATAGGCTGAATGGACCCACTGAGTGCTCCGTCAACGCCTTTTTCACGGCATTATTGTTTATGTTTAAAATGGATTTTAATAAGTAATAACAAGTATACAATCTTTACGGTTAGTTGAGATTGTTTAATGATAGATCTCAGATTCGATTTCAGGCTTAATCTAATATGTTAAAATTATATTATATGAATAGATAGAAACATATAAAAATAAACTATTGCCACAAAACAACTAATAGTATAGTACTGTAAAACTAACACGGATTTTATTATAAAAAAATATTTTCTTAATCATTAATTATTGCCAAGCAATAAGGAGATAAATACACACACATAACTATATACCTAATATATAGTTTCCAAAGTAAGATCTCGTAAAATTCTGAACATAATAAAAGTTAACTCTAAAGCCACAACATTGCTTTGAACTCGTAGCTATCAATGGAAAAGTCTTAATTGTAGAAAGTCAAACTAGGGTACATTCCAAGGAAATAAGAAAAAAAATAAAGAGTGAAATAACATCGGTGTCACGTAACTGGAAAGTGGATAAGAAAGTTCCATAAACGAGTTCCAATGCGTTACATTACCCACAGCGTGTGTTTAGTTTTAACTTTTCACCGAGACTGGCATGCAATGTACTATCCTTAAACAAGTAATTGAGTTTTATTTTATCTTCTGTCTTCATTTAACAGGGCACGACCAGAAGAAGCATTCTGTATGTGTCATGCAACATTGCAAAAAGTCTATATTTCATAATATAATTACTATTAATATATTTAGAACCTGGTAATGTTATACAAACCTAGTACTTAATTACCATGAGAAAAGGTAATTTTCTATCTAAAATCGCGTAGCTTATGTAAATGTTAATCACACAGCGAAAAATTAAGCAATCTACTCGACGCCAGCGACTCTGTGTCAGATGGCCGCTGAATCTGAGAACTTTATTAACTTGATGACTTTACTGACATTAAGTATATAACTTGGGAAATGGGTTATATTTTGATTAGGAACAAACTTATTAACAGGATCTTTCCTTAGTTATGATTCTTGACATTTTAACAGACTTCTGAAACGTTATAAAAAAAAACGATAAATATTTTTAGTTACCTCTCATTTGGATCTGTCTCATCGCGAAATCAGGTGGTATGACCCCTATAGAAATTTATTCTACTGGTAAAGCTGAAACTCATATTTCAACAAGACTGCTTAAAATATACCTACAACTACACGATACATTATATAGGTACATAAAATTTTGCTGAGCATTGCGAGAATTACGCAGTTTGTATGAAATAGGTGTTGTATTTCCTTCAACAGCCGGCCTTTTGTTCTAAATAATGTTGAGACCGGGGCGTTAAATCCTGTAGGTAACTTAATCCACCCTATGAGCGCGCGCCGCCTCCGAAGCTCAGAGATGGAATCTTTTTGTAAACATTCATTATAGAACCAAATGAAAATAATAGGGTTATGAATCCAACTGCATAAAACAGTTGGAAGGATTTTATAAAGATCCACTTAATACAGGTTCGTTCTATTGTTTCAGATATTGTTAAACTCAGCCAGCATTGCATTGCATTGATTTTAATTGAATACTCTGTTTTCCTTGTTAACAGGCTTTGTTTTATACATAAAACGTTTACTGTAAAACAGGTATCTTATACTCTTAGTTAGAACTAATACGTCTACTATGCGTTTTATGTCAATATATAAATGCCTATATACCAACTCTGGACCAAAAAAATAAAATAGGATGTATGAACACATTTACGTATAGATAGTTTATAATTTCAGTTTGAATAAATACATTCGGTAGTTTATTCATTAACAACTTAGATCCAAGAATCAATTCATGCATATTTGGGCTGTCTACGGAAAAAATCTTTTAAAGTCCCCTTCCCTACAAGCATTATTTTAGCCCAACCAATGAATTCGACCCGCTACATTTTACGAACGGACGATCATTATTCTCTGTTAATTTGAAAAATGAAAAGGTATGTTCTGAAGTTAGTTATAAATACCCCCTCAATAATTAAGTAAATTATGCCTAAGTAATGAACTGGGTCAATTTATAAATAGAAGTAGAGTATAAATATAATAACTGTCGGAGGCTCACTGGAATTAAGGAGGGGAATAAATGTGTTGTGGGTAGAAAATACTTTATAAGTGAATATGGAATTAAAAGTACCTACTATTATTGAAATCGATATGAATATTACAAAAAAAATGCAATTGTTGATTCATGTAGGTCTTATGAAAAGTATAAATATAGATCTTTATCAAAAACCTTACACTGGAAGCTACAGAAACCGCCAAATCAAACGTAGATCAATAGGCATTGAGTAGAGTAACGTGCCGTCATTTATTTCCCTTCGTAATGAGAACTACACAACGTGGAACCCTTATAATGATGGCCTATTTATTAGCACTGAACCTCCTTTACGGTCAGCGAGATGTTATTTACGGTAGGCATTTTTTTAAAATCTCAAACATTATTTTACTTCGTAAACTTCGACTATAATAAAATTTATCTGATATATAATTCTATGTCATGGATGACTTTCTAATAACTTTTAAATCGATAAAAGCATTACAATTTCGAAAATGTTTGCAATTGCTGGTATTTGATCGTAAAATGATCATCGTGAAACCGCTCCAATGTTAGAAACTAATTTCAAAAACTGACCAAGTGCCATTTGGTCCGCGGTTTATTAAGGTTCCACTTACTACATTATAAATCAGCAATAGCGTTTATCAGAATTTGTTATTAAATACAGTATATATAGTAAATAATACACAGATATTTCAAATTCCTAACTAGTTTAGTTTTTAAGATAAACCCCATAACAAACGCAACGTATGAAACCTCGGGACTTGAAACTTGGACGGCTCCCCATTTATTTATTTATGAAGATAAAAAAATACATTCATATTCTAATCAACGATTTCAAGACACAAACATGCTAAGGTTTCGTTTACGTGGAAGAGACCCTTATATACGGATGGCCAGAAAGACAGACAGCAGAGTGACAGCAATACGGCTCCATTCAGCCTTATAGGTACGGTACCCTAAAAAGTAACATAGAAGACGCAAATTCCTATTTGAACTAGGTAACGGCTTATTCCTGTGGCATCACAAAACTATACCTTGCTATTTTCTCAGTTGAAGCACGTAGGGTCTTGTTATAAAATGCTGATACTACTCGTCCATTTTTGTTAATGTGGGTAGTGTTGTGAAAACTCTACAATGGTTCATTTCCTCAGCTTGTTATCTACTACTCCTAAGAAGATATCCACGGAGAACGGATTTGAGGTCCAGCGAGATATTACGTAAATTTCCAAAATATCATACTCGGTTTACATGTTAGAAGCTTGAGAAAGTCAGTTGGACGGATGGATCCCAAAATTCTTTTTTATACCACTAAGGTGGTTAACAAGCATGCGGTCCGCCTGATGGTATGCAGTTATCGTAGCCTATGGACGCTTACAACACCAGGGGTATTACTCGCGCGTTACCGACCCTGAAGAAATCTCTTTGCACCCTTTTTGAAGAACCCCATGCTGTGCTTCATTGGGAAAACCACGGCGGGGAGCTCATTCCACAGTCCGAGCATCCGCGGAAGAAAACTCCTTTGAGCCCGCACAGTAAGAAACAATTCTGCTTTCAATGTGTGAGGATGGACTCCCCGTCGATGGCGAGAGTTGCGATGGTAGAAGGTAGCCGAGGGCATCAAGTCGAACAATTCCTTGGAACACTCTGTTGTACAAGCGGTAGAACACACA
Source organism: Polyploca ridens (assembly GCA_951394255.1). Lineage (NCBI taxonomy): Eukaryota > Metazoa > Arthropoda > Insecta > Lepidoptera > Drepanidae > Polyploca > Polyploca ridens. The sequence continues at coordinate 10,048,191 of OX596251.1, read as the reverse complement.
TAAGGAGGCAAAGTCTCTCCTCAGACTAAGGGGCTCTTAACTGCTTATGAGATCGGGATCATCAACAATTCTGATGTAGTAAAATAGTATAAAATATATGGATATCTTGTTAAAACGCTAATGATTCGGTAAAATCAGGTCATGTTACTTTATTATGAAACATTCATAAATTCATCTCAATATTTTTCCTTTGTAATTGGAATCCAAAAATATCGTACCCTTTTACCAACAAATACCAGATTTAAACTGTATTATGTTGAACCATACAAAAGGGTGACAAAGCATCGTTCAAGTGTATTAAATATCTTGTGGGGAAACGTTTTATTCCCAATTCTTTGACTAGATGGAAGGTTCGACCGGCAGAGTTTAATTATTTTTGCACGCCTTCTTTTTACTTGTATTTTATTATCTGACTGTTTATTTTTTATTGGACGTTCATTTTTATTAGAGGCTTTGTTTCTACTACATTCATATTGGAAATTTTAAATTTTACTAGAAATATAGAAAAATTAATCTACCTATACAAAACCAAACAAGCAGATGAAATTAATGAGGAACAGAAATCGTACGATATGCAAATAAACCGCAGCGTCGAGTAGCAAAAACTACAAACAATTCAATGATAGCTTTCACAAAATACAAAACCTTAACAAGAGTAACAAACATGGCTGACGTCAAAGCATTATTATCTTCGAATGCAAAATTCCATCAATAACTTCACTATTTCACTTTGAAATAGGAAATAATGGATGGAACACAATTACTTAAACAGAATTCGACACAAGCGTCCTATTTCTTTCTCGCCTACTACAGTAATGGGTTTGGTGTTCGCTCCCCTCTCCTCTTTCCCACTAGTGGTGTACCCCCCATACCCTCTTGCCCCCCACCCTTCAGTCTCCAACGCCGTCGGTGCTACCAACAATGACCTCGTATTTCAGACGGAATTGCTCTAACACGGAACAGACAAAATGTAGAATAGCGCTTAAATATTTTTTTTAAATGACGTTCTGTCTGATAGCCTAACATTCTAAACATTTTGGAAATTTTATAAACGTTTACCATATATTACCATATGTTCGTTGTGAATGTCTATCTTTATAGTTGCAATTTAGAATGGTTTGGTTTGAACACCGCACCGTTATCAGGAAACTTTTAGGTATTATGCTATAATAAAATGCCAAATAATAAATTTAAACATGAAATTACGCTTCACTATTGAATGAAAAATCCACATCCATGTGGTTTAGTACGCTATCTACTTACTCCATATATATTTTATATTATTGTGGGTGCCTTCGTCCGTAGAGTATTGCTCTATTGTCAACATGTTACTATTTCAATTTGTGACAATCGTAGTAATAACGCAGCGTCTCTAGTAAAGGTATACGATCGATCTTCGTTAAGTAGCGTTAACAACGGTCGGCAACTGCATGAGTGATCGCTCAGTTAACTGGAGCCTACCATGATATCAACATCACCATGCGGACAAGAGTGGCGCTCAATCATAAAAGTTTACTTAAAAGCCGCACTGACACTACCTTTAATTGGAAGTGATCATGACACTATACTGATAGTGTAAAGCCTGGTTTTCTCGGCGGAGAGTGAAAGACAGTTACTGTCTGATAGTTTACAGAGTCCTTCAGTTTCAATTGATTTTCACACGCCAAGTAGCTGGACACTTAGTTACAGTTGTGGGTAGAATGATGAATGAATCTCATCTCATCATATTGGATGTTTGTGAGTTTGGATGTTTGCACCTCAATCACGCATCAATAACTCAACGGATTTGGATGAAAAATTAACAGCCAAATAACTTTATGTAGTGTAAAGTTGTGTTCCTGCGCGTGAGTAAGGTTGCCAGAGCTCATAGGGGAGGGGGGAAAGGTCGGTAACGCGTGAGCGATGCTTCTTGTGTTGCAAGCGTCCATATGGCTACGGTAACCGCTTACCATCAGGCGGGCGGTCTGCTTGTTTACCGACCTAGTTGTATAAAAAAAAATGAAATTTGGCACACAAATAGAATATGTTCTAGATTATCACATAGGGTACTTTTTATCCCGGGAAAGTAATATATCCCTCGGGTACGCGGGTGAAACCGCGAGGCGCAAATAGTAATATAATATATTATAACACTAGCTTTAAAGCCCGCGACTTCGTCTGCGTAGATTATTTCTTTTTTCTAGATATTAATCATTGTAACAATATAGAGCTTTGTTCATGGCTATTGTCCGCCACTACGTGTGATATTGACAAAAGTTCAGGTAGATCATATGCGAGGATGCCACATAAAACTGAAACAGTCCTGCCGCAAATCAACTCTAGCAAATTTCAGAGTTTTTCCCTGTGACTACAAACCTTAATTAGGAACTGTTATCTTTTAAATTCAAACGGAAGGTGATTTGGGATCAATGGTATTCGCGGCAAGAAGACTGTTTCTCCTCTGGCAGAACCAGTAAATATTTTGGCCTCAATAACATTGCGGTGGAGAGCTGTTACTTGTAGTCTAGTTCCACAGCACAATTTTGGAGGCCTTATCTCTCTTTCCCTCATGTCTGAGGATCGTGGTCAACATCGGGTTTGCTTCTAGAGCGAATGATCTGCGTCCACTGGTTTCTGTCTTCTGGTTTCTGTAAAACTTGGAGGACGATGAGTCTTTTACTTGATCGGACCATCTTGTTGGTGAACGACCACGTAGTCGTTTTCCTTCTGTGTTCCCAACTATGATCAGATTTCCAAACTTTCATCGCCTTTGCGCACCATGTGGCCGAAATACGAAAAAATACGTTGGTGGCATATGGTGGACAATCGTGTTTTAATTTTGAGCTGCGATAGGATTGATGCATTGTTGCGTTTTGCACCACATCTCGAATGCATCAATCCTTTTTCTTTCTCGGGCCAGTATGAGTCCACGCTTCCACTCCATACATGAAAATGAGGAATACCAATGCTCGTATTAACCGGATCTTTGTTTTAATACCGATTCCTCTCTTTTTCCTGATGTTGTTTAGGCGAGTCATTTCAATACGCCAATACCATAAGCCGAAATAATAAATTTTGAAATTTTCACTCCGAAAATAAAGAACTTCATATACTAAATTTAATCCCCTTTTCACTCCTTAAGGGTTCAAATTCCAACAACACCGATATTCGTTGCGTTAGTTTATAACCATAAGCTTAAATAATAAATTTAGTGTACTTCCATACACAAATTCATCCCCCTTTTTACCCTTTCGGGATCGGAATTATCAAAAACGTTGAGGCACATTTAAATTAATTTTCAATTGTCAACCTAAACACAAAATTTGAAGGTCCTAACTTCGAAACTGATGGACTTTCATATAAACTTGCATCCCCTATTTTACCCCCTTAAGGATGGAATATCCAAAAATCCTTAGTGGTTGCCTACACTGTGTAATAATATATTAAGTGACGTTTACTTTGAAACTGAATGACTTACATACATCCCATACCTTTTCACCCTATCGAGGGTGGAATTGTCAAAAAAGCTGAAACATGTATAAATTAATTTTCAATCGTTAGCCTAAATACAAAATTTGAAGATCCTAACTTCAAAACTGACGAACTTTCATACAAACTTTCATCCCCTATTTTACCCCCCTAGGAGTGGAATTTCCAAATATCCTTCCTTACTGAATAACTGCACTGTATAATATTAAATTTAGTGAAGTTTACTTTGAAATTGAAGGACTTGCATACACAACTTCATCCCCCTTTTCCTCCCTTCGGTGGTTGAATAATCACAAACGCTGAGATAACTATACATTCATTTTCAATCGTCAGCCTAAACACAAAATTTGAAGATCCTAACTTCAAAACTGACGGACTTGCATACAAACTTTCATCCCTTATTTTACCCTGTTAGGGGTGGAGTTTCCAAAAATCCTTCCTGAGTGGATGCCTACACTGTTTAATAATACATTTAGTGAAGCTTACTTTGAAATTGAAGGACTTGCATACACAACTTCATCCCCCTTTTCCTCCCTTCGGTGGTGGAATTATTACAAACGCTTTGATAATTATATATTAATTTTCAATCGTCAGCCTAAACACAAAATTTGAAGATCCTAACTTCAAAACTGACGGACTTGCATACAAACTTTCATCCCTTATTTTACCCTGTTAGGGGTGGAATTTCCAAAAATCCTTCCTTAGTGAATGCCTACACCGTATAATAATACATTTAGTGAAGTTTACTTTGAAATTGAAGGACTTGCATACCCAACTTCATCCCCCTTTTCCTCCCTTCGGTGGTGGAATTATCACAAATGCTGAGATAACTACACATTAATTTTCAATCGTCAGCCTTAACACAAAATTTAAAGATCCTAACTTCAAAACTGACGGACTTGCATACAAACTGTCATCCCCTATTTTACCCTCTTAGGGGTGGAATTTCCAAAAATCCTTCCTTAGTGGATGCCTACACTGTATAAGGTATCTTTGTGCAAAATTTCAAATCTCTAGGTCCAGCGGTTTGGGCTGTGGGCTGATATATCAACAATCAGTTTATCATTTTATATATTAAGATTATAAGTATAGGAAACTAAAAATCTTTTAAATGAAAGTAGCTTTAAAAAAAGGAGTCTCTATAGATTCTAATTTCAAGGTACTTGTTTGGAAAGACAACGGTGGACGTTAATTGTTGGAAAAAGGAATCTATGGCAAATCGACAAGTCGCAGTGTCAGTTGGAATTGCATTTAAATTCTGCTCTACTTACTTTTATGCTCATTGTATCAGTCAACTACTAATATATAAATAATATATATATAAAATATATATGTAAGAGAGTTGAAGTTTGTTTATATGCGAAGGATATAATCTTTCGGATCTTCTAATCCGATTCTGAAAATTCTCACTAATAGGAAGCTACGAGTACATAATTCCCGAGTGCTATAGACTTTTATCCCTTAAAATCAATATATCCCCCGGGAACGGAATCTAGTAAGTAATTTGTAATAAGTGCCATATTTATCATGGCTTAAATTGAATAAATATTTTTTGATTTAATTTGATTTGAACTTAAACTTTGTAAAATTTTCATCATATTGGCCTGCTTATTTGTATTTTAGCATAATTTCTTCTCAAACATTTCTCAGTTGGAAATACAGTAGCTAGGTGCATAAGAACGTTTTGTTTTATTACTATTTTCTATTTTATACTAATAATACTAAAATATAATAAAAACTGCGCAAATAAAAACCAACGCAAAATATCACGCAACTATAAAATTTCTATATTACGAGTATTACTCCATTTTATCTACAAACAAGCAATATCGTGTTTATATGAATTGGTACATTATTTCACACATTCTCAAAGGCAAATGCATGTAGGTAACTACGTAAATCGATTCAATTAAATTTTACCATATTGGTAGAATTTATGTGGTAGAGTTGAAAATAAACGCTGATTTTACGTTAAAAATAGAGCCTATCAGTGGAGCTAAGGGATGAATCAATCGTCTTATTACCGAGAGAATTTAAGTTCAAGCACAACCCGATGCCGTGCCACATTTAAGCCTAACCTAGATTTTCAGTTTGTTGGGCTGAGTTGGCTTAAGAATCGCAAACTAACCAAAAACAAGGCTAAAAACTCTTTTTTAGCCGTTTTTTAGGAGTCTCTACTCCTGAACTGTAAATCTTAATTTTAAATCAAGTATTTTTATCCATTGTCAACACATAACACACTAAAAAAAGCTAACATAACTTATGAAATTAGAGCCCCAGTCAACATTGAGTCCTAGATAATTGATGTAGTGTTTATTCATTTGTAAATAATAAAAAAATGACTTTATGTTATCCCTGAAATTGCAACCATTTGGATATTGGACTCAATATTAAAAACAAAGAAAGGAATGTCACTGTCTGTGTTCCTTCCACTCCAATGGAGAAGGCGAAATGAAACGTAGCGTAGCATTTTGCTCTTTGTGCTCAGTCAAATACAGAAATCTATCGCTATACGATTTTTAGAAACTACAAATACTAATCTTGGATATAGAAACATATGAGTGATATAATTATCGTAGAATGGCTCTCAATGAGATCATAAACATTTTTATTTTTCTCTATTTTATTTTATTTTCGTTTTATTGTACCAATAATCAACACTTAAATAAGTGTCTAATCAAAATTATGAGAACCATCAAAACATTTCAGACTTCCAATAAAATATTGAAACCTGAAAAATAAGTGTTAGGGATTTGTATGGGAAAAATAAAAACTAGAGTTGTGTACTTATCTGATCTATTTAGAGTAGCAAAAATATTCTAAGTCTATGGTTGAAACACCCTACAAAATATTAAGATAATATTATGAAACTAGTGGTTCCCGGAGGTTTTAGGCTAGTTCCCCGCGCGATCTAATGTTGTCCCATTGATGATAAAAGGGAAAAAGTACATCATACTCTGTAACATTTTATATATTACTAGTTGACCCGGGAAGCTTCGTACTGCGTCAGAAACAATTGTATGGGGAAAATAAATTTTTCTTCATAATTTTTCCGAAATTTTAAAAGTTATTCTGCTATTTGGGGCGGAGACAAATCCAATAAACCAAAGATCATGAAAATCGGTTCAACCATTCTTGAATCATAAATGGTGTAACTAACCTGACTTTGTTTTACACAAGATTCCAGTGTATGTTCCAGCTATATGCCAAACGTTATACTCCGTGCAGCCTTTACGGTGTGATTGAGTAAGAAATATTCACAGAAATATACACGCAAACTTTGTTATTATATTCTACAAACCACTAGAACATGTAACATAATAAAAAAATAGTTTACTAATAATATATTTTGTTAATAATTACTGAGCAGTTTTCCCTTGCAAATGTAACAATTTTAATAAGACACACAATGAATTCATAATTTTCTCTCAACGCAATTTTTCGAGTTTTGTCTCATTGTCTGACGAGATTAGTTTGTATTATACTTTTACCCCCTTATTCATAATAAAGTTATCAAACGTTGATTAGCTAAAATTCCGAAGTCTTTATCTGACAGGTGACATTTGGTGATCGAAAGAGTGAGACGGGGCACACTATTACACTGATTTAGTTAAAAAGCGATTATGAATAAGGGGGTTAATCTCTACGTAGCTCTTTATATTGGACTAATGTAGTTAAATAAATCGACATTTGCACTGAATAAAGTACTGTCAGTAGTCGTTTAGAAATCACTCTTATTCGAAATTGCTTTTTAATGTCTGCAGTGTGTATAAAGTGAAACATATACGATATGTTTCGTGTTGTACTACTATTTGTCAAGTTCATTTTACCAGATAATGGAATGCATTCAGTCGTATGCACTATGCATTATTGTTTAAATCGCTAACTGAATCGTACCGAACATGTTTAAAAGTTCTCAACATAGAAGTTATAAACATGATCGGTACGAAATGGTATGGCAAGTACTTACCTACATATTTTTTGATGGATGGTCTCTAATATTCTAATCTAATATTATAATAATCTTAGGTACATATTTGAATTGTATAGGTACCATAGGACGATTTCAGCTATCACACCGCACATCGTGAGTTCGATTCCCACCCAGGACATGCACAAATGAGTGCATGAACATGTTTGCATGTCCTGAGTCTGGGTGTAAATGTATATTAAGTATATGTATTTACAAACAAAAAGTAGGATATGTAGTATGTATATCATAAATATACATCAGTTATCTAGCTTCCAAAGTACAAGCTCTGCTTAGTTTAGGATCAAATAGCCGTATGTGAAGAATGTCTTAGGATATTTATTTATTTAAAAATATGACCTAAAACAATTAAAACTAACTACAATTGCGGTTTGCTTATATCATATTCACGTATTTTGTATTGATAACAAACTGACAATCAGCAATAATAACCGTTGACGTCGCTTGAAGACGTCTATAAGATTATTTTTCACATGGCTGGAATCAGAGTTTCCGTATAGAGGTTTCGATTTATATCACTTCGGTACCGCGTCTCCGTGAACAAGCTTTATCAATGAAGCATATCTTACGCAGGTGTCGAACGAAAAGGTTCTACTTTCTTCGATTCCAAACTTAAGGTACTATTCACAACTTTGTTCAACGTCGTTTCTATCGATTTTAGATTAAGGAACTTCGAAAGCCTGTAAAAACATTCTGTAATAAATTTCCTTACTTGATATATACAGTACAGGGTGTCTTGAAGTTGTGAAAGTTAAAAGTAATGATCACGACTTTTGGCACATTGATGTAATATTTTCGTTTTTGCTCTTTCTTGGGAATAAAGGTAACACCTACATAATTTACATTTGAGTATATTTTTTATTTTATTTTTTCCTCTAAGGTGTCAAACAAGCTTACGGCCCGCCTGATGGTAAGCAGTTACCGTAGCCTACGGACGCTTGCAACACCAGGGGTCACTCGCGCGTTGCCGACCCCAAAACAAAAGGTATTTTTTTGTTTTAATATTAATTAAGTAGGGCAAATCAAGTACAGCAATATTTATAATCATAGAACTTAAGTATAACAACAGTTAAGAATCCAGTACTAAACCATGTTGAAAAAAAAAAACCGCCGTCACATATAGTAATGTACCCAAACGTTCTTTAGAAGATCATGTAAAAAAGATCAAAGATGGAAAACCCAAAGTGTATTCACTTCTTGAATATAAAATGCCTATCCGGTTTGACCCATAGGTATGGGGTGAATTCGGATTTATAATTTTTAATTAAAATTGATATATTTTGTAGTTATTAAATTTGATCTCAAATATTTTCATGCCAAGTTATGCCTGAGATATACTTTTTTTTTTTTTTTTTTTACTGTTTATAGGCCTGTGTTTGACCGCAATCTCACCAAAGTGATGATGCGGCCGAAGGTGGTAAGCACACAAAGCCTAGAAGGAGCTGGCTCTCAAGTGCAGCTGTCGGAACACACCGAAAGGTGCTTGGCGAAAGATTTTCAACTTGAGGGTGGTAGCCAACCAGGCGAGTACTACAAAGTACCCTACCACCGTGCTATGGTTTCCTCACGATGTTTTCCTTCACCGAAAGCTCAAGCTCATTGTAGGATTCGAACCCGGGACCTTCGTCTCGGTATCCGACGTCAATACCACTGAGCTATCATCGCCATAAACATTTACGATATTGATTATCTCAGTAAATAACATAGTACTTTATTTATTGCTATCCGGTGCCCCCCCACCTTCCTCTACTTAGTTTAGTTAAAGTACAAATAGACACAGTTACTTATACCAAAAAACAAACTAGAAAATGAAATCTTAATTTTATTTAAACTATCATGAAATAAGTCAATGTTATTTTCTATAATGGCACGTTGGGCGCGAGTTGAGACCTCGGCCTGATGTCTCAGTAGCGTTACTAAACTAAAGTAAATACTGCAGTTTTCTTGCGAGTCTTTTGGTTTTCTAAAGGGGCCCCTTATCTATATACCCAAGGGCCCTTGCGTGGATAATACTGCCCTGAAAATAACTACATTTAATATAAACGAATATTCAAAAAGAATAGGATGAACATCCTATTCAAATTATTATCTCTAGATTTACCTTTGGTTCAGATTGTCAGTAGAGTTTACTTTCCATGTTTTTTTTTTATTTCATTATAATAAATATGTTACTACAAACTTTTATCACGGTGTCGGTATCAGTAATCAAATCTTGAAAGTTAAATTTGACCCACTTCCCGTCTTCCGATTGATCTGAAATTTGGCATGCATATGTAAATCAGAAAACAATGCATTATTATTATGACATGGAACTGATCTAATGATAGTGATGGAAGGTAACCATGGGAACTCCGTAAAACATACAACCCCATCGAGTTAGCGGTCGATTGATTTATCTCTGAGTCTCTGACAAAGATCCTAGGGTATGATGATTAAGTTGGTCGACTATGTTAAAAAAAAACTTGATTTTTATATAAAAAACCTGCCAAATGCGAGTCGGACTCGCGAACTGAGGTTTCCGTACAGACTTATAGGTATGTAAATAGTTCATTCATCACGGGAATCGAGTCTCGAAGATTTTTCCCCTTTTTTCCGATTATGTTTTTTTTTATGTGATGTAATTACAAATTTACGGTTTTCGGATTTCTTCTTTTACTTGGGCTATTAACTCCACGCATTTCTGAGAAAGGGTCTTGACAGACGGACAGTCAGACAGGCAAACAACAAAGTGATCCTATAAGGGTTCCGTTTTCTTTTCTTTTGAGGTACGGAACCCTTAAAACAACTTTCATGTTACAAGATTTTTTAAACGATTTAAGACTTACTCTATTCAATTAATTTAAACTACGGTTCGAAATACATCGATAGGAGTGGTTATAAGTACGTGTAAAATATTATAATACCAAAAAAAGTAAAAAAAGGTAGAGCGTAGCGTTTATTCGCTCAAAGAGCAGCTCGACTGGGGAAGTACCTCCACCTTACAGAATACCGCAGCCAAATAGCATTATGTTTTGTAAAGTTGTGTTCCTGCGAGTGAGTAAGGTCGCCAGAGCTCATAAGGGAGGTGGGAAAAGTCGGTAATACGTGAGCGATGCTTCGTCTATTGGAAGCGTCTATATGGCTACGGTAACCGCTTACCATCAGCCGGACCGTATACTTGTTTACCGACTTAGTCGTATAAAAAGTAAGAATTTTAAAAATACATTTTTATTTCACACGTGAGGTGATGCCATAAAATGGTGAATATACCGTAATAATATATTCAGTATATTGTCTGGCCTCGCGTGAAAGAACCGGACGTGAATATGTAACAAATAAAATATACAAAAAGTGAAATATGTTAAAAGTTAAACTCATTCCATTTTAAAGTCAATGAACATACAAAGAGCTTATTTCATAAAGCCACTGTTTAGGTAGTTAGGTAAATAAGCTCGACATGGAAAGAAATATTAAGCTACGGCAGATCAACACCACCCGATAAATCTATAGATAATTCTACTTGATTACACAAACGGTGTGTACATATGTTTTCTTTGGTGAAATACTTACTCTTATATTGATCACAATCTTACTTACTTTTTACTTGGTTATAATAACAACAATACGTAAAGCCTTGCCAATACGATTGTATGAATCTTGTTTCATAATATTACAGAAATAAAATAATTTTCAATTGTTGCGCGATGCTTTTGTGTTAGTCAAAACCTATACCTTGCCACACATTTCATATATAGATGTATCTAAGATTAAGTTTAGTAATTTCTTGTTGTCAAAACCGTAGCAAACCATTCAAATAATTCATTTTAATTCATTGAAAATTCCAATTCAAGGAATACAAATATCAAAGCAATACCTGAAGATAATTGAACAAAAGACACGCGAGACTCCACAATTTTTCAACTGCAACAATCAATAGGAATCACACGGAAGGCATTCATGTCGTGGCAATTCCTTTTTGTTTATCGCACCGCTCCATTTACGGCGCAGTAGGTTTATACGGAGACTTCATAATAAACTGTGAACCGGGTGTTATGAATAAAAACAAAAATCTCAGTGCCAGTGCTAACTACGATGTGGCACAACATCGCAACGGAACGTATATAAATGACAGTGTTTCTTTGCTACTCGTTTCCGTTCCTTTGTGATTGCTCACGGTAGTTTCTCTCCGCTTTTTGAATGGGGACATACGTGAGCGCACAATTGTCTCGGGTATTAAGGTGTTTTTGTGGCACTTGGATTTAAACACGGTGTTTGTTTTTGATTAGTAATGTTGTACAAATAACATTTAGGTAATTTACTTACCCAAAGGTCAATTCTGAATACATCTAAGAAAATCAACTTAAAGCAGTTCACATGATACAAACACGGTAACTATAATATTATAAATGCGAAAGTGTTAATTGTTTGTTACCTCTTTGCGCAGCCAATCTTGATGAAATATAGAATTGAATCTAGGTTGAATATAGCAATATTAGCTCGCACTTAGCCCATGGCACGGAGAGGAATGGGAACGGAGGTGCAATACCTCGGGTGGAAACAACAAGGAGTATTTATTTATGTAAACAAGTTTTTGATAAAAATTTCATTTTTAAAACAAGCTTTTTATAGTACCTACTCATCAAGACAAATCAAACGAGCCCAAACTCGATGGGGTTATGTGGTTTTATTGCGGTGTTCCTATGGCCACCTTCCACATCCAGATCAGCTCCACGTCATCATAATATTGCATTGTCACGCGATTTGCATATTCGTGCAAAATTTCAGCTCAATCGGAAACCGGAAAGTGGTTCAAATTTAACTTGCAAAATTCCATTACAGACAAAGTAAATAAAAGCTCGTACAATAATGTATAAGTAGAAAAGACATTAATGGAATAACATTTCTTTATGCTTGTATGTTGAAGCGCTCGTGGTTTAGCATGATTAGCCGTTCTTAATCGATCGGCTAAGTTAAGCTAACACCGTCGTGGTCGGTACCTGGATGGGTGACCGCCTAGTAGTATTTCAAAGCGAATGTTTCTGTGCTTCGGAAGGCACATGAAGCCATTGGTCCCGGATATCGCTTGTGATAGTCGTTATGATAGTTGGAGGCCTCGTAGGCGGCTTGAAAACTCCAACAGTAGGTTGACCACTAGCCTACCTCCACCGATCCACAGTGGGCATGCGTGATGGAGTACCTGCCCATTCCCTTTCACTCTAACTTGTTAAAGGAGGCCTCTGCTCAGCAGTGGGACATTATAGGCTGATGATGATGATGATGCTTGTAAACTATTAATGTCAGTAAAATTGGCTTCAACATAGTCAACAAGGTGGCGCGACAATAGCTAGCCTAGTGAGTAACTGATGTAGGTAGGCATCTTCATAGCACTGAAAATATATTAGCTACATGCCTAGAATATATTCGTGTTCAGACATACATTTCTGCAACAAGACAGAGAAATTAAAGCTGTAATTTAAGGCAAAACGTTAAAATTTTCATAATAATAATATAAGGTCCTAATAGTGAACTTCCTCTTGAGGGATGAATGTATAGGTCATTAGTAATCAAAAAATAATATTAGAAAAATAATCCGTGGAAAAAAAAATACTTCTTTCACTTGCATAGAGACTCTCCATACAAGTCAAAGAAGATTTTTTTTTTTCCCTCGGTTTTTTTTAAATATTATTTTTTAATTACTAATGACCTATACATTCATCCCTCAAGAAGAAGTTCACTAATTTATTAGGACCTTATATACACAGGTTCTGGACAATATAGATCCTTTGAGAATACGGGTAAAACCGTGAGGCGGAAACTAGTTATCATATTTTTTCAAAAACCATGCAAATATCAAATAGTATACAAACGAATAAAATACATCATAAGCACGTTGAAATCTTGACACAAAAATCCTCACGTATTATTTAGTAATACCAAACGAGACATATCGAAATAATTTATTAGAATATCGGGAATTGTAAGATTTTTGCCACATATGTTATGTGGGGCCAATTCCAGGCTTCCAGCTCCGCATAAAGATGAGAATATGACATGAAAGTCGATAAATTTGGTCAATAGCTATTATACGACGTTGTCGGGGTGCGAAAATATGGAAGTGGTGGGGGAACTTCACGGCTCTTTGATTTAGAGCTGGCGGGTCGCCACACTACTATAAAGAAATGGAAGTGACAGGGACATTCACGGAAAGATACTTCTAGGTACAGCCAGCAACGTAAGTAGCTGAACAAATTAAATCAAATAAAATAAACTGTTAATTTACATAAGCTTTCACATCATATATTCATTGCAACTCATTTAACTTTTTTATGACATACCTACCTGTATTTATTAGAGATAAAATACAAAAGAAAACGATAAGACGTGTAGAATACACAATTTCAATAGAACATGCTACGTCTTTAGCTGGGCGATGAAATGCAGAGAATTTAATAAATTATTTCATCTAAAGTAACTTGTACGTTATGGTATGTTACATGCGGTCGGTATTTGTTACTATTATATCTTTAAAACAGCTTTAACATTTTGTTTCATCAGCTTCACTTAATTATAGACTATCCTACATATATAATAAATTTGAAAGTGAGTTTGTTTATTTGCCTCAACAGCATAACCAATAGCTATGAAATACGCACGCTGAATGGAATTACTGGACTAGAATTACATATTACACACACTTTTTAGCCCGGGAAAACATTAGCTCCCTCGGGAACTCGGATCAAACCACGGGGCGAAAACAAGTTATTGCACTACCCCCTAGCGTATCATATCCATTATAGTAATCATATTAAAAGCATTTAACAGTAATTATATAAAAATTACACGTAAATGTGTTTTTTTTTTATTATACATAGACTGCTATGACTACAATCTTAGTCTTAGTCAAGTAATGATGTAGTCGAAGGTGGTAAGCACACAAAACATATAAAGGCAATGGCTCTCACGTGCAGCACGTGCACTTGAGGGTGCCTGCCAGGTGGGTACTGTAAAGTACCCTACCACCGTCCTATGGTTTCCCCATGATGAGCTGGAGCTTTCGGTGAAGGAAAACATTTACCATCCTCAAGTTGAATATTTCTCGCCACATTATCACTTACCATGGTGAGGTTGGTGTCAAACACAAGCCTATAAACAGTAAAAAAAAAAAGTAAAAATAAGTATCACAATCATTGTTTTATTACTTTTAGAAAAGTATAGGTAACAACCACGAGTATAGCGGTTAGACAGTAACAAATAAAGCATTATTATCATTTGTATATAGGTAAGTATCATATACCTATTTGCAAATATCTAGACTAAGTAAATTCAACATACGATGTGACTGTTCCATGTTAACTAATTTGATAGCCTTGCCTCGGACAGACGCAAACACTTGAAGCAACTAACCTCCATTTAGTAAACACTAACAAGAAGGAAGACACTTCCAATTAATGGTAATTTAATGTTATTTTCTAGTCTATATTGTATAATAACACTGTAATAGGGTGTCCTAATTTCATTAAAATATACTCAGAGAGCTCTACCTATATTATTTTATAGTTTGATATTTGAACTATACCTATAAATATAGATAGTAATATATACTTGTATATGCGTATACTGCATAACCCTATTCCTTCCTCATTCTTATCTTAGCTAAGTATTTCTAATTTTTATGCTTCGATACTAAGAAGCAAACATCCTGCTTCATGTTCAATACAAAAAAAACATGGTTTATTTTAAGCCGACATTAAGTGGGCTATGAAATCCTGAAGCACTTCCAGTAACAGTATAACAAGTTTACATCTTCGCCGGACGGGAGGACACTACAACTGGATGCGGGCACGCCACAGCTGGCAGCCATCCGAGCGTCCATAACTATACATACTACCAAACGAAATAGAAAATGCCATTATTCTTCTCTTAAGACAAGAAGGCGTTCAAGCATTGTTATTTACAGCCAGGTTTGTTTATTACTTTATGTGGAATTTTGAGACATGAAAAATAGTAGGTAGGTAACTTTTTTTTTCAGAATTTCAACCAGTATTAACTAACAGCAATAACAAAAATACAAGAATCACGAACAATTTGTCGACGATCGTAGAGATTCTGATGTAACATTGATAAGTGATCATGATGAAAAAATCAATTCATTGAATGTGTCGCGCTGTCAAAACCGAATTCAAGGATAAAAAAACACATATTTATATATCGAGCCAATATATATGTGTACTGAATTGACTTCAGCAGATATTTTAAATAGTGATAAAAAATAATATTTATGTTAGGTACGTTTATTTGCCGTTTGAAACAAGTTGGACTTTATAATCATCAAAATCAGTTCTATTGCTATATTTTACTTTATATGGAGAGACACTGTATAAACATAATAAAGGTTCAAGTAATTAACAAAACCTATATCTACAAATATGATACGTAGGTACCAATAATCACTTACTAATACAAATTAGTTTACCCACACGAAAAGATTAGGTAGCTCCCAAGCTTGAGACGGCTACCGAAATTATCATTATTATCTCATTATCGTTACTATAGTATAACCATAGAGTAAGAATATTAATAGAGTGATTAGCGATAACAACATTACCTCGAGCGAAGTGTGAGCAGTTTGTTTATAGATGCATTCATAGATATATCGTGCATTGGTGATTTACTGTCACAAAAAAATACGAAATGAGTTTCTTGTAATTTGTGCTTGGTAAAAGTATTGAAAAAAACGAGACAATGGTGCCGATTCTGTTGTAAATCGCACTAAACTAATTTTAGTCACATCTCATCTCTTTCTTACGAACATTATTGAAAAAGGATAGAACATATTTTAGTTTTCAAATTAATCTTTGCCGTCTTATTTTGCGTGTATTTAGGCGTAACCGCGATAGATGGCGACTAAATTTATATTGAAAACAAGCATTGGACTAATTTGACAGGACTAAATTTCTTACATCCTTTTCTTATGTTCTTTGTCAGAAAGAGATATAGTGACATTAAAATTAGTTTAGTTGTGAACAACAGAATCAGAGCCATTGGCATTCATTATATGTATTTAGTAGTTCAAACTATGAACGCGCAGGTACATATTCTAGTACAATCGCTCTATTAATATTCAATCTCTATGAGTAGGTATAATAGCCCCAATAAAGTCAACACAAATCTATAATATATAAATAGGAACACCAACACAACGGTACGTTATTGAGTTTTCTGAATAACTATTCAATTCCTCAGGCAAGCAATATACTAACAGCTTAATTTTTTCTACTTACATAGACAACATGAAGTTGTTAGTATATTGCGTTTGTTCCTAGGTAATAGAAATGTGAAACTTTTTTCCCATGTCACGATTTTATTTATTTATAGTATTTCGTTATGTTGTTCAGTTTCTAACGCGATAAAAATAATAGGTGCTTGTCGCTTCCTTTCTAAGGCTTTTAAATATGCTCTAATTATTATGGGTTTTATAAAATATGAAACTATAAAAGACTTACCAATATAATAAAGATTCAAAACGATAATAAAATGAAGCAATAGTCGGGAATCCAATTTATTGGTAGCGAAAAATGAATAAGAATTTATAAGTGAGATATATCATGTCCAGGCTCGTTTTACTGGCTCGCAGCAATCTTGGGGCATTCAAATTGATGGTAAGGGTACGTTTCACCATTAGAGGGGACTTATTAATTCCCCTTTCGACAGGCCGACCGAGGAGGCAATAAATTCACCTCAACCAAAGGGATGACCAATTTCAGAACATTTACGAGCCACAAATTACGCGACCGCTGAAATATACTGGGCTAGGGACGGCAAAGAACCGAGGGCAAGCCTGGAAAGAAAAAGCCCAAATGTTAATTTAATGTTGAGAGCTACACAAAATTGCTTTAGTCCTCAAGATGAGAGAAATATTGGACCCCATCCGAGAAAAGGTCCAGATACTAATTTTATGCAGGGTAAATGAGCCGGGGCAAAGCACCGAATCGATATTCATTTGGTTAAGCGTACCGTTAATTTTTCCTGAAAAACGATATCATGAATATTACATACCTACTTAGCTTTTACAAGCTGCTTTTGATCGCGTTGCACTTCGCCGATTCAATAAAATCATTGTTAGCTTAAGTAGACTGTAGCTTTATTTAAATACTAGCTGTCCCCCGCGGTTTCACCCGCGTTCCCGGGATAAAAAGTAGCCTATGTCCTTCTCCATACCATAGGCTATCTGCATGCCAGGTTTTTTTTACTTAATTTAAATTTTGCATAAAAGCGATGATTTAATTAATAGATATTTGGAACATGATGCGAGGCGTAATATTTTGTCGAAAACGGCAAATTTTCAAATGTTTATATTTAATTGAAGACTGTAAGAGTATATCATATTTATATGTGCTACTTATTATTGTCATATCCATAATCTAGAGGCTCGTGTAAGATATGATATTATGAAAAAGAGAAAACAAAACATTCGGCAAGTTTGTGCTTTTAACGGTTGTTTTATTTGTTCGCGTCGATATATCTGAGCCAGTTCGGTACCGTTGTGCTAGCTAACTGTTTTATCACTTTATTGCATGAGATCGCATAAACTTGCGGAGGCGATGGCAATAAAATGTTACTGTAGGGAAAATAGTTGGGCGTTTGTTGTGTAAGACCTTTCTGAATACAGTAAACTATACTTTATGATAGGTGCTACATTAGAAATAATATATAGTAACTTAATTATAAAAAGCCTTCAAAGTTCATCGCGTGGTATTG
Organism: Polyploca ridens; assembly: GCA_951394255.1. Lineage (NCBI taxonomy): Eukaryota > Metazoa > Arthropoda > Insecta > Lepidoptera > Drepanidae > Polyploca > Polyploca ridens. Next base: position 10,029,995 of record OX596251.1, on the reverse strand, counting down.
TTAAAACAGTAAGCTAGTTTATCTGTATAATAACTTTATTACATTGGAATATTATTATTGTTTCAAATACCAGCAAGTTATCTATTTGTTAGTAAGTTGTTAGTTTGTAACTTAAGTTAGTTCATAGGTCTAAAAGTGTTTTTAGTCTGTATAGAAGGATGATCGTTTGACGATGAATTCAGATATTTCCAAAGCTAAAGCTTAGTATAAGATACACAGATTAATGCCATGCACATTTAGCCTTTCGTCTCGCGAGTTCACTATGCTGCCCCCTTCGAGGTTGATTTGCGGGTAGGGATGGGCAGGGAAAGAAAAAAATATGGGAAGAAAAGAAAAATACGGGAAAGAATGGAAAAATACGGGTAAATTCCCGAACGGCAGGAAAATACTCAAGTGGCTTTTTGTACCTAAAAAAATATTTTTAGATGCTTTTGATTGTTATTTTAATCATACTCGCTGTTGTATGTTACGCGCGGACCCACGCGGAGATTGCGCGGATTGGACCGAGTATCACACTTCCGGACTTCGAGTCGGACGAGTATGTACTACCACGGCGTGGTAATTGTGTGGGACCGCCGCCTGTCCACCACAACCCCAAAACGTCACTTTTTAAAAAACAATGTACTCCTTCATCACAAAAAAAAAGATTTTTTATTGTATGATATATGTGTATGACCGTGGTATGACCCTAATAGAAATCTTGTAAAATGTTATTCAAACGATTTTGTTTAGGTGTCTCTCGCTATATACGCACAATCTAGTAACTGTGACCATTTGAGTATTTTCCCAGCCAATGGGAAAATTCCCGGGTTTTTTCCCACCAAATTGGAAATTTACTCGAAGTTGGGTTTATTCCCGGGAACAAACCCAACCGTATTTGCGGGTAATCTTTTCTTTGTGCTCATCTTTTCAAGAAACGTCACTGCAAAATTGCATGCTTCTAGAGTTCGGTTTAAGTTGTGTGTTGTCTGTTAATCAGTGGGGCTATTGCGTATCTTTGGTGGGAATCGTAATGAACACCATTTGAGGGGTGTCAACAGACATGTAGAAACCAAGCATTTCCAGCTAGAGTCTCAGACAGATATGGCCGAGTTCCTACAGAAAGACGATTGGATGGCAAAAATAGACCTGCAAAAGGCCTATTTTATAAATAATAAATATCCTGGGACATTCCTCACACACGGTTATCTGATCCCAAACTAAGCAGAAACCAGATAACTGATATAATACATACACTACTTTTTGTTTGTACATACCTAATATATATAATTACACCCAGACTCAGGACATGCAGACATGTTCATGCACACAAATGCATGTCCGTCCGTATTTTCATTTGCCAATAGCAGAGTCACACCGTGTTGGTTCGTAAGGGTTTACTACAACAACCAAGTACTCCAGCTCTACCCTTTGGCCGGTCCTCTGCCCCCCGGACTATTGCCGCAGTGTTCAACTAGATCGCATAGATCTTGCGTGCAAGGAGAGTAAGACTTAGTTTACTTAAACGACAACATGCTAGAAGCGGTACGACGTAGACCGTTGGTGGTTAATGGTGTTCGTTACGATTACCACAAAGATACGCGGTAGAGTCGTATTCAGATTTATTAAGTAGTCTATGGTAGGCTTGCATTTGAGCACAAATGATAATGCAAACAAGGGTACGTATTAAAGAGTAATTTTTAAATAATCACGGTGACATTGGGATAGGTCAAAGTCAAAAGTATCTTTATTCAATGAACTCAAATATTTTCGAACGTTTTTACTACGAATACTTTTATTCTACTATTCCATCGGTCCAGCTTACAAAAGATATTTTAATTTAAAGTACACACCCTTTATTTTACATATACATGGATTTGTACGCTCGGACAGATCAGAGATTGGACCGGATTGAAGCTTCATAATGTTATGCTAACTCCAACTGACCGAGAGATCGTTTCAAATTCAAATGTGTGTATAGCTACCTAGATACCTATTGGATTTAGATGAGCATTCACAAAGTATTTTAGTACTATACTAACGTTTACCTGCGGTTTCACCCACGTTCCCGGGATAAAAATCATTCTGTACATAGTATATTGTTTGACCACATTTTTACCATTGAGAGTAACAGTGGGTGAAAATGGTTCTACATACTAGTACACACCTTACTTGCCAGAAAATAGACGTGGCGTTGGCGTACTTACCTATCGCGCTACAGGTCGTGGGTTCGATATCCACACAGGACATGCATTTGAGTGCATGAACATGTCTGCATGTCCTGAGTCTGGGTGTAATTATGTATGTTGCGTATCATGCAACGCAACAAATGTTCGTACGTGCGTACACGGCATCACGAAGATTGAGCGTAGCGCGAGTGATACCCCTGGTGTTTCAAGCGTCCATAGGCTACGGTAACTGCTTACCACCAGGCGGGCCGTATGCTTGTTTGCCATCTAAGTGGTATAAAAAAAAAACACGTCATGTTGGGGGAATTTCAGCCACTAGCTTTTTTTTTTTCGCGCGTTGCCGACCCTGCAGAAATCTCTTTACACCCTTTTTGAAGAACCCCATGCTGTACTCCATTGAGAAAACTACGACAGGGAGCTCATTCCACAGTCTGAGCGTCCGCGGAAGGAAGCTCCGTTGAGCCCGCACAGTACGAAACACTTCTGATTTCAATGTGTGAGGATGGACTCCCTGTCGATGGCGAGAGTTGCGATGGTGGAAGGAAGCCGTGGGCATCAAGTTGAACAATTCTTTAGAACACTCTCCGTTGTACAAGCGGTAGAACACACATAAGGAGGCAAAGTCTCTCCTCAGACTGAGGGGCTCTAAGCCGCTTGTGAGCTCGGGATCGTCAACAATTCTGATGGCACGTCGCTGAACCGAGTCTAAAGGCCCAAGCTGGTATCCAGGTGCTCCCGCCCATAGATGACAGCAGTCCCATAGTCCATAGTGTCATCTGAAGCTTGAGAGTATCAGTGGCTAAAACTAGCTGCTGAGTATGAATCGTCGATAAGTTTAAAACATCGATAAAGTAGGTTTATTATCAATATCAAATGTCATTCAAAATACTTATAATTTTTTAATGTAGGTAAGTACCTGAAATATTAAAGGCGCAAAAAGTTTTGGTCAGTCCGTCGGAGGTTAGTTAAAATATACCTTTAATCAAAGTATGTACATAACTGAAATCACCTAAAATATTAAAATTTCAGAGATTCCCTAGGACAATTCAAATAGTCGAAATAAAAACCTCGTAAAACAAGCAATTTTAGACTTTCATACCAAAGAGGTAAAAAAGGACTTCGTCCGTCTGTTACAGTGGCATATTTCAGTAACTAGGTCCTGTAATGCTATCGATTTGAAAATTGGAATGATTTGATAATTACAGTTGATTACTATTTATTTAAATATTACAGGGAAAATATGTTTATAACTACATAGTAGTAGAATTTATGAGAAATCATCAAAATTCTTTAACATAGCTACAAACATGTCGTCCGGTTACGGTTACGTCTTCGATGCATGAGTCTGACTCGCACTTGGCCTGTTTTTTAGATGCTGATTGAAAATATGAGTCATAATAATGTCTTTATTCCTGTCAAAATATAATCAAAAAGTAAATTGATCCTTATATGGAACGCCTACTCAGAAATTTTATAATAATTTACGTAAATAAATTATTGGCATATTTTTTTTTTGTAAGACAACACAAGTTTTGTTCTAGATGAAGAATGTTCCCCGTTATTATTTCTGTGTCCTTTATAAACGGTCCTTTAAAAATACAGTTGTGTGAAAAACACAATTGCTGTTCATTTGAATATTTATTTCTACCAATTTCTTCCACCGCACTTCTGACCTAGAGGCCAGTGCGACTCGACGCATAATATATTTTCATTAAATTAATTACACTGGTTAATTTTAACAACTTCAATCAAATTATTCGAAACCAACTGTTCCTAATGATAAACGCGGTGACCGAAAAATATAATATTTTATTGTCCGTGGTATTATATACTAGCTGTCCCCCGCGGTTTCACTCGCGTTTACGTTACGCCTTCACGCCTCAACTACTCAACAGATCATTGAAATTTGGCATGCAGATAGCGTATGGTATGGAGGACATAGGCTACTTTTAATCCCGGGAATGCGAGTGAAACCAAGGGGGAGGAGCTAGTAACATAATAAAGTAACTCTAGACATATATTTATTTACTTATGTGAGGATTCTGAGGAGTGAATGTTTAAAAAACCTCTAGATGACCTTATCTCGGTAAGTAAACAAAAGAATAAGTGTTACTTACGTAATATTTTACAAGTCGGAATGTGCGTCTTCCAAAATTATGTGTTGTTCGAGTCATGACATTTCAGAGCAAAGCGTTAGGTAACTGAAATCTATTTCTTCATTTCTAATGTACAGTTATCTTTACATATTTTTATTTTAAAACACATTTAAAGCTTATAAATGAAAATTATAGCACATTTTTCTCCAAATTACATTTAACTATTTAGAAAATCTAAATAAAATCTTTCCTAAGATAGGAGAGGGGGAGCCCGAGAAACCTTATGTCCACCTACCTGGGAATAGTGCCCTTACACTACTCCCCGTAGGGGGAGTAAAAAAGTAGAATTAATGAATGGCCCTTACCTACTCACTAGTTCTATCTTTCCTCGGTCTGGTACATAAAGTAGGTACTTCACAGTTATTTTCCTGTTGCAAATGATACTGGGAGTCAGACCAGACCCGCAATATCTCTGTCATGGCTGCCCGCATTAGAAAATTGGATTTAATTAGCCTGCCATATAAAACAGACCGCCAGCTAGAGAGAAAGTATTAAAGAGTACCCCACCACGCCCTTTGTGGCGAACTAAACTGTGGGTATAAAATGATCGTAGAGAAGTAAGTTTTTTGTATGCATACTAGTTTAAAACACAACTCAATTATACAGGTCGTTGTTTTGGTCAGCGACGAGCGACTCAGGGTCGATAATACAAATGATACTGGTGCTAAAAAATATATAAAAAAAATACTTTATTTTTTTTAAATAATAAAAATTAAAAAATTAAAATTTTGAAAATCATGTAATAAGCTAAAGTGTAGACATAATACTCAACGGGAGTACGAGGGAGTAAAGGGGTGGGGCGATGGCGGCTTGTGCCTAGCTCTAGTATTTGCACGTGCCTAGTAACCATACTTTGCAGTTATTTTATTTCAAATTGAATAATGTATTTCTCATCATATTTACAGTATTTAATGGAATTAAGTCCATTTTTGGGGAATATATATTTTGTACTACCGCTCCTGGATCGCTTGTCGCCGACCAAAACAACACCCTGTATTATAATAGGGCCGTTTAGGTATTCACAATGTAGCATAGGGTCAAGTATAATTTAAAATAATCGCTATGATAGCTTCACATTTAGAATACTAATGACCAGCCCTGCGAGAATACTTTAAATATTAAAACCTTACCTATTATTAGTAATTATAGCAATATTACTACAGAAAACTTATAAAAAGTAAATTTTAAATTGCAACAAATTTTGTATTGGCTTATTAGAGGAACGTATCCAAGAACCTGGCTTGAACAATCGGCGTCAGTCTTTATTTCATTAAAATTTTTCTTTAAAAGTTCATTATGTGTGTTACGTGTTCTTTCTATAGTTTGGTTTGGTACTTTGGTGCTACTGCTAATGATATTTTTTACACGGAACAAGCTCAGAACCTCTGTGTTCAGAACTGTATCTTCAAGAAGTTCGTAGAACTAAATTAAGTCTTCACTTCCATTCCATTACCGTTATCTGGTTTTCATAGTACAAGCTCTGCTTAGTTTAGGATCAGATAACTGTGTGTGAAGAATGCCCCAGGATAGGTATTTATTTTATCTATAGAATATTATTTTGTGGTTTATTCCGCGAAAAATATGTAAAAATATGCTAAACTTAGAATGATTGAATACTTTCCAGACCAAGGATTTTCTCGGGATATAACCACCATGAATGTTATCATCGTCCGTGTATATTTTTGCCCAGACAAATAAATTCAGTCACTGAAAAAAAAACCTTCGCTAAAAATAAAAACCATTCACATAGGCTAACACTAAATTGAGGTGGATTTCATTTTATTTTCTCTACAATATACGCAAAACCAATTAACTGAAAAATTCTATATAGTATCGTATACATAAGAACTTTACATAATTTTAGGCTAGCTATTATGAAATTTGAATTAACTGGACCGTAATATACCTATGTGGTCCAGATGTTTTTTTATTGTTATTTAATCAAAAAAAGGGTGAAGCTCATTATTATTACGAATAAATTAGTGGCTATGTGAAATAAATACATCAAATAACAACGTATGACATTCCAAACATGCTTTCTGCAAAAATATTTATCTGAATATTTGTAAAATGTTTGGAGCATTTTTTTTCATACGCGATACAGATTTATAAAACTTCGTTACATGTCGACATTTTCATCGATATTTGGTACAAAAAAGAATAGATTATATTTTTGTTCACGTGCATTTTGCGTGAAACATTACATGCAGGTAAAAAATGGATAGGTGTTTAAACATGTTTTGATACTAGGTACATAAGCCTTTTAGACCAGAGTCGATAGTTTTTGAAACCGAAAAAAATTATAGTAGGATGAAACCCATTGGAAAAGGAAGAGATAACAAAAATTAAAGGAGATATCTGAGGTTGGGAAGTGGAAGGGGGCTTTTAAGGGTAAAACACGGATTATCTTGACACCAAATTTAGTGAAAAAAAAAAAATTGTAAAAGATAAAAACCAAAACTTGGTTATTTGAATTTTTCGCATACATTTTGATGTTATGTAAAAAAATTGTAAATACAAAAGTTGTAGACCCTTTTATTACCTACAACTTTGCCAGTAAACTTTTTCCATAGGACTTGTAGTTTTGCCGGAAATTGAGATAAACCGTTTTTTACCCTTAAAACTCCCCCCTACTACTTCCCGACCTCAGATCACCCGTAAATTGTTTTTCCTTTAATTTTTAATATATTCTCTTCCTGTTACAATGGGTTTCATCCTACTTTTTTTTGTCCCTTTTTACCATTATCAAAGGCACTGATCTATTTCCTTAAAATATCTTTAATTATAATTAACTATGCAAACCTACTTCTTTCGTACATGTAAAAATAACTAAAATAATTAGTGTTCCGTCAATAAATCCTCAAGGTGAGACATAGTAACTTCCTTATCACTAATTACTGTAGTACGTGAGTGAAAACTTTACCCCTCCACACAACAGCTGATCTAGCATCCCAATCACGAGTTTGAAACAATCAAGACGTTCAAGGGATACGGATTGGATTAGTACTGACTTTAGTTCGGTAAACATATTGCATTGGAACCTTTACTAAATACAAAGATGTTTTGTTTTCATTCCACCCCTATACAAAAAAGCGTAAATCCAAACGGCTCATGCATAAACTTTATACGAATATGAAGCAATATTAGTCTTTATCCGTCTGCTTTCAAAGTTGAAAACAAACCCTCAAGTCTTGAAAACGATCTCATAACTTTACGACGCTTGACTTTATGCAATAAAAATAGCCCATCCTGAGCTCAAATGATGCATAGCAAAATAGTTTTTCTTACCTTTGGGTAAGGTTCCTCGTTGCGACTACCTCTCAGGAAGTCGTAAAAAATGCAAAGAGGCAGCACCATTATGGCCGGCTCTTTGCAAAGAGTTGCGGCAGCAGCAAATAGGAGTGTTCCGGCTAACGTAAACCACTGGAGAAGTTCACTCGTATCCTCACTAACACTAGCACTGTATTGACACTTACTGGACCTTACGGTCCCCGTTTTAACCTCACAAGCGTCCCACACTTTCATAGGTCCGGCTTTGCTCGCTTTTAACAGTCTGCGGAAGTTCATCATTATGTGCTGAACCAATCCATGGCAACTGAGTCGAAAGGGCTGATCGCTGGTCTCGAGCTGCCTTCGCATTAAGTTGTCTTTTACGATATGTCGACATTGTCGTTTGTGTCGTTCTTCTCGAAGTCGTATGTGCTCGCTGTATAGCAAAAAACTTGATAGGAATAAATTACAAGCGGCTAAATCCGCTCGTCCCACTACTCCTGCAACGGCTTCCGTATGTATAGGATGAGCGGCGAAACTGAGCCCGGCGACTGAAGTTCCTATTCTAATGCAATAAGGTGGTAATAGCCTTCTAGCTGTTATCACTACCAACGCCGTCGCTATGCAGTGGAATATAATATTTAGGAAATGGTAACTCCAAGGCTTGAATCCACTGAAAGCGTAGTTGAGTCGATATGTAGCGACGCACAGTGGCCTGTATGAACCGTGTGAACCGGGGTCTGTGAGTGGCGTTCCCCAAAAATCGTTTTCGAATAATGCCTTTATAGGTGTGTGCCCGATGACGTCCGGATTGGAGAGGATCGCCCGTCTGCAATAAAAAAACAACGTTAACCCTTTAATTCGATATCGATGCCTTACCAGGGCCTAAACTGAATAAATGACTTTTTGATTTATAAAAATGTGTCTGAGAATTGGTAAAACCGGAGCATTGTTTTGAAATCATATCTGCATTTAGTTGGTAAAGTAGGTCCAATATAACATCATTTTAAACTTTATATGTTATACAGAGCAAACAAAGATCTACAGATGTCACTAAAATTGAATCCTATCATGCGTCCCATTCCTCACATATTAATTTTGTAATATGTTCATATAAGAAAGTGTTTTCTTGGTCTTTTTCATACAAATATTACAGAGTTACTCTTTACGGAGAATATTTAAACTACCTTCTTTAAACGTTAACGCCTTATTTTGTTTATGTAACATGATGACACATAATGAGTGTTATTTTTGTTTGTCCACAAGGCTTAATGTTAGACATATTTAATATTCAAGAGCTTAAAATAAAAAAAAAATTTTTAGCATGATAGCACATCACTTTCCATGGCCACTCACATACTTATCTTTATACATTTTATTTAAAATAATATCTTTTAAACAATTTACCACTTTTTTAGATCATATTTTCTACTCTGATAAGATTTCAGGACCACGTAAGCTAGCTCTGTGACTTATTATCTTCCTTGGTGAAAATATTGGTGTCATATAAACTACTAGGTATTTATCAAAAAAGGAAAAGTGAATAGTTATTTCAAAATAAATACATGAGATCGAATTTACAAAAAGTTATGAAAAAATCATTATAGCAAAGCTTCGCCGACTGCATACAATTTCAACGACCTTATTATTTCGAAGAGAGAAAATATCGTACTTGAAGATTGAATTTCAATCTATTCAGCCATTATATCTATTTTCATTGTTAGTATTTACTTCAATTTCATAAAAAAGTAAACGCGTTTTCACAAAGATACCTAAGCCTATTTGGCAAAGATACGATTTTTCCATTCTCAGTAAAACATCAAAAGATTTTTACAGATTTTCGGCCACCTTACGTTCTTATATTATCCAGCAGGGCTGTAACCCCTGCTAATATAATTTTATGATTATTGGCACATTACTAAAGTAGCTACTAATAGGTACTTTAGCGTTCAACGTCCACGGTAACGTATATTTTTCATCAGCTTTGATTAAAAAACTTTCCCTGCACAACTTTTTCCGATCTTTGCTTTGCCTTTTTTTAATGAAACATAAAAAATCAATACTTACGATATTCTTTGTAACTATGTCAACATCTCAATATTTTTGTTGCGATAAATTCTCAGAGGAAATTGTACTAGTAATATAAACTTTATGAAAGTTTCTACTAAGTTAACACAGTGTTACTAGGATCATTTTGTGTATTTAATATTCATCTATATAAAAATTATGGTCAATTTAATTGTTTGTCTACATTTATAAAGGTATTATTTCTCTATCACAAAGATATATTGAATAACTAGTTAATTGCAATTATCCAGTTTCCAGATAATATTCCTACAAAATTATGAGAGGTGACACTCTCTCTCCCCCGTTCTTTGTCGGAAAAAGATCAGGAAAAATATCAATTTCAATTATGTTTGTGATCACAACTAATACTTTAGTTTACTAATAAATAGCGTGAGCAGCAAAGAAGCACGCATTCACATCGGATACACAATAAAATTTAACGCTCAGGAACAAATTCAAACAACCGTCCCGAACAGCTTAATTTGAATAAAATATTACCTCCTTACCTGGGCACTCACTCATCGACGTTGAATCTATTGGATGTTTTCCCGACCGATTGGCTCGTCACCCTCGACCGCTCCCTTCGTAGGGCGCCTCAATACCTCCTAAATAGCGGACATGTTTTAACGTACCTATCGCTCTTTACGAATTGATTTTGTGAACCGTATTTTGACACTTTCCGGGCGATATGTGAAATCCTGCGCTGACTGTCAAACGATCTCTTTACCCTGCCCTGTGGTTCTATACACACAATTTGAGCCTGCTCAGACCAATTATTTCACCCCTTATCTTAACGTATACCCTGTCATACGATATTAAGCAGACAAAGGACGAAATTTACTAATGAAACGAGCGTTGGAAACCCTATCAATATAGGTAGGTATATAAATATAATACTCGTATTTGGTAACATAATATCGGTAGGCTTTTTCAACCAATTTGTGTGTTGGAAAGCTAATATTTTTGGTCGTTATTAGACCAAAATAATAATCTTAAGCTTTCAGTATGTATTATATTCAATTTGTTAAGATCTTCTAATATACACAATTACTTACAATATTTTTCTATAATTTTATCGTACCTAGTCTAAAAATAATGAAAAATAATGGTTGGTATAGACTTACGGTATAACCGTTTGATTCAATTTCTACGATGTCTAGACATGTGCCAAAAGACATGGCTCTGATCCAATATGAATTTTCACAGATTTTTTTAAATAAAAATAAACATAATATTTAATATTGCGAGCGTCAAATTACTCCGACAAGAGGAATTACGGAAAATCAAGTTTCAAACACAGATATACATAGATATACAACAACCACAGGTATAGTATTTCTGTTTGTGGTGTCGTTGTTAACTTATAAGAATGCTAGCCGTCCCCCGCGGTTTCACCCGCGTTCCCGGGATAAATGTAGCCAATGTCCTTCTCCATACCATAGGCTATCTGCATGCCAAATTTCATGATGCTCCGTTGAGTAGTTAAAGCGTGATGGCATAACAAACAAACAAACTCACTTTCGCATTTATAATATTATAGTTAGGATACACATTTATCAGCAAACAGGTAATTAATTGTTTAGAAAATTTTTATTACTAACATATTATAATCACTAGGTTTTGCGCACCCACGGCTTCGCTCACGCATGATGTCCCTATACAAATATTGGACCCCGTTACACCCCTTTTGGGGTTGAATTTTCGAAAATCCGTTCTTAGTGGATGCCGACGTCATTACAACTATCTGTGTGCCAAATTTCAGCCGAATCCGTTCATTAGTTTGGGCTATGCGTTGATAGATCAGTCAGTCACGGTTTCCTTTTATATATACAGACAGACAGAAGAAACAGAAGACAGATTCTATGAATCCGATATTTTACTAGTGTCCCCCGCGGTTTCACCCGCGTTCCCGGGATAAAAAGTAGCATATGTCTTTCTCCATACCATAGGCTATCTGCATACCAAATGTCATGATGATCCGTTCTGTAGTTGAGACGTGAAGGCGTAACAAACAAACAAACTCTCTCAAGCATTTATAATATTAGTCAGGATTCACATATAACTAAGGCAATTACCCAGATTTTGGTTTTTCTTCGTGTAATCCTTCAAAGCTAACTCCGACCCACATAACTAATGGCAGTCTCATCCTTTTATCTATTGATCCCTCATACATTTATCCCTTCATTTCAGGTTTGGAGTGGAAAGCCAGTGAAATAGCCGATTGAATAATATATTTTTATGGGACCAAAGCCGTGCTTACTATGCGAAGAAGGAAAAATCATCTCTAACATTCAGCCATTGTATTGCAAATTGTGAGTAAGACGCCTTTTCCTTCACTTTATTTACATAAAAAGTTCTCGAAGTACTTTGTTCGTAAATGACTTTCGTTTTGGACTTCCTCGTCTGAGATCTTACAGGCGATATATTTATTTAAATGAAGTAAAAATGTAATTTAAACTGTTTAACAGTAAGGTAGTTTATATTACATGTACAGACGATATTTTATTTCTTACTTGACTATCACTCATCAATGATCCAGGATACTACTATATATACTATAGTAGTTATATAATACTATCAATAGCATCGGGTTGACTCTTGAAAAACCGGCCAAGTGCGAGTCGGACTCGCACACGAAGGGTTCCGTAAAGACGTTTCTTTCATGGGGGCCCCGTTTTTTTATTTATTTCTTTTTTATTATTTGCTGTTATAGCGGCAATAGAAATACGCATTCTGTGAAAATTGCAACTGTCTACCTATTACGGCTCATGACATATAGCCCACTGACAGATAGATGGATGGACGGACGGACAGCGGAGGCTTAGTAATAGGGTACCAATGGAATCCTTTGGGTACGGAACCCTAAAAATGACACTAGAAAAGTGTCAAGAGAAAAGAATTTGAAGTAAGAATTTAAGGAATATAGAACGGAATATAACGCGATAAAATATTTTTCGGACGCCTCTAAACGGTCAAAAGCCTTTACCCAAATTCAAATCGACATACAAAGAATTTGGCAATATTTCCGCTCGAGCTATTTCAAACTTCTTTTGATATCACAACACGCCTACATATAATAAAAATAGAAATACGGAATACCTTAGTAGGCTCCGGTTATGAGCATTTTCAGTTTATGGCGTTAGCTGTTCCGTAACCGGTACTACCTCGTTTTCGCATCAACGCGAACATACCGACTCACACAGATAATAAATGATATCGATAACATCGGATGTAGTGAATAAAATACTCATGAGCTATCAGTTTTGCCGGAAATTGAAATGAAACCGAGAAATGTACCTGTATCATATTCCGATAATAACAAAATCTTTTCAAGAATTCTATATAATGTACTTCCAGTGTATCACGGGCATCGGCAGTAAATTAATTAAAATTAATTGTATGATTCATTGATTGAGTAAGATAATATTATAATTTTGTTTGTCATGCATGCAACCTCCTGCATGCAATTTCCCTCGGATTTTTTCTAATATTATTTTTTGATTACTTATGACCTATACATTCATCCCTTAAGAGGAAGTTCACTAATTTATTAGGACTTTATATTTGTCTCGAATTATGAAAATTGCCGTGGAACATAATCTTTCATCATGTGCTAAAATGTAGGTACTTTGATACATAACTAGTTAAAAAAAAATGAATGTAGTTACTTTAGGTCCTGACTTTTATACCAAGAAAGTTATATAATTTAATATTCTTATGGTGAAACTACGGGAGAGTTATGTCACAGAAACAAGAGCGGCTAAATAACAAAAACTGAAATTGTGAAAACATCATACAATCCTATACGTACATTTCAGTTTATATCCAACGACAACGTTGGCCCATATTGCTTTCATAACCATATCGATAAAAACGAGTCGCGTCCCTAGCAGAATCGAAACTAAGATTGAGATAAAGTTGGGGATAGTGTGGAACTTTTTGTAGGCGAAGTTGTGGGCAGCTGCGGCGGAGTCGTCACGTAAGCCCTCAATTACGAAACACTGAAGCGGTTTTCGGCGAGCTCTGATCCAGAACAAAGTTCATCGATTCTATCACGATTATCGGTTCGCAACATTCCGACGAGAGAAAATTAGTGGCTACGTGAAAACATTTTTATCTTATACGGTTATCGTTAGAAATATCCGTTGAGTTATCTTATATGCTAGGTAACTATATAGTCTGATTCAATTACCAGTCGTTTGTATTGTTAATAACTGATATAATAATAGTGTGAATAGAATTCAACAAGCTTCATAAAAGTCTATTTCATATATATTTTTAAAGCTCTCCTAGTTTGCTTCATCAAGGTAATTTACTTTAAGTGGGTTAACATATTTTGTATAGAATAAACATATATTTTAATTCAAATGTCAGAAGATTCAGAATCTTTGAAAAGAAATTGTATCCTACGTGAACAACTAGCACTGAAATCCTAAGTAATATTATCACAACTTTTTCCGATCTTTGCTTTGCCTTTTTTTAATGAAACATAAAAAATCAATACTTACGATATTCTTTGTAACTATGTCAACATCTCAATATTTTTGTTGCGATAAATTCTCAGAGGAAATTGTACTAGTAATATAAACTTTATGAAAGTTTCTACTAAGTTAACACAGTGTTACTAGGATCATTTTGTGTATTTAATATTCATCTATATAAAAATTATGGTCAATTTAATTGTTTGTCTACATTTATAAAGGTATTATTTCTCTATCACAAAGATATATTGAATAACTAGTTAATTGCAATTATCCAGTTTCCAGATAATATTCCTACAAAATTATGAGAGGTGACACTCTCTCTCCCCCGTTCTTTGTCGGAAAAAGATCAGGAAAAATATCAATTTCAATTATGTTTGTGATCACAACTAATACTTTAGTTTACTAATAAATAGCGTGAGCAGCAAAGAAGCACGCATTCACATCGGATACACAATAAAATTTAACGCTCAGGAACAAATTCAAACAACCGTCCCGAACAGCTTAATTTGAATAAAATATTACCTCCTTACCTGGGCACTCACTCATCGACGTTGAATCTATTGGATGTTTTCCCGACCGATTGGCTCGTCACCCTCGACCGCTCCCTTCGTAGGGCGCCTCAATACCTCCTAAATAGCGGACATGTTTTAACGTACCTATCGCTCTTTACGAATTGATTTTGTGAACCGTATTTTGACACTTTCCGGGCGATATGTGAAATCCTGCGCTGACTGTCAAACGATCTCTTTACCCTGCCCTGTGGTTCTATACACACAATTTGAGCCTGCTCAGACCAATTATTTCACCCCTTATCTTAACGTATACCCTGTCATACGATATTAAGCAGACAAAGGACGAAATTTACTAATGAAACGAGCGTTGGAAACCCTATCAATATAGGTAGGTATATAAATATAATACTCGTATTTGGTAACATAATATCGGTAGGCTTTTTCAACCAATTTGTGTGTTGGAAAGCTAATATTTTTGGTCGTTATTAGACCAAAATAATAATCTTAAGCTTTCAGTATGTATTATATTCAATTTGTTAAGATCTTCTAATATACACAATTACTTACAATATTTTTCTATAATTTTATCGTACCTAGTCTAAAAATAATGAAAAATAATGGTTGGTATAGACTTACGGTATAACCGTTTGATTCAATTTCTACGATGTCTAGACATGTGCCAAAAGACATGGCTCTGATCCAATATGAATTTTCACAGATTTTTTTAAATAAAAATAAACATAATATTTAATATTGCGAGCGTCAAATTACTCCGACAAGAGGAATTACGGAAAATCAAGTTTCAAACACAGATATACATAGATATACAACAACCACAGGTATAGTATTTCTGTTTGTGGTGTCGTTGTTAACTTATAAGAATGCTAGCCGTCCCCCGCGGTTTCACCCGCGTTCCCGGGATAAATGTAGCCAATGTCCTTCTCCATACCATAGGCTATCTGCATGCCAAATTTCATGATGCTCCGTTGAGTAGTTAAAGCGTGATGGCATAACAAACAAACAAACTCACTTTCGCATTTATAATATTATAGTTAGGATACACATTTATCAGCAAACAGGTAATTAATTGTTTAGAAAATTTTTATTACTAACATATTATAATCACTAGGTTTTGCGCACCCACGGCTTCGCTCACGCATGATGTCCCTATACAAATATTGGACCCCGTTACACCCCTTTTGGGGTTGAATTTTCGAAAATCCGTTCTTAGTGGATGCCGACGTCATTACAACTATCTGTGTGCCAAATTTCAGCCGAATCCGTTCATTAGTTTGGGCTATGCGTTGATAGATCAGTCAGTCACGGTTTCCTTTTATATATACAGACAGACAGAAGAAACAGAAGACAGATTCTATGAATCCGATATTTTACTAGTGTCCCCCGCGGTTTCACCCGCGTTCCCGGGATAAAAAGTAGCATATGTCTTTCTCCATACCATAGGCTATCTGCATACCAAATGTCATGATGATCCGTTCTGTAGTTGAGACGTGAAGGCGTAACAAACAAACAAACTCTCTCAAGCATTTATAATATTAGTCAGGATTCACATATAACTAAGGCAATTACCCAGATTTTGGTTTTTCTTCGTGTAATCCTTCAAAGCTAACTCCGACCCACATAACTAATGGCAGTCTCATCCTTTTATCTATTGATCCCTCATACATTTATCCCTTCATTTCAGGTTTGGAGTGGAAAGCCAGTGAAATAGCCGATTGAATAATATATTTTTATGGGACCAAAGCCGTGCTTACTATGCGAAGAAGGAAAAATCATCTCTAACATTCAGCCATTGTATTGCAAATTGTGAGTAAGACGCCTTTTCCTTCACTTTATTTACATAAAAAGTTCTCGAAGTACTTTGTTCGTAAATGACTTTCGTTTTGGACTTCCTCGTCTGAGATCTTACAGGCGATATATTTATTTAAATGAAGTAAAAATGTAATTTAAACTGTTTAACAGTAAGGTAGTTTATATTACATGTACAGACGATATTTTATTTCTTACTTGACTATCACTCATCAATGATCCAGGATACTACTATATATACTATAGTAGTTATATAATACTATCAATAGCATCGGGTTGACTCTTGAAAAACCGGCCAAGTGCGAGTCGGACTCGCACACGAAGGGTTCCGTAAAGACGTTTCTTTCATGGGGGCCCCGTTTTTTTATTTATTTCTTTTTTATTATTTGCTGTTATAGCGGCAATAGAAATACGCATTCTGTGAAAATTGCAACTGTCTACCTATTACGGCTCATGACATATAGCCCACTGACAGATAGATGGATGGACGGACGGACAGCGGAGGCTTAGTAATAGGGTACCAATGGAATCCTTTGGGTACGGAACCCTAAAAATGACACTAGAAAAGTGTCAAGAGAAAAGAATTTGAAGTAAGAATTTAAGGAATATAGAACGGAATATAACGCGATAAAATATTTTTCGGACGCCTCTAAACGGTCAAAAGCCTTTACCCAAATTCAAATCGACATACAAAGAATTTGGCAATATTTCCGCTCGAGCTATTTCAAACTTCTTTTGATATCACAACACGCCTACATATAATAAAAATAGAAATACGGAATACCTTAGTAGGCTCCGGTTATGAGCATTTTCAGTTTATGGCGTTAGCTGTTCCGTAACCGGTACTACCTCGTTTTCGCATCAACGCGAACATACCGACTCACACAGATAATAAATGATATCGATAACATCGGATGTAGTGAATAAAATACTCATGAGCTATCAGTTTTGCCGGAAATTGAAATGAAACCGAGAAATGTACCTGTATCATATTCCGATAATAACAAAATCTTTTCAAGAATTCTATATAATGTACTTCCAGTGTATCACGGGCATCGGCAGTAAATTAATTAAAATTAATTGTATGATTCATTGATTGAGTAAGATAATATTATAATTTTGTTTGTCATGCATGCAACCTCCTGCATGCAATTTCCCTCGGATTTTTTCTAATATTATTTTTTGATTACTTATGACCTATACATTCATCCCTTAAGAGGAAGTTCACTAATTTATTAGGACTTTATATTTGTCTCGAATTATGAAAATTGCCGTGGAACATAATCTTTCATCATGTGCTAAAATGTAGGTACTTTGATACATAACTAGTTAAAAAAAAATGAATGTAGTTACTTTAGGTCCTGACTTTTATACCAAGAAAGTTATATAATTTAATATTCTTATGGTGAAACTACGGGAGAGTTATGTCACAGAAACAAGAGCGGCTAAATAACAAAAACTGAAATTGTGAAAACATCATACAATCCTATACGTACATTTCAGTTTATATCCAACGACAACGTTGGCCCATATTGCTTTCATAACCATATCGATAAAAACGAGTCGCGTCCCTAGCAGAATCGAAACTAAGATTGAGATAAAGTTGGGGATAGTGTGGAACTTTTTGTAGGCGAAGTTGTGGGCAGCTGCGGCGGAGTCGTCACGTAAGCCCTCAATTACGAAACACTGAAGCGGTTTTCGGCGAGCTCTGATCCAGAACAAAGTTCATCGATTCTATCACGATTATCGGTTCGCAACATTCCGACGAGAGAAAATTAGTGGCTACGTGAAAACATTTTTATCTTATACGGTTATCGTTAGAAATATCCGTTGAGTTATCTTATATGCTAGGTAACTATATAGTCTGATTCAATTACCAGTCGTTTGTATTGTTAATAACTGATATAATAATAGTGTGAATAGAATTCAACAAGCTTCATAAAAGTCTATTTCATATATATTTTTAAAGCTCTCCTAGTTTGCTTCATCAAGGTAATTTACTTTAAGTGGGTTAACATATTTTGTATAGAATAAACATATATTTTAATTCAAATGTCAGAAGATTCAGAATCTTTGAAAAGAAATTGTATCCTACGTGAACAACTAGCACTGAAATCCTAAGTAATATTATAAATGCGAGAGTTTGTTTTTTTTGTTTGTTACGCCTTCACGCCTCAACTACTTAACGGATCATCATGAAATTTGGCATGCAGATAGCCTACGGTATGGAGAAGGACACAGGCTACGTTTTATCTCGGAAACGCGAGTGAAACCGCGGAGGACAGCTAGTTTTAAATAAAAAGATCTTAATACTATACTATATGTATACCGGGTATCACACCAGACGATAACTATCTATTTAGATACACAAATACCGAAATCTTAATCAATGAAATAGTTGATCAAGAAGTACAGCACTGACTAAGGACTAGGTAAACTACGTTATCCATATAATTCTGAAATAAATGCCGTTATGCTCATGGTCAATAACTATAATAACGCTGAATTGCTATTAATTTGGAATTAGTTCGTGTTTCAATTAATCCTTTCCTATCAATCCCACAACAATAGCGTGGATCTACAATTTGTGATTTGGCGCTGAATAGATAATATTTACCTGCTTACAATATGAACAATGCTTTATCAAATGAAATATTTTATTGAAATGAATGGATAAATTTTACCACCTAATACGAATTCCGTTATAATATACCTACACATTTAATTAATTTCAACACACTTGCTCGTAAAATGGCTCTTATTGCACCGATTTTAGTATCATAAGACAGCTTATTACAAACTGGTGCTTTTTACTTTACATTACCTCACTAGTGTTATATTATATTATCCCGATTATGTTAAGTTTGTATTTCACTGTAAGTGATATGTGTGTAGACGAAGCATTCTTAATTTAAACGGGTAAAACAGTTTGACAGTTTTCAAAAAAAAACCTGCGCGTCATATTTGTTAACGTTCTCATTATGTGGTTGATGATTATCAAAAAATCTTCTTAAAAAAATATGTCTGATTTTTTCCACGCAAATGTGTTGAAAAACGTCGTATGAGACGCGTGTGCATTGATCATTACACTCTCGGCTACCTCGTCTGTAATGATCAACTTTGCACACATGTATCACAATGTACTATTATGGTTAGACTATTTGTTATATCATCAATTACTAAGTGCTTTGACCAAAGTTTTGTTTTGAGATGCAATTCGTTTGTGAACTTAACTAATACACAACTCACAAACATGTTTTTTTTTAACTTAAAACAGGCCTGTGCAGCCTATTGTTGATCACAATGTCACTATGGCAAGTGATGATGCGGCCGAAGGTGATAAGCAAACAAAGCCTAGAAGGAACTGGCTCTCAATCGCAGCTGTCGGAACACCTTATGACGACATCGCTTTAGTGTATCATGAAATTGGAAGATTTTAGAAATTTAACAAATGATTACAATTTTATAATTACTTATTCGTTCTTATGTAACTATTCATTACCATAACAGCAGTGCGTCTGCCGATAGAAAGCGTTTCTGACACCCGTTAATATTGGGCTAATCTCGGAAATGGCTAATCTTATTGTGATAGGCCTTTCACTATAAGATTCAGTATTTTCTTAGGCATAGTTTAATAAAAGACTCATCTTAATCAGATCAGCGGTTTCCGTGATTTGACCAATATTAACATCGGCGGCCGAACTTTAAATATCAAATAACCCACAAAGACATGTGGCAAGAACATTTAATTAAATAGTATTTTTGTCACAACTGAAATTGGCAGAGAAAAATATCTGCATAGCTGTGACTTAATGCCAAACTTGACAAAAGAAAGTGCACTGCAACGCGATATCGTGCTATGTCAATAAGATGCATTCATAAACTTGGCAGCACAAGTTTCTGTAATTACCTACGCAGATTTATTGAAATAGAATAAACGCGATAACCTAATTGGACCTGTGAACTTCCTTTGTATAAATCCTGAATGAATTTCCAAGACTTCTCGAAACTTTTGAATAGTTTTCCGTATTGAAGCCAGAAGATTGCAATACCTGTACCATTGCCAATTTTCAACCACGTCACATAGAAAGGCACTATGATTTGAACCTCAAGTATACTCATATAGAGTTGACATCAAACGGACACTAGATCCACTAGATCAACTTTCAAATTCAAAGTTATATTTCTGTATTCACTTATGAAATAAAACTAGAAAATTTTGTTTTGATTATCAGAAATTTTCATTCTAGATATTTCTCAACAAGTAGGTAACCCAGCGATCTTTTGAGCTGTCTTCAGTCACAGTTGTCAACTAGAAACTCAATCGAGGAGTTCAAGAGGTTGTTGTTTTAACTTTGAAGTGTTTGATGGAGCAATAGGTTTTTTTCTGACTTCATCGCGTCGAGATGTTTGGCTTCTACCCAGAAATAAGCAATATATTTTAGTTTGTCGGGAACGTATACTAAAGTAAAATGTATTTTATACTACAAACAAATCATCTTGACAATGTAGTTCTCCACATTGTCAAAATCCACCCAAAGTTCCTTAAGGGCAAAAGTGTCAGCTGTGGGTAATGGAAAGGGTAAATTGCCATTATTCCTTCACACACCTTCCGCTTTTCACGTAAGTATATTTTCCTCAGGATTATACTTACACACAACAATCTTTAACTTTACTTTGGGGGCAGACCCTTTATGATATTTTGTGAAGAAAAACATTAAAGTTATTGCAAGGGACTATATTTTTAGATACAATTTAATAGAATAACAGTGTTAAGATTTGTTTTCGAATTGTCCCTCTTTATTCTATAGTTAATACGGGTTATAATGACTTGACTCTGTATTTTTGATGTCAAATTAAATTAAGCCATGCCTTTAAATTAATGATAGTATAAAGATATTGTTACTGTATGTTTGTAAAACCAATTACCATATTATTCTGGAAAATCTTCCATCTATAGTACTCGCGTTAACAAATATCAATTTCCTAAGTAAATATTAATTATGTAGACTCCCGTAAAAAAATGTAACGTGGCGTATATTTACATAAATAAAACAGATTTCCTAAAAAAAGTTCTTTCGTTTGATAAATGTATCTATTGTTGACTTTTTCGAGCATCAAATTTTGGTAATGCCATCAAAGTCCTTTTAAACAAAGATGTGAGGAATAAATGAGATACAGTAAACGCGGTTGCCCTACACCCCTGGGGGACGGCGGGATCAAGAGAGAATCTAAATTATTCAACACAAGGAAAAGCCTGGGTCTTTAGCAAACAGTGGATTCCTTTTTCACCATTCATGCGATTCCCATAGGAACCTTATTTAGGTGTTAATTGTTGAGACCCTTAAAAGGCTTATCGGTTAATTATCATTAAAATTAAATGTGCACCTTTCTAATTATGCTTCTGGTTTTTTTTTCTATATAATATTATTTTGGCGAGAACTTGCAAAGTGACGTTGCGTTTTCGTTTTATTTTCATAAGTTTGTGTATTTTGTGTTTCATTGCAGAAATAATATCGGTGGTGTTTTATCGAATAAAGATCAATCCATGTTAAGTGAAGTGAATAACGTATATCGTGACTTTTCAAGTTATCTCAATAAGTCCGTGAAAAGTTTTAGTACAATAGCCACCATTTTACTAAAACATTACTTTTATGGACGGTGCCTGATATGCTGACTATGTGAAAGTGATTTATTGAGACTAGAATTTATAATATTACTCGACACTGGTAAAAATAAGTCCTAGGATTTGGTTGCCAAACATAAAACTAAGAAGAAGAAGGATATACTTGTATTTAACCACAACTCAACATGTTAGACGATGTTGTGGTCGAAGGTATTTTAGCCTAGCCAAGCGGGTACTTCAAAGTACCTTAGCACCATGCTATAGTTTCCTCACGATGTTTTAATTCACCGAAAGCTCAAAGCTCGTCGTAGGATTCGAACATTGACAATACTTAGGGTGAGGCTTTGATATTTTACTATGAAAGCTAAACCACGTTATAAAAGAAAAAAATTACATTCACAATATTTAAGAACCGTAGTAACGCTGTATAACATAAGTCAAAAAAAAATATTATTATTTCACATGTGCAAACCCTTTTCCAGTAAAATTAAAGAGTAAACTACGCAGAATGTACCACATTTCTACCTAATTCGCGGAACGACAAAAATTTTGAATATTTGAAAATGACAACATATTTTTTTTCCAACTTGACATTTTTTGAAGCCAGTACCATCCTTGTATTGATTTTTTGGCTTTGATAATCTTAATATATAAAATGATAAACTGATTGTTGATATATCAGCCCACAGCCCAAACCGCTGGACCTAGAAATTTGAAATTTTGCACAAAGCTACCTTATACAGTGTAGGCATCCACTAAGGAAGGATTTTTGGAAATTCCACCCCTAAGAGGGTAAAATAAGGGATGACAGTTTGTATGCAAGTCCGTCAGTTTTGAAGTTAGGATCTTCAAAATTTGTGTTTAGGCTGACGATTGAAAATTAATGTGTAGTTATCTCAGCGTTTGTGATAATTCCACCACCGAAGAGAGGAAAAGGGGGATGAAGTTGGGTATGCAAGTCCTTCAATTTCAAAGTAAACTTCACTAAATGTATTATTATACGGTGTAGTCATCCACTAAGGAAGGATTTTTGGAAATTCCACCCCTAAGGGGGTAAAATAAGGGTTTGAAAGTTTGTATGCAAGTTCGTCAGTTTTGAAGTTAGGATCTTCAAATTTTGTGTTTAGGCCGACGATTGAAAATTAATATATAGTTATCTCAGCGTTTGTGATAATTCCACCACCGAAGGGAGGAAAAGGGGGATGAAGTTGTATATGCAAGTCCTTCAATTTCAAAGTAAACTTCACTAAATGTATTATTATACGGTGTAGGCATCCACTAAGGAAGGATTTTTGGAAATTCCACCCCTAAGGTGGTAAAATAAGGGATGAAAGTTTGTATGCAAGTTCGTCAGTTTTGAAGATAGGATCTTAAAATTTTGTGTTTAGGCTGACGATTGAAAATTAATGTATAGTTATCTCAGCGTTTGTGATAATTCCACCATCGAAGGGAGGAAAAGGGGGATGAAGTTGTGTACGCAAGTCCTTCAATTTCAAAGTAAACTTCAGTAAATGTATTATTATACGGTGTAGGCATCGACTAAGGAAGGATTTTTGGTAATTCCACCCCTAAGAGGGTAATCTTAATAATAATGTTAATATATAAAATGATAAACTGATTGTTGATATATCAACGCACAGCCCAAACCGCTGGATCTAGAGATTTGAAATTTTGCACAAAGATACCTTATATAGTGGAGGCATCCACTAAGGAAGGATTTTTGGAAATTCCACCCCTAAGAGAGTAAAATAGGGGATGACAGTTTGTATGCAAGTCCGTCAGTTTTGAAGTTAGGATCTTCAAATTTTGTGTTTAGACTGACGATTAAAAATTAATGTACTGTTATCTCAGCGTTTGTAATAATCCCACCACCGAAGGGAGGAAAAGGGGGATGAAGTTGTGTATGCAAGTCCTTCAATTTCAAAGTAAACTTCACTAAATGTACTATTATACAGTGTAGGCATCCACTAAGGAAGGATTTTTGGAAATTCCACCCCTAACAGGGGAAACTAAGGGATGAAAGTTTGTATGCAAGTCCGTCAGTTTTGAAGTTAGGATCTTAAAATTCTGTGTTTAGGCTGACGATTGAAAATTAATATACAGTTATCTCAGCGTTTTTAATAATTCCACCACCGAAGGGAGGAAAAGGGGGATGAAGTTGTGTATGCAAGTCCTTAAATTTCAAAGTAAACTTCACTAAATGTATTATTATACGGTGTAGGCATCCACTAAGGAAGGATTTTTGGAAACTTCACCCCTAACAGGGTAAAATAAGGGATGAAAGTTTAAATGCAAGTCCGTCAGTTTTGAAGTCAGGATCTTCAAATTTTGTGTTTAGGCTGACGATTGAAAATTAATGTATAGTTATCTCAGCGTTTGTGATTATTCCACCACCGAAGGGAGGAAAAGGGGGATGAAGTTGGGTATGCAAGTCCTTCAATTTCAAAGTAAACTTCACTAATTTTAATATTATACAGTGTAGGTATTCAGTAAGGAAGGATTTTTGGAAATTCCACTTCTAGGGGGGTAAAATAGGGAATGAAAGTTTGTATGAAAGTTCGTCAGTTTTGAAGTTAGGATCTTGAAATTTTGTATTTAGGCTAACGATTGAAAATTAATTTATACATGTTTCAGCTTTTTTGACAATTCCACCCCCGACAGGGTGAAAAGGTATGGGATGTATGTAAGTCATTCAGTTTCAAAGTAAACGTCACTTAATATATTATTACACAGTGTAGGCAACCACTAAGGATTTTTGGATATTCCATCCTTAAGGGGGTAAAATAGGGGATGCAAGTTTATATGAAAGTCCATCAGTTTCGAAGTTAGGACCTTCAAATTTTGTTTAGGTTGACGATTGAAAATTAATTTATATGTGCCTCAACGTTTTTGATAATTCCGATCCCGAAAGGGTAAAAAGGGGGATGAATTTGTGTATGGAAGTACACTAAAATTATTATTTAGGCTTATGGTTATAAACTAACGCAACGAACATCGGTGTTGTTGGAATTTGAACCCTTAAGGAGTGAAAAGGGGGATTAAATTTAGTATATGAAGTTCTTTATTTTCGGAGTGAAAATTTCAAAATTTATTATTTCGGCTTTTGGTATTGGCGTATTGAAATGACTCACCTAAACAACATCAGGAAAAAGAGAGGAATCGGTATTAAAACAAAGATCCGGTTAATACGAGCATTGGTATTCCTCATTTTCATGTATGGAGTGGAAGCGTGGACTATACTGGCCCGAGAAAGAAAAAGGATTGATGCATTCAATTAAATTCATTGAGATGTGGTGCTGGAGACGGATGTTGGAAATACCTTGGACTACTAAACGCAACAATGCATCAATCCTATCGCAGCTCCAAATTAAAACACGATTGTCCACCATATGCCACCAACGTATTTTTTCCTATTTCGGCCACATGGTGCGCAAAGGCGATGAAAGTTTGGAAATCTGATCATAGTTGGAAACACGGAAGGAAAACGACTACGTGGTCGTTCACCAACAAGATGGTCCGATCAAGTAAAAGACTCATCGTCCTCCAAGTTTTACAGAAACCAGAAGACAGAAACCTAGTGGAGGCAGATCATTCGCTCTAGAAGCAAACCCAATGTTGACCACGATCCTCAGACATGAGGGAAAGAGAGATAAGGCCTCCAAAATTGTGCTGTGGAACAAGTAACAGCTCTCCGCCGCAATGTTATTGAGGCCAAAATATTTACTGGTTCTGCCAGAGGAGAAAAAGTCTTCTTGCCGCGTATACCATTGATCCCAAATCACCTTCCGTTTGAATTTAAAAGATAACAGTTCCTAATTAAGGTTTGTAGTCACAGGGAAAAACTCTGAAATTTGCTAGAGTTGATTTGCGGCAGGACTGAAAAAAGAAATAACCTACGCGGACGAAGTCGCGGGCTATAAAGCTAGTTAATTATATTTTTACGGGGTATTTTGTAACACGTTGTATATCAAAATAAAGTAAACAATTTGGTATATAATATCAAGCCTTACCGATCATCGTAGACGAATCCTGCGTCCAATGTATTATAATACAGAAGGAAAGCCAACAGGACGCTGGCTGCCGTCACCCAGTAGTCCATCGCGATAGTTGAGGTCCCTACATCAGTATTGATTGATCCTCATTTCTGGAACAAGCAAAATATTCATAAAATGAATATTCTGGGATTATCTTCTCACACGGTCTCATTATGATCCTAAACAGAGCTTGTATTATGGAAAACAGATAACTGATATACTACATATACTTATTTTAAATAAATATATGTACTTATAAAGATAATTAAACTCAGATAAGCAGACATGTCCATGCACATAATTGGGTATCTTATCAAACGCCAACCGGACCCTCGTGTTAACTTTTTTCAAGATATAATCATTGAGCTATTATTACTACGTATAGAGAAGCTATCATAAGCAAAGGTTATTTCAATTTTTTTTAGAGTCAACTATAGTTCTCTTTAGTCCTGAAATAGTAATTAGTCGTCTAAGCGCTATCAGAACTATAAGAGCTATTTTAGGAATATTTTTCTATCGTTCTACAAAAACTGTGGCCGGATGGCCTCACTTGAACAGAACATAGTTGTGATGTGTGGCGTCTTCTCTATACGTAGTAGTAATAGCTCAATGGATATAGCTAACTATAAACAAAAATGTATGTTTTTTTTTTGTGATCCCATTATTCATCGCAATGTTTCTGCTTTCTCTGGTGCTGAATTTATATGGATCAATGCCCTTAATTTCCAATCCCATTTGACTATATTCCAACACAGTCCATGTTGACATTATAACAAGTTGAAATATAAATGTCAGTAGGTATCGCCAATGGCTCGTCACTGAATGTAATACAATGTATTAAACTGGGTGTGGTATTCTAATCAAATCTAAATATGATTCACAATATTACCATAACACAGCCTTCGCATTAGCTTGGCTATCCAAAGAGGAAACGCTGCCAGCAGATTCCTGCAGCAGGAATCTTGGCATCCTGCAGCAGACTCAAGGACATGTTCTATTCTGCATTGATCTTATTTTGTAAAAAAAATTAATCGACTTCAAAAAAAGGAGATTATCAATTCGACACGTATGTATGTAATATTATTGGAACTGCAATATATTCACATATGAGAATCTATTAGGGCTTCCAAACAAATATACAAAATTTCATAGGTGCTTGTATGTATGTATGTTTGTCCACACATTATCTCCGAAGATATTAATTTTTTATTAGTTTACATTTACTTCAACTTAGGGTACAGTGCAAGTTTCATGGAAATCGGTCAGTAGTTTTCAAGATATGGACAAATATGTGTGACGGCCTGACTTATTGATACGAGCTACGGGTATCAAAGTAAAAACATCTCAAAACCTTGGTCAAATTATAATGCATTTAAGAAAAACTAAAACTGACGAAAAAAAGTTATTTTAAAAAATGCGAAGGAGCACGACGTATTCCACTGAAAATATAATATTTCGCTGACTTCAAATCAGTGTCAGATTAGAGTTCTTATTTCATACTTTTTAGTGTATTTTGAAGTCGATTAAAATTTTTTTAATTACTTTTTTATTGAAAATATCTATTTATAAATCACAATTGTTCCACATAACATTTCTATACAGAAAAAATAATAATTGCAACAATCCTGATATTCTCAACAGGCGTCCCCATAAAAGTTTGTGAGTTTTTACTACCTACTTTACAAATGGAGTTGGTTCAAAAGTACATACCTAACAATGAAAAGGTTTTTTCCATTTGGAACATTACTCACGCTATGTCATCACGTTAAACAGATTTAGGTACTTTCCACTCCAACTGCGTTACATTAAAACATTTTAATTTTATTTGGAAGCTGTTATGAAAACACTTTAATTTAACTTTTAATAAATGTTGAGTGAATAATAATTGGTTTTTGAGATTACATTATGTATCATCAGCATTCTATTTTTTTATCTATGCTGAATGTTTGAGCTTGGCATTTTTTTACTCATGACGGAACAGAGCTAAAATAGTTATCAGGAAATACACTAGTGAATTTTGTACTCGATTGACTGGAACGCAGAACTCTAGAACTCTCTCTGTTGGATTCGCTGTCGGATTGGCGCCTAAAGAAAAACTGTCATTTTATTGCAAATTATGTTTCATCATCATCATCATCATCATCATTATCAGCCTATAATGTCCCAGTGCTGAGTACAGGCCTCCTTTCACAGATGAGGAAGGGAATAGGCAATACTCCAGCACACGTGCTCACTGCGGATCGATGGAAGTAGGCTAGTAGTCAACCTACTGTTAGAATTTTTCAAGCCGCCTAGGAGGCATCCAACTAGCTTAACGACTATCATGAGTGGATTAACATCAACTTGGACTCCTATTCCATCTGGTGTACCCCAGGGTTCATTATTAGGACCGTTGTTATTTATAATATTTATAATGGACATAAAACGCTGTTTTCTGAATTCTAAGATTGTTTTGTTCGCTGATGATATGAAGATATTAAAGGTGGTGTATAATGCAAGGGATGTTGATGACCTACAGGCCGATTTATATAGATTTCAAGCATATTGCTTACATAACAAACTGGATCTCAATGTATCTAAGTGCTTTTATATGTCGTTTACACGTTGCCACCAAACAGTTGACCTAGGATATAGGCTCAACAATGAGAACCTAGCGAGAGTACATGAGATTAAAGATTTAGGTATAGTCCACAATGCGAAACTCTTGTTTGATAAACATATTGACTGCATTGTGAAAAAAGCATACAAGGCTCTAGGGTTTATTATACGAAGGTCATTCCATTTCCGTAGCTTAAAAACAATTAAAATCTTATACTGTGCCTATGTTCGAAGTCACCTGGAATACGCTTCTCAGATTTGGAACCCTCAGTATCAATTTTATAATTCACGCATTGAGCGTATTCAAGGAAGATTCCTTAGGTACCTTGATTTTAAGACCCATCAGTATTCTACGGATTACCATCACAGATGTAAAAAGTATCACTTTCTACCCCTTGAAACCAGAAGAAATATAAATGACATCTGTTACCTAGCGAACATTGCTCAGGGTCGGGTTGACTGTCCTGAATTATTGACGAAAATCAACCTAAGAACGAATACTCTTCGATTACGACAGCGAGGTATTCTGAA
The DNA here is from genome assembly GCA_951394255.1 of Polyploca ridens. Taxonomy (NCBI): domain Eukaryota; kingdom Metazoa; phylum Arthropoda; class Insecta; order Lepidoptera; family Drepanidae; genus Polyploca; species Polyploca ridens. The sequence goes on along the minus strand of OX596251.1, from coordinate 10,000,722 downwards.
TGTCCCTTCGACAAAGATCAAGTATAGAGCCAACACATTTGTTTTGCGCGCCTGCAACTCTTTTAACGAATTATCTAATGATATAGACTTGTTTTGTTCAAGCACTGCATCAATTAAAAGACTCACATGTAGTAACTTCTTTGGTACTACTAAAACTAACGAAGACTGCTAGCTTTTGAATTTATTAGTTTCTCTTCTACATTGTATTGAACTGTCTTCATATAATTCTTAGTTAAGTATTTATAGTCTGTTTTCTAACACACTAACTTCTAATTATTTGCATGAAAAATTTACATATATCTTATATACAGGTGGAGATTTGTAAATGGCATAGGATCATCTATATGTTTATTTTATCGTAGAAATGAAGCTGTAAATCTTCCTAAGAGTAAATAAATAAATAAAATAAATCACAATTAAGTGATAACCGGAACCAACGGCTTTACGTGCCTTCCGAAGCACGGGAACGCTCGATTTAAAATACCACTAGGCGGTCACCCATCCAGGAACCGACCACGACGGTGGTAGCTTAACTTTGGCGATTGATTAAGAACGGCTACTCATGCTACACCACGAGCGTTAATTAAGTTTATCTATATCTATTTACATAAAGTTTCTTTATTTAAAAGAATAATCTGAATGATTGATAAATGCACACAAGCCGTAGGTTTTAGAAAATTGAAATTTGCAAGTAGGAACTTAAAATACATCTACAAAATAAAAGGTTTTTGAAAATTCTACCCTTACATGTTCATAATAGTATCATTCCGAGTGTCCTCTTTGACATTACGTAATTTAATCACTGAATTTTAATCAGGTATTAACTAAAATGTAGAAGTTTAAAGGTGACGTCAGTTACTAGCGAATGTGGAGGCGTGGTGCAGACGTTTTCATTGCGAACATTTTTCACGTCGTGGTGTCTGTCACACGTCTCCGGCCGTCGCGTCTCTTGCGCCTTAACAAAAGTTAACAAGAGATTTATTATATCTGCTGCAAATTTCAACAAAACTTTGATCACTTTCAAAATAAATAGTTGTTTTCGATTGTTTTATTGAGACCTATTTTTTATTTCATATACACCAATGTCACGTAATTAAAACAATCGACAAAAAGAAGTATTTTTCTAATAAAAATTATATTAACTGGAATATTATTTGCCATCGAATAAAACATACAATCCAGTTTAACATTGAATACTTTGCAAACTGAGATTAATTTTTTTAACGGTCCTCAACACAATTTTGAAAATATTGTGGAGAGGTTTCAATATTATATGCAACTTTAGTCTTGAATTTTATGAGTATGCATGTTGAGATTCCAAAGAAGATCAGGAAATGCAAGATATCAGAAGAATATTCAATAGCATCATTCCTGAGATACGATAACTAAATTATAGCTGAAGAAGCTTATGCACGCCAATTGACGCATTGTCTACGAGCTGAGTGTAAATTAAAAGCAGTAGTCCATGTTCTGAGCCTTCTAAGACGCCAATCTCGTGCACATCGAATGGGTTTTGAAATTTATGTCATAAGAACGACGTGTGCTTGGTAAGGACTCATGTGGATGGAGGTTCCGCGGCGAGAAACAGATTAATTATGAAAACTAGCAACGTCAGCCAAAATAGTAGTAAATAACAACATAAATTAAAAAAATTGCATCGAATATTGGTTTGTGAACTAATAACTGGTCATCTTAAAACATGCTCCTCTCATAGAGAATGTACCCTATACTTCATAGGTACGAATGCAAAAAAAAAAATTTTTAGAACATTTGTTATTTCTTTTTACATTTATGTATGAGTTATAAACTCTGCTGATTATTTTTTTCTATCATGAAAGTTTGTATTATTTATTTATGACAAAACATTTCTACAGACACAAAAAGTTGGTGTTTGAAAAAATATTGAGAATAAATAATAAATATTGTTGATCAAAGTCAAAAGTTACAAGAACCACGAACAAGATTGTTTTGTGAAGAAGCTAATCCGGAAGTACGAGTAATAAGTCTGTTTCATTTGTTATGGCGGAATGAACCAATCGCGCTGAGCAAATAGAGCGGAGTTTGTGAAGCGAAAATAGACAAAGGATCAGATACAGGTAAATAACTACGCATGACTAGGACAGGGGAAGCGTTTTCACTATTATCTCTTAGACTAACTCCGTAAAAGCTGATACTGGCTTTCGGAAGTAAATAACCTTGTTTACAAAATTGTGATAAGTTATTAAACTGACATAAAATGAAAATATCAAAGCTTTTATAAACCATCAATGGGATAAAACTGTGCATAAAAGCTTGTCAATTTTATGGTGGTACTTTTGTTTAAAACTGTTTTACCGTTTGTTGTGAAAATTTTAGTTACAACTGAAATAATAGTTATGGTTGTATTTTTTTTTTATTACAATCTATTGTATGTGTAATTACACTAAAAAGGATATGACTCTCAAGTACAGCTACTGAATTGGTAGGTGCTGAGAGGCAGATTTTCAATATGAAAATGACTACAATCAATATCTTTATTTTGTAAGAATACGATATACCTATAAAAGATCATAATTATAAATAAAAAGTTTCACATATTACTGTAAAAATTAAAAAGATGGCAAATTGTAATATACTCACTAAGTTTGCAAAAATAAAACCTAAATGTCATCATATACCTTATAATTATATTATTAATTACAACAAAATTTGTAAAAACTATACCTTACGTACATATTATTGATTTCGATTTATGATTTCACTACATAGATACAAGTACAGAAAAAAGGACACGCTATCAACGTAAATAACAGTAATTCTTAAATATTTGAAATAGGACAGGGGTGTAATGTGAAGGAACATAACGCATGTATGTCACGCTCCAAGTTAATTAAAGGTACAACCAACAAAAAGTTCATTACACACAGTAGCGACAATATGTCAATAACGAGTTCCTTTTCAACGGTTTGAAACTGTCAAAGAAAAAAACTTTTTTTTTTAAATTATGTTATTATAGTTATGACTAATGGATTGTGTTTAAAAAGTAATTTACCTAGCAATAAAAGTCGAATAAATAAAATAGTTCAATTAGGTACTATGAATAAAATATACTTAAACCTGAAAGTAATAAAATTGTATAAGTAAAAAACAGAGTACCAATAAGAAAAATAAAGCCTATTCTGAAATTTTACTAACCAATAATAAACTTAAGAGACTCCTAATATCTACATGCCAAATTGATTACGTATTATAATAATTGGACTGTTTTACAAAACTTAAACCGACTTCAAAGTACACTAAAAAGTAATCAAATCCTGATCTGATGACAATGGGACCAAACGGGAAGTGTACCCTTTCAAATAAAAAAGAATTTTCGAAATCGGTTAATAAATGAAGGAGTTATGAGGTAACAAACATTAAAAAAAATACATTCGAATTGAGAAGCTCCTCCTTTTTTTGAAGTCGGTTAAAAATAATAACATGCGTAAAGATGGTTTCGCTTACAAATAGTAATACAAATTGTATTGTTTTATATTTAACTATATGAAACCTTCAGGCATTTAATACCTATCCAAATTTATATTCTAATCATCAAGCCCCAAAAAACTGGGTGTTTTGACGAGACAATTACTTTCAGATAAGGCTTTACTCCAATTACATACTGAAGAATACATTATGTTAGGTCATACGTGAGTTGAATTACGCCTGTGTGACACCCGAACAATCTACGTGAGCGAATTAACAGTTAGGCTGAGGTCTGCAAATAAGTTTAAATGGCGAGACACATACGTTAAACTTTTACAAAAAATATTTCAGTATTTTAATTTTGAAATAAAAATAAGACATAAGTAACAACAATATTTTAATTGAACTTTTTATAAATGCGCATAGTTCAAATGTTTCACACACACAATTTCATATTTTGGTTTTTTTTTTTCACCGTCATAAAATATTTTTATAATAGGTTTATACTTTTATTTCGGAGTTTTCAAATTATTATAATACTCTCAAATTTATTATAGAGGATCGATTATATCATCAATTTTCGACATTTACCATGACACATACTACCACGATTCCTTGTGTACTCCGAAAATATTTATAAATTCTAAGTCTCACCCTTTTTTCAATTCGTTTGATACGCAACCCTCGGCGCGTGAGTGTCACTTGCACTTGACTGGTTTTTATTACTTTTTTCCACGTTACCTTAATATCGTTCTCGTTATCTTCCCGCCCAATAACATGGAAAAATTGTTCAGGCTTTAAAGTGTTGTGAGTAATATACGTTTATATTACTAATTCTTATAAAATTATTCAGTGTAAACATATATATTCAAATAAATTCCGTGAATTCTGATTACAATAGGTGTTGTTTAATATTTTCGTGGAAAAAGTTATTTTTCTTACACAAAATAGATATGTATGTCGTAATTCATAAATGATATTTTGTTACGTATTATACCCAACATAAAGACTTGTACAGTTTTATCAGAGCAACGTTTTTCCAATGACGTTATCAACAAACGCGTCAGTCTGTGAAGATAAGTTATATTCCTTGGAAATATTTCTAAGATTAACGGTGAAGAAAACAACACCTTTTAGATACAAGCTAGTTGTGTCTAGTCTAGACAGCTTATATTGTATGTAAGATTAACAAAGTTAAGATAACCAATTGGCTTTTATCTGCCAGCTATCTTGATCGTTTGGTGTGGAGGTTATACAGTAACAGCCAGGCCACAAGTTTTGGGTTCAGTTCCATGTCTATATTTTAACACGATTCTACCATAGATAGATAGATAACTCTTTATTGTACACCAAAAAACAAAAACAATAAAAAGAGAACAAAAGTACTTAAAATTAATTATTGTACAATGGGCGGTCTTATCGCTAAGAAGCGATCTCTTCCAGACAACCTTTGGATAGAGAATACCATGTATGAAGTGATGTTCTAGCATATTATTAAAGAAGTATTTTGTTTAAATGCTTCCTTTATTTTATTGAATCACGAAACTTTTTCAAGAAAATAAAGACATAAATTATATAGTACATATTGTTTGGAGATTATCTATAGTTATATTATGCTAAACTGTGCGTGGCTATCCCTCAGAGATCGATGGTATAGAATTTCCTAAAATCTTGACGAATATTTATTTTGTTATATATGTAAGGTTCTGATTAATTTTTGATACATTTTACGGAAAACATTGAGAACGAACTAGTAAAAAGTAGCTGGCAACACAAAAAAAGAAAAAAAGGTCGTTCACTTGGCTGGCTGGGCATTCTCGTTTTGGAGGGTGAACAATCAATTAAGAAAAGTAGATCTAGTGAGTGTTTGGAAATTAATATAAAATACATAAACGCATATATTGTTCATATTTACGGCTGATCATAACAAATCAGAAGAGGGATGGACAACGCAATTGCGTAAGTACACGCCTGAATATTTTTAAATGTAAACGATTGTTAAAAATAAAAAGAAATAACCGTTACCGGTTGATATCGTGGAATATTAAATATTTAAGTACATAATTATTGCATTCATAAAAGGTTCAATACTAATAATACCATAATACCTATCCATACGATTATGATAAATCACGCCACGTTACCTACACGTCACCTTGAATCATAGCTTTATTTCGTCAGAGATGACTAACTCTGGAGTTCTAAGGCTATTTTCTATCTAAAACTATGATGTGCACTAAAGGTAATCTTTAATTAATATTATACATGATATAATTGGATTGTTTTACAAAAAACTTAAACCGACTTCAAAGTTCACTAAGAAGTAATCAAATCCTGATCTGATGACCAAATGGGAAGTGTACCCTGTCAAATAAAAAAAAAAAGAATTTTCCAAATCGGTTAATAAATGACGGAGTTATGAGGTAACAAATATAAAAAACACCACGTGTGCATATTTTAGGCTAAATGATGTTCATATTGGTTGACATACATCGTTATTTTGTTATACAATATCTATGTTGCGTGTAAATTGTTTTTATCGTAATGTGTATGATCCCATCTGGGGGCCCATCGGCCCATAAACATAAAATATGTTATAGTTCTATATATATTGCATTAGTTGGGTATGTAAAAGTGGGTAAAACTTTGTTATTCTCACTCTAAAATTTACAGATATCGAGATATTTCGATATTAACATTTTTTTTTGTACGGTGCGAGTTTCAGACTATGGACGACAGAATAGAACGCGATGCCAGGCATCGCAAGCTTGAGAGGAAGTCTCGACGCATTCGCAGTCGAAGCCGGACAAGTAGACGCGAACGCAGCTGCAGCCGAGGGAGTAGGCGCGAGCGCAGCAGTTCTAGTAGGCGCCCGCGCAGCCGTAATCACAGCCATAGCCGACGCCTAAGAGGAGCCCTCGGATGGAGCACGATCTGCAGAAGGAACGAGAGTGCGGCGCGGTGGCGACAGCTAAGTGAGCAGCACTACTCGCCCGCTGGCAGCGTGAGGTAGAAGCAGACCTCTGCTAACGCCGGGCATCACTCGAAAAGGTCATGTAGTCCTGTTTTTACTCCTAAAGTCATTTTGAAAATAATATAATCTGTGAAGGGGGGTCTGTTATCCCAGCAACCTAATCAAATGCACCATCGAATGTAAAAAGGTTAGGTGGAAAAATATTCTTCCGGAATTCAATCCTTCATCTAAAAACCAGCGAATGGAAGTCTGGCTTAAGAAATGAAACGAATGAGCATGTACGGGAAGGATGACAGGCCCACCGTCCATTTTGCTTTGCAAAAACTGCAGGGACTGGGCAAAATTTGGTATGAGAGTTCAAATTCAATATTATTTACATGGCAGGAATGGTAGGTTAAGCTAAAAGCAGCTTTTTCTTGCGAACAAAATTATGGTCAGTCCCTGGAGTATATGTTGAGGCGTAAGAGTAGATTTAATGAGTCAATAGAGAAATTACTTTCATGAAAAACTTGCACTTTTAAATCAGTGTGATATTTCGGGGAAACGAGCTACATCATTCATGGTATTACTGATAAAACTATGCGGTCAAGTGCTCTGGCACTATGTTGTGTTGAGTCAGAGCTACTAAAGCAGCTATTAAAGTTCTTATCGAGTAACAATAAAAAGAATTCCTCTCAGCAGATACCTTATAGGGATAAGAACCTCAGTTCATTGGATGATAGGCAAAATAACAAGTCGAATTCAAAAACGTCATTTGGTTTACTGCTATAACTGTAAGGTCAAAGGAGAAAGGTCATTCGTATATAATATGTCTAATACATATTATAAAGTGCAACCGTTGTAACAGAGTAGGTCACATAACCGAAAGTTGTACGTATCAATCAGATACAGAGTCGGTTGTAGAGCCATTTGTTAACGTTCACAAGTGCCCTATCAGGGCCTAAATTGAATAAATGCTTTTTGAATTTGAATTTGAATTTGGTTAAAGCGGACGCTGTGCTAAAATCCATGTGTATTTCAAGCTCAAATCCAAACGATAAATTTGTTAAACAGGAAAAAGTTATATAATAATATGCCATCACTTCTGAAAGGGTTTGGCAAGAGCTTAGTGCAATCAATAGGGTCTCGTGTTGTAGAAAATCATTTACTCGAAAAGCCAATGCTGATAGGTTTAACATTTTCAGAGAAACCACATATAGTAGTGTATAAAGATGCACACAAGTTACAGTTCATAATATTGACACTAAAGTACCTTCTATCTGCTTAAGTGAAGACGTAGTGTTTAGAAAGGGTCAGAGTATTAGGTCATTGTGAGATATTTGGTGTTGCTAGTGTCACGGCTGCAACTGAAACTAAGGTACAAAAATTGTAGGTAAACTCAACCATCAGTATCTTGTTTGTGGTGGCATTTACCTGGTGAAGAGTGGTTTTGTATTCGTAACGGTTGCACCATGCTTAATATCTTTTTCAGTGGCCTGAAAAGGTAGAAGTCATTCGTAGACTTTTAAAGATGCCATCAGATTCCATTCAGTATATTAGAAGCAGCTCGAGTATTGACTGTTTTGATGAGAAAAAGGTACAAATAGGGGAAACAGTACCTATCTAATAATGACAAAAGTACGAACATATGAACTTAAGGACGTATGAACAAGTAAAAGCTTTCAATATTTTAAAAGAAAAGCTAATACACATAGGTTATTATTTACATTTTGGCTATTTATAACCCCATTGCAGAGTCAGAGCTCCACACTGATGCCAACCGGATTGGCATCGGTGGAATTCTCTTACAACAGAGGAAGGGAGGGTTCACAAGGAAGTACAGAATCAATTCAGCCCGTGGCATACTACAGTCGTCAGACAACTCTTAAAGAGAAAAACTTTCACGTTGACGCTCATATTATGGATTGCTCGTTTTTGGTTCGTTATACTGGAGTTTAACTTCAGTAGAATATGGGCGGGTCAAAAATGTCTCATGTGGATGCTTTGTCTAGAAATCCCATAGACGATAAGGAAATATTGAATCCTGAATAGTATCCAGCGGTCATGGATATAAGTGACGAAGATTGGTTGCTCAGCCTACAGTTGGGAGATCCAGAGCTATGCAGAATTCGTGACATAATCAGTAGAAGTCTGGACTCTAAAGGGCTAGAATATATAAAGATAATTAATGTTTTGAGGGATAACAAATTATATAGGTATATTGGTGATGACAAGAATTGCGTCCGATGGGTTGTGCCTAAGGGTGCAAGGTAGAGAATTAACCAAGATTTTATAAAATCAAAAGGAGGACACACTCATGTGATGTGCAACCTTCCGAACCGGTATTAGAGTGTTGGAGTCAGACTTTTCATAAGTGCCTGTGAAGGTCTGTTTGAATAAATGATTTTGAATTTTGATAGTAATTGTGGACTCTTTTAACAAATTTGTTTTTATTAAGCCGGCAGGAGTACTAGTACGAACATTTTAATCAAAGTATTAGAGGAGGTTTTCTATACGTTCAGAACTTCTGATCGTTTAATTAGTGACAGAGGAAGCTGTTTCACTTCACATGCCTTTAGGAAATTTTACCTTAACATAAGACTTTTACTTAATAAATGCAGTAGCTAGTCCAAGGTCGAATTGACAGGTGAAGCGTTACAATTGCACTATTCTCGACTCACTGACAGTGTAGAATTTTAGGGACACTGAGAAGGATTGAGATAATAAGTAGTTACTTAGTAAGGTAGTAAGAGGTAGGATCCAATATTATTTTGGAACTGTATAGTTCAGAAAACTACACGAAGAGCATCGTCTGAGGTGATGCTTGGCACGTCAATGAATGGTGATTTAATTAAAATAGAAAAAGTAGCAATGATCGGTACAAAGTAGCTCCTATCGCAGAATATGAAGGCATGAAAAATAAACGTTAAATGACTATTGGTACGGATTGGATGAAGCCTTTGTAAACATGCAGCACTAGAAATCCATGCAGATGATATTAATAATAATTAATTTATTGGCTGTGTTTCTAAACCCGAACTAGGAAGTGTGATGATATTGATTCTGATACTGTGAATGATTTAACGATATATAGGGAATGTCTGAGGAATAAGAATATTATTAGGTGATTACAAATTATAGGCCTAGGTTACCGCTTACCATCAGGCGGGCCGTCTGCTTGTTTGCCAACTTAGTGATAAAAAAAATACATTTCAACTATTTAACATGTGATTAAATATTATACTATAATTGTGATTTAATTTGATATTTTTATTGTTCTGATTATGACTGATTTACTGTATAATTGTTCTCTTTTGTTTCAGGTCAAGCACGAGAATTGGATGGATTCGTGTCTTGGCCTGAAGGATTACGGATGGTTAAAGTCCTTGAACTGGATTTCAAGGCATGGATGGTTAAAGTCCTTGAATATGGAGTTTAAGGCACGGATGGTTAAAGTCCTTGAAAATGGATTTCAAGGAATGGATGGTTAAAGTCCTTGAAAATGGAGTTCAAGGCAAGGATAGTTAAAGGCTAATATAGTTATAGTTAAAGGCAAAGATAGTTATAGTTAAAACAAAAATAGTTATAGTTCAAGGCGAAGATGGTTAATGGCAAAGATAGTTATAGTTTTAAAGTTCAAGGCAAGGATGGTTAAAGTCCTTGAAAATTTAGTTCAAGGCAAGGATGGTTAAAGTCCTTGAAAATAAATTTCAAGGCAATGGTGGTTAAAGTCCTTGAAAATGGAATTCAAGGCAACAGTTGTGGATGGTTAAATATATAGAATTAGTTATTTTGAATTTATATAAATATATATAATAAGTTCATTTAAATATGTTTATAAATTTTAAGGAGATCATATTTTTTTAGTTTAAAGTATTTAAAATTTGCGATAAACAAAAAAACAAATAGTAAATAAATGAAATCAAGTTATTAAAGTATACAATTTTATTATTATTTATTAATCAGGAAAATTGAGAATTAATTTATATTTATTGTAAACCTGTAATTTTTTTTTTTTGACTGTATTTTGTTTTTATTAAATATTTCATAATTTTACATAATTATATTTAAAATGTATTAAAACATAAGTTTAACATATAACTAATATCCTCGTCAGCCAAGTGTAAGGTCACCACCAGGTACATGTATGGGGGCATACATGTTGTCAGGATGGTCGAGTGTAAGGTTCTGATTAATTTTTGATACATTTTACGGAAAACATTGAGAACGAACTAGTAAAAAGTAGCTGGCAACACAAAAAAAGAAAAAAAGGTCGTTCACTTGGCTGGCTGGGCATTCTCGTTTTGGAGGGTGAACAATCAATTAAGAAAAGTAGATCTAGTGAGTGTTTGGAAATTAATATAAAATACATAAACGCATATATTGTTCATATTTACGGCTGATCATAACATATACAAAATGAATTGTTGAATAACAAATTTGTTAACGTTTGACCAAACTCCACAAACACTATTACAATCGTTTCCCATGAAATCTCAAACAAAAAATTTAATACTTCCATAAAAAGTATAACATGTCAATTCATTCAATGTTTGACTACATTCAAACAGCGGGATCACAAATACTCGCACCTCCTCGCTACGTCGCGTCTTTCACACAAGATTAACGCTCAATTCTAAAGGTAAATGCCGTTTCAAAAGCCATAAATTTCTCCTGGTGGCTCGTTTCACCCGCGAGAACGCAGAAATTTATCGGAAATTAGTATCTACTAGGAACTCCTCGGGGATGAGTAGATGTAACGACTAACTACCAAAGCTCGGCACAATTTATATTACCTTCAATAAAACTATGTCCGTTATTATACTCCTACAAAACCCCGTTTTTCAGTCGAACTATGAATTGATTTATCAACATTTTTGAGGTCAGTTATTTTAGCAAGTATCTGGCACACTGGACGCCGTTTTAATATACCTAAGTATGCAGTGATTATAAAGCAGGTATCAAGGAATTCTTAATTGTTGTTTTTTCTAATATTGAGTTCACTTTCATCTGTACATCTTCCTCTTATCTGGAACGAATTACTACGAATTTAGCTCTTGTTCCTAATTAATGAAAAGCATACCATTATAGAGAACAAGTTAAAACCACGACGCAATGACAAAATCAATCAGCTTACTAATCTGTTTCGAATATAACCCGGGTGATACTCACTAGAGGAAGCAAAGCTAGGATTTAATCAATCCTAGCTTTAGAACGTTACAATTGATCTTCGAATGTGATGACTCGATACGACGACGCGACGACCGACGAGCGTTGAACGACGCCTGACTGAAGCGTACGAAGCGCTGTATACAAATGTTTACTTATCCCGACCCTCATCTGTTTTGATACCGGGAACTATTCACGGTTAAGTAGAATAGATTATACCTAGAAATCGTTATTGTAGGTATTTATTCCTTCTCGTTAAGACCGTTTCTAAAACTACTTATGTAGCCTTTACAAAAATAAAAAAATAACTACTTGTATGTAAGTTTTATTACTATAATATTATATTTATTTTCTAAAATTACTTGCAAAATGTACGTTATAACCGTAAGTAAATGCGAGATAAATTATTACGAGATCACTGTATAAGGCAACGTGCTTTCTTGCACCGTGTCGAATTCACCGAAATAAATTATTTTATTATTATCTACTTACTTTTAGCATGAAAATTAACTCTGCATTTATAGGATTTTATTTGTTTATTAATTTTATTTTATAATATCTATCTAAGGACTGCCTAAATCTGTAAATTCAGATATTTTGTGACCAAACGACAAACATGTAACTCGATGATAATGAAAAGATAAATATTAACCAGAAAAGATGTATAAATGAGCAAATGTAGAAAAGTGTAAACATATTATTTTTATACAGTTAAGTTGGCGAACAAGTATGCGGCATACCTGGGGCTCTACCGCGTAACTTTGGTGGTAATCGTAACGAACACCATTAATAAATTTCATCCAATCAGGGCCCGCGAATGGTCATCGTCGCGTCATATCGCATGCGCGTCATTGGATGAAATAATTAATGGTGTTCGTTACGATTACCACCAAAGATACAAAATAGCCCGGCTGGTGGTAAGTGGTTCCGCACGCCTATGGAAGCTTGCGATACACGATGCATCACTCACGAGTTACCAACCCTTCCCTCCACCCCGATGAGCCAGAGCTTACCTTGCACCTGGCGACCTTACTCACGCGCAGGAACACAATATCAAGTTATTTGGCTGCGGTATTCTGTAAGGTGGAGGTACTTTCCCAGTCGAGCTGCTCGCCGAGCGAAATAGCTCTAGTTATGTTGCTTATGAGATGAGCCGTTAAGAGTGCGTATAAAGCAAAATAACAATCTTAGAATTGAAATTTACCCAAGTAAATAGTATTTACATGAAAAAATATTTTTATATGGGTATTTTCATTATATACGCTATAGTTCATTTTTGTTCCACGAAACACGCTATCTCCGTCTCATGCCACGCGAAGATTAGACATAAGTTTGTTTCATCTGACATTGCCATATTTTTCTGGCTTTGTACGCACTCTTAAAGAAGCTCAGTTAATCTGACTAAGGGTGTGAACTTGAGCTTGAGGTGAAGGAAAACATAGGAAACCATAGAATAGTGGCATTTTTTCACAAATTGAACTTAAACGATTTTAATATTTATAATTTTTTTTAATCAAGGCTCTATCCTTTTTAAAATTTATATTTTTTGTAATCCTAACTCTGAATCCGGACAAACCTCCAATATGAACTTACTTAAAATTCAACTGTTCAATTGGAAGTTGCAGTTAATATTAGCAGTAGTTAACGAACTGATCGATTCTATCATTGATTGATGCCCAACTCCGCCTATGACAACCCTACCAAAATATAGGTATATGTATAAATTATGGCGAACGTTTCTCTTTGTGCTATGTGGTCGTACGCTGCAACTTCAGTCTGGGCATTCAGATTTGCGTGATACGTAAGTAGTACTTCTTGCCCCACGAGCGAGTGAGATTGTAGAGATATTGCTCAAAACGGATTACGTTTGTGCTCATGGGTGCTCAGCACCCAGTTTGACTCTCGTGGGTGCTGGAGCCCCCGAGCACCCACGGAGTCGGTGCCTATAAGTTCAGCAGATATTTCTAAAGCAAAGTAAACATTGTCCACTAAGAGCATCGTCATTATTCGTCATATCGATCTAGTCTAGGTTATCTGCGTACTAATATGGGTTATCTGTTGGTTTTGAAGACTAAAGTGCCATTTGAATCACGGATAAATTTGCCTCCAATATAGTCTTAGCGAAGCACATTATCTTGTCTAAGGCCTCCAAATGTCCTAATTGCTTCTTGAGATGTCTGACTGAATCCTGAACGCTCAGGGAGTTATTCAACGTCATTCCGGTTAAGTTGATTTTCGGTAAAAAAATAAGTTGTTCCAAATAAATGTATCTACGGATACTGAAATAAAAATAAATAAATAAATAATGCTGATGATGAAGCAATGGACGACGAGTCACTATTTCTGAATGAAACCGCTTTGGGATTAAAATAAATGCCAATTAAATGGACTTTTTTGTCGAAATAATATAAAGGTTGGATAATTTCTGAAAAACATAACTTTATTTTATTTCCCTCTTTGTAGACATTCTAGTAAAAATCAGAATTGGATAGTATCAAAATAAGTAGCGCCTCTATGGTGTGTCGCCACCGCTGCACCGCGCCGCCGACGCGCCTCTATGCTGTGTATGCGGCGCTGCGGCGCGGCGGGCGGTGCGGCGGCGACACACCATAGAGGCGCGTCGGCGGCGGCATCGTGTACACGAGCGCTTATAATACTGTTTTTTCAAAAGTACAATATGCAAACATTTATTGCAACAATAACAATAATACACTTAATTTAACTAATTACCTAGTCAGAAAATAGTGTACTATTAACTATGTAGAGAATAAAAAAGGAGACTAAATTAAATTAATAATTATAAATAGTTATGTTGTCCCAAATGGCTGCCCTGTGCAATAGTGCCAAGAATGTAGGGTTGCCACATTGATTGGAAATGCTGATCCGTTGAACCAGATACATGCCTGTCCTCTTCTCGCGTAAAATCTGAATAAAACGACGTGACAACTCCTCTCTATACATGTAATGTGCATACAGACGCCTTGACGTGATATTTCAACTCCAAACACCGCATAAATATCCATAAATGTGCCTTGGTAATATAGTCATTACGCAGGGTAGCATGTTTGCGGCGCATCATATATTCTTACTGAGAGACAACGGCATCAGCCGGTGAGACGGAGTCAGGGTAACGATGCACGTAGCATCCCACCAATAGCTGTCCATAAAGGGTAGATCTCCAGGGTACTAAAGTTTTTCCGTCCTGTTGCCATCTTTCCACAACAAACTGTTTAGTTCTAAAACGGTTGCACCTGCGGTGACAAGAGCCCGGTGGATGAGATCTTCGATAGCTACCCAGCACAACTTGATTATTCGAGACGCTCAATTTTTGTTAAGTAACATGCTAAGCATATTAGAGAATGCTAGAGAAAGAAGCTAGAACCCGGACTCCCATTTTGTAGAAATGAAGAGACGAGAGATTGCTAGACGAATCAAAAAGGGAATTTTGAATAAGGGTCAGTTCACACCGTGACGCGACGCAACGCGGCAAGCCTAGATACCAATAGAATATAGAACTTTATTCACTACACAAAAAGATGCACATTTCAGTGAAAAATTCGTGACAAGTTATTCGCGCCGCCGCAAGGCGTACGTGAATTCTTCCCCTGAAATGTAGGTACACAGGTTTTGTTTACTAAATAAAGTTCTACATTCTATTGTTATTTTAAAAAGTGTACGCCGCGCCGTGTCGCTACGCTTCACGACTCTGTGTGAGCTTACCATTAGCCTGTACAAGACACCGAAGCGATGTGACAACTAGTCGGCCACTCTTGCAACCAAAACCAAGCTTTTTTTAGCCTAACTATAACGGTATCTCGTAGACCGAGGCCAAAAACGCAGATAGATGGATTTTTTGTAATGCTGGTCGTGACTGGAGTTGTTGAAAACCATTGTGTCACTAGAAAAAAGAAAAGGGGTTTTATTTTGGGTTCAATATATTTGACTAAGTTAATACACGTTTATTTCGAGTCGGGTTTCGTTTCTTTTTTAGGGCTCCGTACCCGAAGGGTGTCAAACGGCACCCTATTACTAAAAGACTCCGCTGTCCGTCCGTCCGTCCGTCTGTCTGTCAGTGGGCTATAAACATTATAGTCAATAATAAAATAATAAAAATCTGGTGACATAAATATGATGGTAGATACGATGCATATGTCGCAGTAAGATATAATAAGTTAATTATTTGCCGTAAGATGAAAGTGGTGAGTAGTTAAGGCATCTAAGCGTAACAAACTCACATTCACATTTATAATATAAGAAAGTAAGGATTTCCTTGATTCTAATAGAAACATGAATTATGAATACCAAAATAATTAATGCAAATTTTTTCAAAAATAAATAGTTCGATTACATTTAATTTTTGAATCAAAAATATTGTGAATTTAAATACCTCTGTTTGCATATTTTGACAAAATTATGGAGATGTTTAAATATTTTAATAAAGAAGCATCACCAAATATTGACGTAATTTTGGTTACATTAAATATTTGTTAAACTAAATTAATTGCTTAAATTATTTTCTGGTATCATCTCCTCCTCTTACTCATCCTAATATTAATCCACAGTAAACACAAGAAATATTTACATCAAGAATGTCTAATTTATGCCTCGTATACTGAATAATACTACAGGAAGCAATAGATCGCATTAAGACGAGAGGAATGAAATACCGAGCCCTTCGGAGGTATGTACCTATTGTAATTTTGGCTCCCTCCGACAAAGCCTTCGCTAAGGAATGTCTGCTGTTTAGACAGGGTACAATCGGCAAAAACTCTAATGAATTCATATTTTCAGGTCGAAATAATTTTTTGTTCCTAACTTTAAGCCGTCAAACTTTTGAATTTAGAATTAAGTGCTTTTTTATGGTTCCGTACCTAAAGGGTGCCAATGGGACCCTTTTACTAACCCTTCCCTGTTTATTCGTCTGTCCGTCCGTTTGTCTGTCAGTGGGCTGTATCTCACGAACCGTAATAGACAGTTGAAATTTTCACAGAATGTGTATTTCTATTGCCGCTATAAAAACAAATTTTAATAATAAAGATGAAATAAAATTAAAGGGGGCTCCATACACGATACTACTTTAGCGGAACCCTTCGTATGCGAGTCCGACTCGCCCTTGGCCGGTTTTTTAAGTTGTCCAGAATTTATCAATCTACCTTTCTTTTAAAGGTTTTATGAGTCATATTGTAAACAAATCTTATTCAGATTATATTTGATTTACAAGCCAAATATACAAAACGAGGCGTATACTTACAAATATTGGTAGGACTTACATTTTCTTGGATCCTATAGCAAAACATTGGCATGAAGTAATATTACTAAAGAACACAGATAAAATAATTTATCGAATTATAGGTCCCAAACCAAAATACAAGAAAAATATAAAATTCAAAGTATCAAAAAATATTTTACCCGAACGATAAAGAAAACCAACGTAATCGCAATATTACATCTATAAGTAGATATTTAATTTTATTTTCAAGTAACTTTATATGACTTACATAATTATAATGATTCGTAGAATCTAAAACAAGTCTCACAATATATTCTCAACAAACAAGGATATAAACAGATTGATTGAATAAAAATAAACCATAATTCCGTCTACGTAGCGCTACAACACCACGTGTAAGTCATTAAAATAAACTTCAATATCATTGGAGTCGTAAAGACATTACGAGATAGCATATGGGGTGAAAACCGTCCCTGAAAACCTTACGAAGGTGCCAATACGGCAGATATTCCCAATCTATATCTTAAACGTTTATGTTATCATTCGCTACGAGCGTCTACGAAAGTGCTACGAATCGGCTACGATCAATTCTCGTATTCGTACTTCATACTTCACTTCGTGACTTGGCACGTGTGAATTCTTAATTAAGTTTTCAAAACTGTATACCTTCATTTTGACACAGTTTCTCAATAAAAGTGTATTTTCGTTCCGTTACATGAGCCTGGATCAATGTTATGTGAGAAATAGTACTATAATATTATTTCGTGCATTGCAATTAAGCACGTTCCACTTCAATTATACCCGCATTGGCACTCATTTGATGATTAATTGGGATAAAAGCAGCCCATTAGTCACGACAGATCATATACTTCCTGCTTACACTATTTCATTCCGACACGCAAGCTACAAGTTACGACAATATACCTACATTATTTGGTTTTTGTTGTTAATCAGAACGGTAAACCTTAAAGGCGTACTATTACTATTAATTATACAAAATTGGATTTTCTATGCCACAATAAGAACAATGTATTTTTTGTGAAGCATAATTCATTCGCACCCTGAGCTGAGTCAGCAGAGCGTTTTATTCAGGACCTAAAAAACAATATAATGGACTAATTTTATGCTGAATTTTGTTTTGCCTAATTTATTCCCATTTTTATCGCACGAATTCATTGACGAACATATTAGAATACAAAATAGGTGTAGTATACTTATTTTCCATAATGGAAATCTGAAGGTCGACGGAATCTTGGAATAATTCCTTCTTTATCTTCTTCACCTTCGCAAGTAAGGCTAATGCAAAATAGCTTACGTATTTCCTTTTCGGCAAAATGTATTCTATATTTTTTCGAAAATTAAGCTTAATGTGCTTTATTTACACGGCTTTATACCACAGGTATATTGTTTTTCCAATAAATTATAAAATCTCCCGTATCAACAATAACATTAGCGTACAAAAAATCTCAATGTTATTACCTTTCTTCATACAATCCTTTCTTTGTTCACTTCATGATTTAATTCTGTCACTTATCAAGTGTCTTTTACGCTATCAGATGCTATAAATTTAGGCCGAAACATTAAAATAGTAACCGATAACTAAAAGTTTATTGTGTGGTAAATAAGTCCATAGAATTTTTACGTTCCATTTCACCGCTCTACAAAAACGTGCGATCACATTCAACCGCGGGCCATTTAGATCGGCTGAACATAATAACCACTACAAAGGACAGCGTATATGTGATGCCGGCCGCTTGGAGCCATGGTCGGGGCCTCCGGGCGCCTGCCGCTTGCCGACTGACGTTCGTATACACGACACATCTGCATTTAAGAAGCCGCTATCGTTATGCGACTAATCGATTGGTCGAAGCGAGTGGCACTGTCTGCCATCCTGCTTCTCCAGTCGTCCCTTTCGAAGTTCGCGCAAGCGCAGTTCATAACCTATTCTCTTTTAAAAGTAGCAAAAAGTAAATAAACTCATACGAATTTGTTGTTTACAAGGAGAAAAGAAGATGCAGTCCTGATCCAAAAAATGCAATATATATTAATTTATTTTGAAAATTCATGTTAGGATGAGGTTTGTAAAAAAAAAATCTTGAGTTATGTATGGATAAGGAAAACCTCTTTTGCGTTTAGGTGGAGCCTAGGGACGACGAAACGTCACTTGTTGCGCGGCGACTTTGTTCTGGCGTTGAAAAGCCACGCACGCCATTGCACGCCATTCCTTACCCTCGAGCTATTTTACTGGTAATTAATTCCAGCATATAATGCCTACACAAATAGTTTAATCAACATATTGCATTGATTGATAGAAAGCGCTGTTGATATATTTTAACATTGCTGCAATTTTCTTTGTGAAAGCTTTTTGTTGATTTTATCTTTACATGATTTTAAATAAATGTTTTTTTTTATTGGTCACCAAAATTGCATTAATATGTTTTTTGAAATGAAAGACAAAAAGGTATATACAATACTTTAATTGTCTTAACTGGCTAATACAATACTTTAATTGTCTTAGATGTGTATTTTTTTACCCTTTCACTTCATCTACTCTTAAATCAATCTCCAAAAATAATCCAAAAAAAATAGATTAGGTACATGCGATAGTTATAGAAATTTTAACGATTAAATCGTGAATATCAAACGACTTCTACGTTATTCTATAAATCTAATTAAGTAGATTGTACTTTCAACGCATCAAATGTAAATTATCAAATATTTCAAGATTTCTCTTAAATTATTCTTAATTCTTAATAAAAGTTTGCAATTATTTACAACAATTAGTTTTGTAAAATTTCATGATAGGTACTTACCAAGAAAAATAATTTTCATTTTCCTTCAGTTCATTATTACAAATTAGTAACAGTCAACAATTTTATACCTTGTAATTTAATAATAGGTACGGTGCCGCGGTAGTTCAAAGAATCTATTTTCCATCGAGTAATTATACAGTTTTTCGAAGCAGCCTTTCTATCTGTGGATTCCGAAATATAGAAGAATTTAATTAATAGGTACAGAACGATACTGCCCAGTACAATATTGTGACACACGTTTAGTGCAGGATATCTTACCGATGCCCTTTTCTAAATAAATTATTTTCTTTATATAAACCATTTACTAAAGTAAACTACTTTTTGAAATCAAGATTGATTGATAGATTTCAAATAGGGCGTATATTAACGGATAAAATGGGTATAGGGTAGCGTAGGGGAAATGTTGATAAAAATCACATTTGTTTACTTTGTTATAATTTTTATTTAGGATCTTAAATCTCGTTTATTTAAGTACTACTATTACTCACTTCGTCGACAAAAAAATCTATCGTTCCTATTACCCCATACATGCGGGTAATGCGAGCTCATTTAACTCAAATCTTTTATTCTTCCCAAAAATGAAGCTTATTTAAAAAGTAAATCTAAGTTGTTAATACAAATAACTATTTGTAACACATAAGAAATCAACGATTCCAATGAAACAAAGAAATAAAAATAAAATTATTACAAGAAATCAAAACCCTTTGAGGATCCAAGAGGCTCCCGCAACAGGCCCAGTTTCCGCAACTTCTTCATCGGTAACACATCTCTCCACTTTTTTACCTGTCTAAACAAATCGCACATAGACTTTTCTCTTCTTCGGATTCCTACTCATCATCGGCTTCCATTACCCGCTGACCACCATTTTGAAAGGTAAAATAACATAAATATCTTATTCCACTGTCAATCACAATTTGACGAATGGCACTTGATAGATGACGAATCTAAGTATTTAGTAATCATAAACATAAAACAGTAAGAATATATCTTCATACTTATCTGGACGCTGGCAATCGGCAGTTTTTTTATAAGTGTGGAGCGAAAAACATACAACTTCCGTTGTGAGTCAATGCATGGCAGTAACGACTCGAGTACATCAGGTGAACTTTTTCGATAGTTGACGGAAATGGCCGATTGGTTAAGGCCACCCTAGTGTGCATAGGTTGTCCAATCGCCATCGCTCCCATTAACCACCACCCACCAGCGCTCTCATTACCCCACGCTCGCCTATACATTATTTTATTAGACCAACTAATGGAAAAAACTTTTAATGTTGTCTTAATTTTTGCCATTTTTCAATATCAAAACATTAGTATTTTAGTGAATTCTTGAGTATGTACTAATTACGACTATTTTCATCAATATAACGCGACGCGACACATTTTTTTTTATATTTGATATATTGTTGATCATTTTTTGAGTCAGTATGTAAGTATAGGGTGGTCTGTAGATAGGTACTTCGCTAGGCGAGCTCTTAACATTTAGCCGGGAACCGTATCAAACGACGCGGAAATTCCCACTTACTCTCTGATTGCCACACTAGGGGGGTTAATGTCATTGTTGATTTGGAATGCCGAATGCGCTTAGTGGAATAACGGCTTTAACGATTTTGTGTCTTATTAACAGTACACATTAAACTTCTAATTGAATGTCGCATGAAGCAAAGTTTGCAGCGAGCAATATGAACGAGTCAATCTGAGTGAGAATGTTTATGACTTAAGTCTATCGTATGATCTCTATTTGTATGCGCTACACGACTGTGTTTTCAGCTTATAAATCAATCTTGTTATATTTGATTGAAAGTCAAACTAATTTGATATTTGTTAGTTAGTTTAGTAAGTTACATAGGTAGGTATAGTATGTATTACATATTTAAAAAAGGAGATTTTTCGATTTGTATGGGTTAAACAGATCGCGAAAGAGAAAATGTTAAGAGTAAATAATATTAGCATGTGACGTGAAAACATAATGACTATCATTAAGCGGTGACATGTTGGTTATGATTTTAATTCAATAAACATGGAACCAAAAATTTGCCCATGTTTCTATACTTTTTGACTAGGTATAGACTTAGTTATTAATATATATCTAGTGATAGAATCCGGGAAGCATGGCCGTAGTGTAGAGTCGAGAATACTTGAGTGTATCTATCAACATCAGTTCAAAGTACATCTCATTTAGTTCGTCGTAACAGAGGGCGAGAACCGTAGCATAACAAAACAATAGCACAGACAATAGTAAAGTCTGGCTCTTAAAGACAATAAATAAGCATATTTTAACTATTTTCTTAATTCATACAAGCTGTAGATAATGCATGAAGCCTTTAAACTTAAGCAAGAGTCCGCCCATAAAGTTTATCATTACATTTATGCAAACAGTAAACAATGGAGGCACTGAGGCGAGACAAGTTACCGCAAACGATTGTTTACACTGCGTCGTAAACTAAACACTACTTAAGCTGACAGTTCGTTGTCATCCAGATGCTTAAACTTGATTAATAGACGATTTGGGAACGGCCTGATTAATACACAAGCGCCGATCCATTCAAAACCCGTAACATCTTAATCATGATCAAACAAAGCGTTCAACACTGTATGATTGATTTGAGTAAAGCTATTGTATGGTATGTTAAGACCGACCGCGACAGGGTGGCTGATATAGGAACCTATTTAATATGTTCGCCTGGAGTTGCCTAAACTTAGCTTAAAGCTATATTTCAGCGCGTGACACGATTACTGAGCCTTAAAGTAAAATCCGTTTTCAATCAAGTTCATGAAATAAATACTCTAGGTAATCTTTACTTCCTTACTTATATTTATTATAAAAATGGAAGTGAGTCTGTCTGTTGATCTCCTGTTGACCTACATAAGTCAAGGGGGCCATTTGACATACCGGCTGGTGTTGAAGATATGTGCTCCTGAATTGTGTACTGTACTGACGCGTCTTTTTGCGTTTTTAAAAGGCATGTATCATCATTGTGGAAGCCTGCTCAAAAGGATTCTGGTTGTGGAATAAGCTCTCGATAGTCGTTTTCCTAAGGCAGTATGAGGTTTTTCAAGATAGGTGTGAAGGGATTTTTGCAGGGTCAACCACTCGACAGATATACTCCTGATGTTGCAACCGTCACTAGGCTACGGTAATTGCTTACCATCAGGCTGGTCATATACTTGTTTGCCAATTGAGTAGTATAAAAATAAAATATGCATTGAGGAAAATTAATAAATATCTCCATAGTAATGTATATACAATATATATGTTAGGAACGTTGTATTTTAAGCGAAGAAAATATTTGCCAAGTTCCATTTCATTATTGATTTCGTAGTTGTAAATAACTTACCTATCGTATTCCTTTCTTGATCTGTTTTCTTAACTTTCTTTGTTTGTTTTCCTAATTTATGTCTAGTGCTCCACAAGCATTGTTCGAAATTACTAAAATCTGCTGAAGCTTATTAAGCTTGAGTACTGAAGTTGTATTGTCTTACTGGGTTTTATTCTGCTATTTGCGAAGAGTGTTATTTCGAACTTTATAATTAGGATGGAAATACACCGCTGAGAATTCGTCTTCTTCGTGCCGGAATGTAAACGGCTCTAAAGTGCTTGCATCCAGCCTCTTCCAACATCCCTAGCAATAGTTTATCCACATTGTAGTAGCTACGAATATATATTCATGACATTGCTAAATGAAAATACAGCTCATCGTAGCATTAATCTCAGCAGCAAAATAATCTTGCTTCGAAAAGATTTCATGATTTCTACTACATATTTAAGACTCAAAGGTATGCCATTGTAAATACCACTTCAAGTTTAATCAGATAAAAGATTCTTATGAAAAAATAGGTAACCGTTTGTTCCAATATTACGGAAATAGTCTTAACGAACTTTTGTATGATACAATAAATACGAATAAATCAACAACAAAGATAAAGGTACGCGTGGGTTGGTAAATATTTATTTGCTGTAAATCATTCTTATAACTTAACCTTTGAAGTCCCTTTACTCGCATTTTAGCGATTTAATATTTAACCTTGTTGAATTAAATCAAAGTAATTGGATTTCCTCTTCGGCCTTGCTTACAAAAATATCGCACAATGAGACAGTCTTTCATCACAAGTTATTTTAATACTAACAAAACCGAAATTAGACAATATTAAAGTACCTACAAATATAAGAATGTGTCCTATGTAACATAAGACACATTCTTATGGTGCGTCCATGCTACGCGAATAGAGCACGAGCCGAGCCACGAACGAACAGAATTCGTTCGTTACTCGCGATGTCAAGTATGGAAAGAGTATGGATGTTACAACGAGCGCGTTGCGAATCCCTGTGTTCGTGAAAAATCTGACAATCGGGCGGAGCGCAGTCGAGCGCGAGACGAATGCTCGTTCGAGGCTCGCAAGTCCGTCCACGCTACGCGAACAACGAACGAATCCTGTTCGTTCGTGGCTTGGCTCGTGCTCGCTTCGCGTAGCATGGACGCACCATTATGTTATTAAGGCTCCGCACTAAATTAGTAAAAAAAGAGTTTACTAAATTAGGTACTTTAATAACGTAATACGTAAACGAATATCGGATATTGTTTAACAAATTATGAAATACCATGAAATATTTAAATAATTAACTAATAATAGTATACTTTTCAAGGTAAATACAAGGTACATTGATTGCTAATGATACAAGCAAAATTGAATTAGGTATGCATTTGTACTGAGGATATTATGATAGTTATAATCATGAGATAGAGTAACGTAAAGCAGCATAATTACTTACTTATAAGCTAAATCTAGAACTACTAGTAAGACCAATAATTAGAATTAGTATAAATAACCGAATCACAAGTTAGCAATTAACGATCTTTATTAAACCATTATTAATAACTTAATGAGAATCTGCCTTTGTTTCTCGCTTAAATATAAGTCAATAACATAAATTAATTAAACTATACGTAGACTATAAACACAGCGGGGCAATATTGAAGAGAAGGGAGACACTAATGAAATGTAGCGAGCGAGCTACTCTGACTAAATGTAGCGAAACAAACGCACCAACTTTCATCCGAGTTCCTACAGAATATCAATGGTGGAAATACAAAGATATTTGTCTCTACATTGAACAAAAATCTCGTTTCATTACGTACAAGCGCTGGCAATAATATCTTTACGATTTATCTCGGGGACTAAATAGAAATAATTCTTTTTTTTTTCTCAACTTTATTTGTTCTTTTTGGTATTATCTTGACTTTGTTTCGGTCACTTATTTTCACTTTATTAAGGGTGGTTTACAATTTTTTTAAATATGTATGTTAACATCAACCACCTCACTAAACGAAAGTTCTGTGACGTTAGTTCAAGACACTTTACTCTATGGTTCAAATATAATTTAATTTGAGTGTATTACTTTATTAAATCAATAATCGCATCAATCGATATTTGTGTTTTAAACGATCAATCAAAGCAAATCGCCTCATGATTATCATGATAATAAGTTAGGCTATAATCGTGAATAATAATAATGCTAAACCGTTATACTAAAGGTATTTGTACATTTTGTGACGCATAACCGTAAGCCCCGAACTGTATAATTGGTATTTGATCAACAATTTAAATGTTTACCGTTGGAAATATCCTAGTAAGTATTTGATTTAGACATGTATTTAATGCCTTAACTATTAATTATCTCTATTCCAACACAACGAATCAAAACTAGAACCAAAAATACTGAATTGCGCACTAAATACGCACACTAAATAAATCAAACTGAGTATCAGTTTTATGGTTTATGCAAAACTGTTTGAATGGCATGAACATCTAGCGCTCGGCGGCCGCTGCACTGCCGCGGCACCGCTCGCTTCGCTAGCTCGGCTCGAGCGCGATATTGTCACAGTTCTAACCTAACCTAATCAACTATATTTTGAGTGCCCCGAGTCGGTTCTGGATGATAGAACATGTTTTGATGAATAGGTAGTTTAATTGTACAACAGTCATTTTTCTGAATGCAAAAAGTAAATTAGAGGTGCAATAAGTAAATTAGAGGAGAGTCTTAAGTTTGCGTAATTTTTAAACAGAGGTGCAATTAAAAATATCCCTTTGATTTAATCAACGATATTTCAATTAGTTCAAAAACCTTTTCTTTATTAAAATTTAATTGCAGAACCAGTTTCCTGGTAACAAACCAACATGTTAAAATTAAATTTTATACTTCGATAGAACATTATGGAAGAGGCCCTTAATCTTATAATCCAATTAACTGACTAAAATTATTAACGAACAAAAACAGAAGGGCTGGAAGAGCCGCAAGGTTCGAGTAAGTATAATAAGCTAAGAATTCAAATGTGGGTTTGAACGATCTAACTTATCAACAAGAAAGCACAAGCGTAAAATTACTGTATTATATAATTTTATCAGAAAATACCTAGACATGGAAGCTAAAGCCAGTTAACCTAAAAATATATGAAATATTTGACACAATAAAAACAGCCGATTGAAACGAATATTTGTCGAAACTTAACCATTTTAATAAAGCGCTTTAAGATTTTATGAGAAAAAATGTACATTAACTGTATTTTATTATTATACGACTAAGTCGGTAAGCAAATATACGGCCTGCCTGATGGTAAGCTGTTACCGTAGCCATATGGACGCTTGCAACACACGAAGCATCGCTCACACGACACCGACCTTCCCCTCCCCTATGAGCTCTGGTGACATTACTCACACGCAAGAACACAAAACACAACATAAAGTTATTTGGCTGCGGTATTCTTTAAGGAGGAGATACTTCCCTAGACGAGCTGCTCCTTAGCGAATAAACGCTATGCTCTATACCTATCTCATTTCATGTGTAGGAACTCTCTCAATGTACGTCAATACAGACTTGAGGTCATGTTGGTAATATGATATATATATAACTCTCATTATACACAGCAAACATACGGTAGGCTATTTTAAGCACCGCAAACACTACCATATACTTACTTACCCTCCGGCTCAGAGCACTGACAAACAGTGGAAACTGCAGATATGTACCGTTAACATTTAATGGAGAACGCAAAGGACCAAGTTGTGTTTTACGCTTTGAGAGACAAGTAAGCTTGGTTTATTAAATATGAAAAATTTTCATATTTACCTTATTTTATTCAGAAGATTTAAAATAAAATATGACCGACTGATGGTACTCGTATCGACTCATAGAATAGTGTATACTGGGTGGAGATTTCGAGATGGCATATTTTCGAAACCTATGTTGGGTTAGTCATGCTGAACAACTTTTACTATGGGACCAACACTGAAAACTCAAAATATTTTTTTTACTTTTCATACATTATGATCGAACAAGGTTGACATTTACTATGGAAAGTAAACATTTTTTTTTAAGAATTCACTATTAGTTCCACAGTAAAAGTTGTTCAGCATGACTAACCCAACATAGGTTTCGAAAATATGCCATCTCGAAATCTCCACCTGTTATATTATGTTGTATATAAGCTTGCATGTGAGCTTTCATATTAATTAGGCAATAAATTATAAAAGTATATTATTACAAAATAAATTATTCAGGGGTTTAGAATGTGGTTCTAAAATTACGTAAGATAATTATCTCCTATAAAGCCTTATGATAATATAGGATACATTTTGCACGAAGTAGGCTTCGTATAACGTTATGTAAGCTTACCCGCTTGATGAGAAGGGACGTATTTTGCCAAAGAGGAATTGCGCACACTTGGTGCTGTGCTCAAAGTTTTCATTGTAACATCTTAACTTACGTAATATAGCGTCTGCTTCTTTAATACTTTCCACAATGCTCGATTACATTTAACGACGCACTTCGGATGAATTTTCTTATTTACTGTAAGCTGGCAGAAAATTCGATGGTGCTATTCTAAGAAGCGAAGATTTCACACTAGACGTACTTGATAGGAGAAGTTTCGCTTGTTATTTCCATTTCGTATCGTATGAACAAAAAGATTGCAGACGAACTTTATGTATCAAGCATTGCTGCGAGAGAAGCGTGAAAAAATATATCGCGTCATTTGCATTTTCTAGGGAACAACATATTGTTAAAACATATTCTCCTATTTGTGTTAAAAAAAAGTTTGACGTATTAAAACAATCGTAAAAATAGTATCAACAATTTACGGATGACAAAATTTTATTTTTTATTTTCTCTCCTTGTTCGTTACATTTAAATTTCCTTTGGTATTCTATTTTAATTCATATTCCAATAACAATTTATTCTGAAATTGGCCATTCAGTAAACAATACATATACATGGGTATATATCCCCATATCCCCTGAAAGCGTTCGCCACCGTACAGTAGGTGCAAACTTTATGTCGTTAAAAGGGACAATACATCCGCGAATAAAAAGGCTTTGTCCGCGCGGTCATACACGCACACATCAACGTTATTATTGATGACGCAGATATTGACGCTCCCATATCGATCTAATATCAATAACCCATCGACAAAAAGCCTCTTCGCTGACACACTGTAGGTAATTTTAATTTCAGCCTAAACGATTCTGAGGTGTGGTCAACGTGAACGCGAGCGGTCCTATTAAGAAACGCAATGGTTATTGCTATCAATAAACTATTGTTATGTTTGTATATACAAAAAAACTTCCGAAAAGTGTTTTCTTCTGAGTTTGAGTATTTTAAATGTATTTTACATGAGAAATATAGGTACATACAGTTCTTTTTAATCAAATAAAAACAAATATATTAGTACCTAATTTTCTCGGTTACCAATACTAATTAAATTATATGCTATTCGAAAATGACTCATAATTCCAAACGGTGACGTCAACAACACTTTAAAATCATGAATATTTTGTTGGGTAACAACTCAAAACACGGACTGCATACAAATATTGGACAACCATTATTATGATAGCGTACATTCACATTGATTTGTAATACAGGCTCAAATTGTCTCAATCTGTTTTTAGGCCGAACCACTCGGGCCATATTGTTCGCGGTACCTACACTAATTATTATTAATGATAGGAAACGTATGGAAAGTCCGCTATGTAAAAAGCCGAGTTTACCATATTCATAATATATATTTTGTGAACGGCCCAACTTTTCAGCGGCTATGTGTGATAAAAGAGTAAATAAAAACGTTAAATATTTTTTCAATACAGTTCCTCGAAAAGTAAAACCGCAGGGCTAAAATAAAAATAAAATATGTTTTCAGAATATTAACATAAATTCGCTGGTGGTAAAGGTTACTTTTCCACATTTTTAATTCCGCTTTTATTTGAAACTATACAGCCTATAATAAACTTTATTTGTTCTTACCGGGTAGTTAAAGCCTTATAGAGTAATAACTAAACCAATGATATTCTCTGCTATTTTGCGGCATTTGGCCAAAGGTCGAGGTGAATAGACTTGGTAATGGAAAAAAATATTTTAGTGCTATTTTCAGTATAAGCTTATTATGTTTTATTGCTTATTATATTAAAGTTCATTGTTGGTATCGATAGTAAAGTATCTTGTATTACGAGTATTTTCAAGAAGCATCCGAGAACAAAGGATTGGATGCGGGAATGGTGCAACTGCAAATAGCTCTCCTCGTTAACATTTTATAAATATCGGAATAATATAGGAAAGTCTTAATAAAAGCTCTATAAAGTGGACAATGCATTGCCAATACTATTGCTATAGCAAATTTTCATAAGCGGCAGTAACCGTGGACCATCTGCCTACTTGTCAAACTTTAGACATTGATCGATATGGGTGGTGGTTTAGTTCCTATGACGTTGTCTTAGGCCCGGTTTCAATAATTTACGGACCGGTATCGGTTAAGATTTATTAAAATTAAGACTCTTATATCTTTACAAATAATGAAGCAAAGACCTCAAAGCTTTCCATATGGAAGTAGCTATCACAGGTAAAATTAGCTTACGAAATGATCTATATGCCCAGTTTGGCAATCAAAGGCAAAAAACCTACCATTCGTAAGCAAAACGATTCGTTTTTGTTTATTGAAACCGGGCATTACTGTATTATAGTACCCCAGCCTGCGCAATGCTATCCATTTTTATGATTGGTGTTTTATGTATATGTTCATCAGTCCAGTAGAGATGTCCAATGAAATGAAATTGATGGTAATTTGACAATGAATTGCAGTAAAATAAATATATATCTAAGTAATAATCTTACTGCTAAAATACAGTATTCCTTTATTGACACTTGTCGACTCTTAATTCTAGTCTGGTACCTAAAAATTGCCTGTTTAATTATAGAGTAATAAAGTACCTTAGCAACAAGTATGTATTTTGTATTTAAAATAATAAGGTAGAGTTCGTAACATTTTACTAATTAACATTCTACATACAAAGGTTTTTGGATGGTTAGATACAAAAATTATTCTAATTAGTGAAAATTTCACCTAAAACATCATTCGACTTGGCTATCTGTAATATTCCACCAGTTTTAAATTAAGTTACGCTTTCATAGACAATTTTGAAAAATTAAAACAATAGATACCTTAAACCATAGAGTAAGAATGTTATAGACTGATAGCGTTAAGAACTTTACCTTGTGCGAAGCGTGAGCAGTTTCCATATAGATGCTTTCACAAAAATATCGTACACTGATTGATTTACAGTCAGAAAAAAATTTGTACGGTAAAAGTATCGATAGAAAACGCGAAATTGGCATTCATTATATGTATTTAGTCGTTCAAACTAGGAACGCCCAGGGCATTTCAAGACATTTTGCGCATACCCGTGCTCCCGGCACCTACTCTAATACAGTCGCTCTATTAATATTCAAACTCTATGCTATAAGTAGTTTCCTTTTTCTTAATGTGAGGTTTAAACTCTGGGCCCCACTATAATTTCATAGCCATTAGCCGATATCACGTTTAGTGGCAGCTTTTAAATTGTTACGTTGAAATTATTCGACAGTTCGATTTTCTCTTAATCAGCACTTAAAGGTATCTAGAACAAATTGTAATGTAACGTCCGAATTGAAATCCTTAAGGATTCGAAAAGTGTATACTTCAGTTGTACGGTATTATTTGCTTAAAGCAGCGATTTTAACCCCAGTTCTTCATTGTTTCAGATCCTGCAATCTCTCGCCATTGGTTTCATTGATTCCGCCATTCGAAAACTGGAGATGGTTTTCGTATTTAATTTGTAAATGATACTTACACATGGTATTTTAAGTAAAAGTTACTAAGGGCAAATTATCATTTATAAAATAACACTGAAATGATAATTAATAAAAAAAAATATGTCAGAAGGTTGAAAACAGGCAGACGGTCCACTTGATGGTAAGTGGTCACCGCCGCCTATGGACATTTGCAATACTAGGGGGATTGCCGATGTGTTACCGACCTTGGAGAACTCTTTTTATACCCCTTTTGAAGATATTAATATCCCGAGACATTCATCACATGGTAGTACACTTTGTAGTACCCACCAAGCTGGCTACCACCTCCAAGCCAAAGATCAGGCAGCTGCATATGAGAACCAGTTCCGTTCTAGGATTTGTGTAATGGCATGGCAAAATTGAGATCAAACTGTGTTATATAATATCATATAATATTTTATGCCTATTTTTATTATGAACTAAGTAGGTTTGGGTACATTAACTAGATTGTAGCAGAGCAATAATTGAACTACAATTCATAATTACTCATAAAATATTTGAAGTTTTCACAAGACATTATTTTAGGTTGTCAGAGTAAAATCAAAATGGTAGCCGTCCACTTGCAATTTTCCAGTTTTATGTTTTGTACTTCTTAATATCATCTTTTTATACCTCATCTTTCTGCAATGCGAATAGAGTTGGCAACATTCCCGGAAGTTGGATTTACACTAGTGTTCATATTTATTCAGGGATTGCGGGTTTTTATGATGCAATGTCTTGTCTATGCATTTTATATTAAAAATACATTTATATTAACAGCATATGGGCATAATAATAATTAATTGCACTAACGTTATTCATAAAAACGTTCACACTTTACAAGAAGTTTTAAGGCGATGATAGCTCAGTGGTAGTCACGTCGGATACCGAGACGAAGGTCTCGGGTTCGAATCCAACAAAGAGCTTGAGCTTTCGGTGAAGGAAAACATCGTGGGGAAACAATAGCACGGTGGTAGAGTACTTTGTAGTACCTATCTGGCTGGCTACCGCCCACAAGTTGAAAAGCTTACGCCAAGCACCTATCGGTGTGCTCCGATAGCTGCACTTGAGATTACTTACCATAGTGAGATTGTGGTCAAATACAGGCCAACACACAGAAAAAAATAAGGTGTTTATTTGGTTGGATTGAGTAGGTACGCAGATGCAAAGTAAGATACAAAGCCTAGGAGGGAACTGGCTCTCAAGTGCCATACATAATTATACTAATATACAGGATTGAAATATCTAATTGATTTTAGTGCAAATGTAGTACATTTAAGAAAAACTAAAAATTTGAAATAAAATATAACTATGACATTTTCTTACATGTACTAGAATTTTACCAAGGTTTTGCGATGTTTTCCCTTTGGCACCACACCCGTAGCTCGTATCAATAAGCCAGGCCGTCACACGTACTAGTCCATATCTTGAACTACTGAACCGATTTCAATGAAACTTGCACTGTTCCCTAAGTTGAAGTCAAAGTAATCCAATAAAAAAGAATGGTCACAATCCAATTAATAATTTCGGAGATATGCGTGGACAAGCATACTAATAACATGCATATACTATGAAATTTTGTGTATTTTTTTGGAAGCCTTAATAGATTATTATATGTGAATATATTGCAGTTCCAATAATATTACTTACATACGAATTCGATAAACTTATTTTTTTAAGTCGATTACCATAAAACAGACGTGTCTAAAGGATGATATAGGTAGGTACACCTTTGATATCATTATTGGATGATTCCTGCATGTCATCATAATAAAAAAAAACATATTAAATCCAATGTGTGTAATTCACTGTTACTGTTTCATTGTTAGTTTTAAGTTTTATTTGAAATAATGTTTTGGTGTAACAATAAAGTATTATCTATCTATCTATCACTGTACATCGAGGCATTATCAATAAAATGACATGATTGTTAAAGAAATGGGATAAAGTCATGTTTCATGTCGAAAATAAGTGTGATTTTGTAAATATTTCAAGCGTAACACGATCGGATCTTATTAGGCTATCATGTACACTTGGTGTATCAAAGCCCAAAAATAAATGCGTGATGTCTCAATTAATTAATGTTATTTATATGTTAAAAGCGAGCATATAATTTCGAATCTGGAGGGTGACTATTAAATTAAAATTAATTCACCTATAACTTTGATTTTGACCGTTCCATGCCCTTTTGCGAAAGTTAGTTACGCCTTCTCTTGTCGAATCAAAGCTACAACCAATCGATGAGATTTAGCAGGCAGGTACCATAATACTAGCCTATATATTATATATAGTATGGAAACGGACATAGGGTACTTCCTTGAAACGTTATTCTGAGCTTTTAGTTGAAAAGCGATGTTAATAACTCACGTCAAATATTTTCTTTGCTAAACAATGGTGAAACATAGACCCATGTAAATAACACGAAGAACGCTTCGACAAGAAATTACCTATTAACATTATCATACTAACAATCACCCAAGTAAAGTGAAAGGCAAAAGATATTTACTGAATAATTAAGCAGCAACTTTAGACTTAACTACGCGACAAATAGTTTCGAGTTTCGGTTGCCACTTTCGCAAAGATTTCAGATTGAATTTCAAGATTCATTTACAGTGTAGCCCAGATAGGTCAAGTAACAATTTCGATAAGGAATATCGTCGTACTATCCTTTACTCAATAATTAGAAAAAGCCATTACTATACTTTTGTTATTAAAGTTTTATATAGATGTTTGTAACTCAATTACGACGTAATTTCTTAAAGGATTTAAATAAAACTTTATTTTTGGATAGATCATCTGCTGAAATATAATATATAGTATATAATATATTATATGCTGGTATATAGGATAATAAAACACAGGATACTTTTTAGTCCGTCAGAAGGTTATATATATATATATATATGCTAAACTGACTTTCGTACTCAGAGACGTCAATTATGTGTAATGACTCGTTATCTCTAGACCTGCCCCTTTCAGTTGATTAAATTGAAGATCTGTTTTTTTAAATATTAAATCGCCCATAATTATAATCCTTAGTATTATTATAAATGGGAAGGTGAGTAAAGCACTAATACAATAATTATATGTAAAACAACAGCTAGTATCGCAATAAGAATTCTATAAATATATTATTATCATAGCGTTTAACAGTTTTTCAACAAGGGAATTGCAATTACCGTGAAAACCTTCCTAGAAATATTCCCAAGAAATTTTCAAATTAGATCACGTAACTTTACCTTAAAGTCGGCAGACTAAATCAATAAGGCTAAGTCCTTTCTGCTCCCAAGTTCCATTCTTCAATTTCTCAATTTGAGAATAATTACTGAAACCGAGTTCTTCAGTGAGACTTCCTTTACAACTTTACAAGTATGATTTGGGTGTCGTATATTACGTTACTCAATTGCTGTATTGTGTATTTGCTGTGTCAGGAAAAATAGCAGTTATTTAACACGTATACTTAAAAGTATCTGAAGACTACACGTATGAATACTGGAAGGTAATTAAAATACGATGAAACCCATTCATCTGTGATGCGGTCCACGTCAGCAAACCGATATTAATTCCCCATTTAGTAATTAACGAATACAACAGTTGGATTTAATAAATAATGAACCATCACAAAAATGTCTTGTCTTAATTAAAATCTAGGTAGGTATTTATTAGACATATAATAAGAGATCCAGTTTTCAATCCCTTCATTGGGAACTTTTTGCTCTTTAATAGCTTATTCTTTATACTACTAAGGTAACAAATAAGCATACCGTCCGCCTGATGGTAAGCTGTTACTGTTGCTTATAGATGATTGCAACAGCATAGGTATCACTCGCACATTGTGGACTCTACAAAAGAGGGATTGAGAGAAGTCCCTGTGCCGGTAGTAGAAGTGTACTTACACTTCATTTGATATGTACTACATCCGGTTCTTGCACACTGTCACACAGGTACAGCGCCCCCTCATGGAGCTCTGAAGATCTTACTCAGCGCAGGAACACCATACCACACTATTATTTGGCTGCAACACTGAAAACTAACTTTAGTTGTCGGGAAACTAACTTTAGTTACATTTAATCAAATAATTTAGTAATGAACCAAAACTAGTTTTGTTACTGGTAAGTTTTAGTTCGCAAGTCACTCTGTTTAGGTTATTGGTCGTCAAATTTTGTGTTACTATTAAATAAAATTTTGTAGTACCTTTTTTTCAGTGAACCTTCTGTAAGCTGGACGTACTTCCTCCGTCATGCTGCTCTGAATTTTGAAAGAGCGAACCCGTTATGCCCAATCTACCTCTTTTACAACTAAAGCTGCCCTTCAACTCGGAACTGTAATTTTACCTCGCAATTTTCATAAACGTAACTTACCGCGTCAGCCAAGTCTATAAAGTTCTCACGATAAAAAATGGAAATCTCTATATTTAGAGTTGAGTAAACATTTAGATGAAATAAAACTGAATCATAAAACTTCAGTGGTAAACTGAGAATGAGTGTGAAAATTTTCGTCAGAATCAACCAAAAAAGGCTTACTTTTATAACTAATCCGGCATCAAAGTTGGACATTATAGTCAAAACAAAATCAAAAAAATGTTTTGTTGAGTTGACCTTCGCAGGCTCAATACATTGGTTTTGGTATACTCGGGAATTTGTTATTCCTTACAGTAGTGCCTCAAAGGGTAAAAATATTGTCTATTTTTTGGCAAAAACCAATCATACGTTATATTTCATTTAATGATAAATTAAATTATTTTTTTGATACAAGTTACGTACAAACCCTAAAAAATTTAAATTATTAAGTCAACTAAAACCAATATTGGAGTCAGTTTTAATTTATGATCAAAGTTATTTTTTCTCATAAGCTACATCATGTGAAATCCATTTTCACGATACATAATGCCATTTACCCGTAGCCAATAAGCTAATTAAGAACATTAATTGGGTGTTTAATTATTGAAAGCTCGTCCCAGCAATAGTAACGTATATCATATTAATCTTTGAACATTGTTATAAGCCTGGTACAGACATTGTAGCTAGGCCACAAAGGTAACTGGAAACAATCATGATCAAGCACTGCTGCATTCAATCGACATGATTGACAATTTGGCACTGCAATCATTACTGACTGTTAAGGTATTTATATAGGTAGGTAGGCAGTATTTAACAGTAACAATATAATTTAGTTAAAAAAAAAATATTATGATGAATCAAATTATCAACATATTTACAACAAATATGTACAAAATACAATCTATATACTAGAAAATTTTCCTCGAGTCTGCCGCTGCGGAGAGATTCCCAGCAGACTGGCATCGTTTCCTCTTCGGATAGCCAAGCTAATGCGTTGGCGGAAATAGCTCCCAGCCCACAGGTTCTTGGAAGCCTCGAAAGGTTCATAAGAACGTTAGAATTGACTCTACCTGTTACCAACTAGGAGCGTAATCATCGGAGGTAACAGCAAGATCAGAAAATAATAACTATCTATGCATAAAAGTATTGATCACTATGAAAATACGAGTAATAGGTACCTATTAATAATGAAAGGGAAAATAGTTTTAATATTAGATTGTAACGATAGATTATATATATGAGATGAGCTGAGATAGAAACTACGCGACAATACCTACGTAGCTTATTAACCACAGTTGATTACTGTAGAAAATTGGATGGGGACTTACGTACACATAACAGCTCGGGTAATGGCACTCCTGTCAAACTAATGTATACTATCATGTGAAAACCTGGTCGCCTGGTGTGCTGTGCGTCGGAAAACTTCGTTAATCCCGATATGATGAATATCGGAAATTAACGTAATAAATTTGCTCTTTATAATTTACCACATTTTATATTTCATGTCACGTGTCACTTATACTGTACCTAATAACCTGTACTAATTGGCAGACTCATATAAGCTAGACACAAAGATTTTTTGCTGATAATCTCACTGTTACAAAATGCATTAGAAATGTACGTATGTAGGTATGTATGTACTGCTTTTATTGTACCGTGTTTATGTACAAATGCTAAGAATACGCTGATGATGCATTTCTATTTAAAAATGTACTATATTAGATGGCTGTATGTATATAATATGAAAAGCACTCTCGTTAACCTAGAAAATGTATTTTGATTTCCATTCGCCACGTATGCAGTTCCAAAAATGTTTATAATTCGATTTAATGCTCGGTATGTCATCAACTCATCAATATTCATCTTCAATTAGACGGTTTTGTTTATTTCTACTGCGAATTGGACTGTCTTCATTTGCAAGTAAATACATTATTAGCAAAGCAATTATTTATATGGCAAAAATTAAACATTGCGAAGATTGCCAAATCGCCAAGTTTTCGTGTTACACATACACGCGCCATTATAGCCTGAATTTCGTTCAAATAGAAGTGGAAATAGCGTGTAACAATATAAATATTTGTCAAAATGATTTAAACATGAGTGCTTTATATAAACAAGACAGCAGTATGCAACTTCAATTAAGATAACCGCAATCGGTATGATTTGATGATGTGGTTTGGTGAGCAGAGACCGACGACAAATTGGGTGCCAAGTATGGTTGACCACAGGCCAAGTCATTACTGTACAGATTCTATGACCACAGATTGGAATTGCGAAGGGCCCTGTATAGGCAAGACCGATAATTATTTGACTAAACTAGATATGTATTTAGACTACGCCTGATAGACTACAGGGACTTCAAGAGGGTGGCAAGAATTAGCCGCCAATGTACGGAAGGGCGCCTACAAACTGGTTAGTAAGCTTGATTACCTATCTCTACTCAACTAGTTGAATGCCAAAGCAATCACGTTTGTAATTGTGCCATAAATAGACCAAATAAGCATACCTACCATTTAAATGTATAGGGTTATACATATTAATTTATGATTCGAATCAAATTGAATACAGTGCATGACAAATAATATCGTACACCAGAACCTTTCC
The DNA here is from genome assembly GCA_951394255.1 of Polyploca ridens. NCBI lineage: Eukaryota > Metazoa > Arthropoda > Insecta > Lepidoptera > Drepanidae > Polyploca > Polyploca ridens. The sequence goes on along the minus strand of OX596251.1, from coordinate 9,963,033 downwards.
GAGACTTATTGTACTTACGTAAGTTCTTCCAAATCCGAAATATATTTTCCATATAACATAAATTATCTCCTTTGAGCGTAAAATGAAAGAAGCCAGAGCATAAAATATGTCGTAAAACAAGATTCACATGTATTATGTTGGTACTTATTACTGACTCAGATATTATGTTGTATTTTACGAGGCGTAAAATGAACTGTTACAAAAGTGTTCATATATCGGTGTGCTAGGTAGAACTCTCATTGGTAACGACCTTAACAATATGTGTACGTTTACATTAGAACTTGATTTGTATGGAAAACATGCTCTAGGCTATTTTGAATACTTGTGTTTCACGTTTTGCCAATAACCTACTACAATATTCGAGATTTGTGCCGATGGCGACATAACAAATTCCCATCAACGCTTCACCCATGCGACACCTCATGAGTTAACTGGCCTATTACAAACGTCATCACTAACAAAGGGTTAACGAAGTCAATTAGCCATCGAAAACACCGCCCCGTGACATTTAGAGGAGTAGGGTGGGACTCTATTTGTCATTAATTTAGGGAATGAGGTGACAGAAACACGGGCGCGGTTTTGGCGAACAAATTAATACCACTATTATGTTAGCTGGCGCGCTTTAGTTACCTACGTACTACTCAACCAGCCTATACGTTCATAATTCCAACAAAGTTTAAAGCCTCGCAACTAATCAATGATTTATTCGCGAGGGTTTAAACTTCTTCGAATGGACGAAGGTACACAATAGAAAATGGACTAAGTAAAGTCCAAATAGGTATTATCATGTATTTTTTTGTTCCAGACTTCATTGTTCGTTTTCAACTTGAGACTTGATTCTAAGAAACCTCAATATCTAATAACGGTCTGAGACAAAACAATTTCTTCGTTTGCATTGTCGTATCGGCAATTAGGTCCGCTTTGTTCAAACAAAACGATGAGATAAAATAATAATAACAAATGAAAATAAGTACTTAGGTATAATCAAAATCACTCACAAACATTAATTAGCAAATTGAACCGAAATCAGTTGACAATTTATCATGCGGAATTTCACACCGCAATTGCAATTGCATCCGGGCGGCAAGTAAATAAAAGCCCACGGTTTCCGCCACTGAAACTGCTCACAGGGGGATGCGTTTTGGCACAAATTTTGCATAATAACCTTTGTGATGTTGGCTGCAGGGCGTGAAACTGCAAAATGCTCCTATAGATGCCGCTATTTTTGCACTTTTTACTCAACTAAACAACGCCAAGACCGAGTATTCTTCCCAAAAAATATTGTTCCCGTTTTTATTTCTGTTATGAGAAAGACCAGTTATAAAATAAATACACTTTTTTAAAGCCAGGTTATTTTTCCGTAGATTTTTTTTTGTTCTAGTAGGATCCGTAATTTTTACATAGCTTTGTTTTACTAAACGAAAAATGTTTCGTATAAAAAAGTCTTGCTTTCCATACGGCCAACTGATTCCAACCTTACCAGTGCTTGTTCTATAGAAACTAACTTTTTAAATACATAGCCTAATATAGATATATAGGATAGATTGATATATTACACCCAGATACACGCATCATATTTTACATCAAAAAAAAATTCTTTTCTTGGTACATATTTCGATTACTAAACAGTAGGATCCTCCGTCGCCTTTTCTTTTAAACTTTTATGTGCATATTATAGAAACACCGTTTGCAGCAGCAAGTGATAAGTGTTTAAAGTGTAAATTCAGATTCACCTACGTCTTAATCCTCGGTAACTGGTAACAATTTATTAAAACTTGTTTATTTAATCTTGCAAGTATATTTGAGATCTTTATTTACAACAAATATGTACAAAATACAATCTATATATAGAAAATTTCCTCAAGCCTGCCGCTGCTTCCGATTAACGGCAGGGTTCCCAGAAGGCTGGCAGCGTTTCCTCTTTGGATAGCCAAGCTGACGCGTTGGCGGAAAAAGCTCCCCGCCCGCTGGTCTCCGGAGGAGACAAGCGGGCGGGGACAAGTTTATCTTGCAAGTTATAATTTTTTTGGAAAACTTCACAAAAACTTGGAGATAAAAGAAACAAAACAGCGGAAAGCTTTCTCAGGCTGTTATCAAAGGCCATTATCTCTTGACCTGAAAAGTGGAATTATATTTTGTTTCTTCTTATAAGGAGTAAATAAGTTAGCGAGAGCGGAGACGTAATTTAAAAGTTACCATCAAGTGGTCTTTCCTTCCCAAGGCTTATTAAGTGCCTACCTTAACAAGATTTAACAACAGGAAAAAATGCAAATATCTCATTTGATGAAGGGAAAATAATTTGCGTGAATATCGTGATTACCGACCGGGAGAAAATACTTCCTGGCCTTGACCTATTAGTTCAGTATAAACAGGTATAAACGACTCGCAGATATTATCATAAGTTAGAAACAAATAATTTTATAATATGCTGAGAGCTTTAATTAACAAAAAAGGAGCGTAACAAGGGGCTCATTATTAACATTTCGTATTTACATGTCAACGAAATTAAAAACGAGCTCTCATTTCCTTTCCATCCATTTGCTTAATGGACTTACACGGCACGGGGGACTTTTGCGCAACAACTTTCATCACACTAAAAGCAACGTACGGAAAATGCCCCCAGATTAATAAACTTCATAATATTTTCTCTTGCACGTGAAGCTATATGAATATCGCTTACTTTATCGCAATTATGAGTTATCAAATGTTATTTTTTGTGTTTACAAGTGTATTACGAACCGGTAGAATCAATTGTAACGTTCGTTAGTGCCTTATTAAGTCCTAAATTGAATAAGCGGTTTTAGATTTTTTTATTAGGCATGACCGTGTAATACGCCACCGATTTTAGTAACCCGGTTGTTTTTTGCTAAATATGCAGTATTTCAGCAACAATCAAACTAATAGATTTTATGCCACGTAAGGAAAATTTCAATGGCCCAGAATAGAAAAGAATTCTGAGAATATGAAACGTCAGTCATATGAACTTCTTCCCTTTTACCAAACACTTTGAAGTCGGCAATCAATTTTCTCGAGGTGACACTCAAAGGCAGTGAAGCGGGTTCAGATGAGCGTTCGCCTACTAGCGCCATTCCAATATTCCTTACTACGTTTTTGTCAAGTTTGTTACAGAACTTATACGTGCGCTATAACGACGACATTTAGAAAACATGAAATCGAAAATCTACTTACCATAATCCTGTATATTAATAAGTCATTAACGTAGCAATTTCCATTTATAACCAATAGTATTGCAGGTATCATTTTAAGGTTAATGGAAAACTAGTTTCAAACAAACGAGTAGTTTTCGAGATTTAAGAGGCCCATTTTGACAAGTGGATATCTCTATTTGTCGCACTACCGCCAAAAATTATAATATTCGATATATATCCTTGCTTATAGTGTCAAAATATCAAAATCTAGCGGTAAACAAGCAAACGGCCCACCTGTAATATAAAAAGTTGCCTATAATACTCGGTAATACTGTAGCTTCCTATTAGCGGAAGAGTTTTTCGAATCCGACTAGTAGTTTCAGAGATTACCCCATTTAAGCAAACAAAAAAAAAACTTCCACTTTATTATATTAGTATAGATATAGATAGATACCAGGATTTCTAACGGTCGCAGAACTTGCCAAAGCCTAGAATGAAACTGGCTCTCAAGTGCAACTGACGGAACGCACTAATAGAGTAATAATAGGAAAAGCTCAGTGGGACAATTTATAAGACTGATACACGCTTTACTTTTACATGGTTCTAGTTGTGAGTAACGCTACATTGTAGCACATTGCGAACACGGTACATTACCGTACAAACAAGTAAACAAACGACCCGCATACATGTGATCACTAAAAACAACGCATCCGTGCAGTTGCATAAAATAAATAAAAGCGGTACTTACAAATTTTTAAAACCATCGTCAGTTTTCAAATGATATTTTTTAGAAGAACAATGCATTAAATAAATAACTGAGCAGGGTAAGAAATATGAAAAACAAATTAATTTATTGGTATATAAAATGTTTTTCGATCTATAGACTCTAGAACTAATGAAAACTGTATTTCAGGAGGCATACTTTTTTTAATTAAACAGTAAATGATTTTAGGGCAGGGCATACTGGGTTCTCCCGTTCAAAATTCGGATATGCTATGCTAGAGATCACTTTATGCAATAACATTATTGTAGTATGTGTTCCTGCGGTGAGTAGGTTGCCAGAATCTGTGCTGAGAGTGCGTGCACCAACGGTATTGTACACTATGTTATTCCTAACGCTGCCGGCACAGCAATACCTCTCAAATTTTAGTTATGCCCCTAGTGTTATAAGCGTCTATGGGCTTCGGTAACCGCTTACCATCAGGCGGACCATATGCTTGTGTGTTACCTTAGTGGTATATAAAAACTTAAAGGTGCCGATTCTGTTGTAAATCGCACTAAACTAATTTTAGTCACATCTCATCTCTTTCTTACGAACATTATTGACAAAGGATAGAATATATTTAAAGCTGTCAAATTAATCTTTGCCGTCTTATTTTGCGTGTAGGTATTTAGGCGTAACCGCGATAGATGGCGACTAAATTTATATTGAAAACAAACGTTGGACTTATTTGACAGGACTAAATTTCTTACATCCTTTTCTTATGTTCTTTGTTAGAAAGAGACATAGTGAGATTAAAATTAGTTTACCACCATATTTAAGACGTGCGGTTAAAGTATTACATGTAAAGTACCATTTAATTACACCCGTGCGGGTAGGTATAACAATTTAATAATTACATACGATATAAAGTATATATGTACAACTATATAATTTTATACAAGACGTATTTAATTATCTAATTGTACCTGAATATCATGTGCCAATTACATGTATGTATAATCAAGCACGTATCTACATCAAAATAGCACTAATGTAATTGACTTCAACGTGTATACAATATTATCTACATATCATTCCATTTAATAATTACAATTTGCTTCATAGAATGAAATGTAGTTTAAGCAATAATACTAAAAAGTGTAATTACTTAATCTAAGTATATGCTGAACTTTGTACCCATCTTTAAGCATATTGCGCTGACGAATGTGAGGTTTGATATAAGTTGTTTAAGTTTATTTTGAAGAATGCAGGTATTAAAAATGTATCCTATACTATCCTAATCCTAACTAATATTATAATTGTGAATATGAGTTTCTTTGTAACGCTTTCACGCCTAAACTACTCGACCGATCACGATGCACGTTTGGCACGAAGATCGCCTGTGGTATGGTGAAGGAAATAGGCTACTTTTATCCCGGAGACACGGGTGAAACCGTGAGGAACAGCTAGTAATATTATAAATGTAAAAGTGTGTATGGAATTGTATGGTTGTGAATATGTTTGTTACTCATTCAAGCAAATACTACTGAACGGTTTTGGGTGAAATTTGGCACACAGATAGAATATGTTGTGGATTAACATACTGTTACTTGTTACCCCTGGAAAACATAAGATCCCTCGGGAATGCGGTCACCCGCAAACTAGTTTTCAATAGTTGAAATAGATTATTTCTAAAACTTTTCTTTTTAATGAATTACGGTTGAATTTAGGCAGTGATGGCCTGATTGTTATGGTTGTGTTAGATACCAAACGAACCTATCTGTCACGTCATAGGTCGTGAATTCGATTTCTACCCAGTTAGCTAGTTTCTTAAGCACAAGCTCTGCTTAGTTTGGAATCAGATGACCATGTGTAAAAAATTACCGTTCATCATCATCATATCAGCCTAGGGATGTCCATTGCTGAAAATAGGCATACTCCATTAACTTCCACTTCGAACAGTTTGGGCTGCTTGCATTCAGCGGTAACCGTCCGTACTTTACCAATTTATAACCTTTTTTTAATCTTAAAATTTGGTGACAGAGGGCATCCTCTAAGAGTTTTTCAAAATTCAGCCCCTAAGGTATATAATAGGGGATCGCGTTTGTAACCGAGGGGCGGAAAGCTACTCATCTATATACCATAAAAAAGTGACGTCTTTGAGAGTCAAGAATAGCAAAATGTGCAGTCTTTTCGTCGTCACGTTGATGGAAAATTGGCCAAAAAAATATATTACAGCAGCAACAAAATCCTATTCATTGCAAAAAGGGTTCATTAAAAAACAAAAATAAGCGCAATATGAAACGCTATTCAATATAGGCTCCTACATAAAGTCACGTAGATTCCATAACTCTAACCATATTGTAGGAAATGTTGTTGTTGAATCTCTTGAAACGTAAATAACAAATGGGAGAAAATAAAACTTTTCCGCAACATCATCCTGTTTATATCGGTATTCTTAGGTGAGCCACTACATACCTATCCGATTATATTATATACGAGCACATTTGTCTTACTCTCGATGGAATACTTGGAAAATATTACCTTCTTCTTCGAAAGTGAAAGATCATTCTGTAAAGCTAAAATGGAAATTGTTAAAATTATTAGACTAGAGTAGAAACCATGATAGCTCAGTTGTAGTACAGGTTTTAGTTTCGAATCCTACACAGCGTTTGAGCTTTTGATGAAGAAAAACATTGTGAAAAAACCATCGCACGGAGGTAGAGTAATTTGTAATACGCGCCTGTACGGTACCAACCTAAAGATGGAAATCTGTCGCCAAATACCAGCCGTGTTCCAGCAGTTTCACTTGAGAGCCAGTTACATTCTAGGCTTTGTAAAGATCGGTAGGTAAGATAATATAATAGAGTTTAAGATAGATAGACAGGCGTTGAATCGCTCAAAGAGCAGCTCGACTGGGGAATTACCTCCATCCACCTTACAGTATACCGCAGCCAAATAACTTTATGTTGTGTTCCTGCGTGTGAGTAAGGTCACAATAGAGCTCACTGGGACGGGGTTAAGGTTTGTAACGCGTGATTGATGTGTGTTGCAAGCTTCTCTATGGCTACGGTAACCATCAGGTGGGCCGTACCGACTCCGCAGTATAAAAAAGATACAAATAGGCAAACTCTCTGGTATTGCAAATATCCATAGAAGATGTCTTGCGCGCTGAATACAATGACAATACTCGTGCTCCGTGAATTGTAAAAATCTCGAAAATCCTCGACGATTATGGTGCGTCCATGCTACGCGAACCGAGCCATGAACGAACAGAATTCGTTCGTTGCTCGTGATGTCAAGTGTGGACATTACAACGAGCCTACAATGAGCGCGATGCGAATTCCTGTGTTCATGATAAAACTGACTATCGGGCGGAGGGCAGTCAAGCGCGAACCGAACGCTCGTTTGAGACTCGCAAGTCCGTCCACGCTATGCGAACAACGAACGAATCCTGTTCGTTCGTGGCACGGCTCGTGCTCGCTTCGCGTAGCATGGATGCACCATAATATCGACTCTATACCATAGCACTATGTGTCAAAAGTACTTCATAAATGATAAGACAGTACATATTATGTCATTTGTTGGTAAAATGGTGCCGCCCATTGACACGCCTAAATACTATGGAATCTGTTGAGCAAGGCGTCTCTAGGTCCTCACCTTGCTTACCCCTTGCTCAACACATTCAAAAGGGGGGCGAGGCGAGTTTTTTATTTTTTCAATGTAATGTAAATTCATGTCCATATGCGACGGAAGCTACTTACCATCATCAGGTAGACCTGCCCGTTTGTCAGTCTGCTAATATTAAAAAACGAGATATACCTATCACATTTTTATAGTGCCTGAGTGACTTATCACTGTAAAACACTGTAAAAGACATATCATACACGACAGAAAAAATATATGGACTAGGTTTATTAGGGTCTTATTTATTATTATTACTACATAATATAATCAAAACTTTCCCAGTATATTATGGCAGTGAGCTTTGAAAACGGTAAGGAATGCAACGGAAAATTTACTTAATCAGCTACAAATATACCAAAAATAATGTTGTTATCCAATATTATATGAATCAAACATTAATTGGGTATCTGCTTTCTTAAATTGCCATCTGATTTCATGGTATTATGAATCTCACGAGTATGTTACTAAAGCCACCGGGCGCGGCGTGGCTCGGCGCGCCGCGTATAGCACTCTGTGCCAAGCTCGACTTTTTCATTTGCTTTAGCGCTGCAAAGGACGGCGCAAAAGAGGCGCTGATGAGATTACGCTACTATCGCAACTACATTATTAGTATCATGAAATTTTTTGTGCATGCCATTATGGCTCTATTCGAAATTCATCAACGCCTATGATATTGCAGGAAAAGTTACGTTTTTCCTAAATAATTACACTTATACCTAAATACATAAAAGAATGTAAGCTACGTAAACATTTGTCATTTGAAGAAATATTTCTGGATTACATGACGACTGAAATCATTTCAATCTGCTTTTACCAAATAATTTTATTATGGGCAATTACGTTTGCACATCATTAAAAGTTAAATGCTATTCCCAGAAATAAAAATTAAGTTGGAATTCTAGAATTTCTAGAGCGAATTATACTTCGCCAAACAACTGCCACCTAGCGATAAAAGTTGAAACCAACTTCGCATTAAAGCTCTCGCGGGTAATTCATCCGGCAAGCTTTCTGGAAGGAATCGAACTTAAGCTAACTAGCTATCATCCAGCTGCTTTTAGCACCTGCTCCTTTAGTACCTATCGATATATAAGTTTATTGCCATTTCAAACGAAAATATTCCTATTTATTCAATCTGTTAAATATGTTTTGCCAAAGCCCTTTAGTTGTCCCGAAATAAACATCCTCAAATACAATTTATTCGCATTACATCAACTTATACGTACCAATCACCCATCTTTAAGAAGGTCGTGCCTTGTTAAGATAATTATATTATTTTGTGAAAACAAAGGAATATTAGAGAATAAATTGGCGAATTGTATTCATAAGTTTATTTTAATTGCCGCCTACGTTTGTTACGTCATTCATTACTAAGAACTTGAATGGTTTGAGTACTTCAAATTAAGGAAAAATTTAGGGAATTTAGGTGGATGTTTTTTAGTCTTACTTGTGACATTTTATTAATCTACAATCTTCAAGCAGTTTCAGGCAGGGTTGTAATAGCCTCGTGACCACATCTAACAGTAATCCTTTGAAGTATTAAACTCCCACTTTAATATAACTTGAACAATGCGGCGACCCATGGCTCAGCAGTAACAATGGCAAAGTTTTCGTTCTAAGACTCCGTTTTATATCAGCTCTGACCCTTTTGTTGTTCCATGCGACGACGCGGGTTGGATAACTGCGGAAACCCTTGTTATTATACCAACGCAACTAATTTTAGTGAAACACGATGTTTTGTTGTGTGTCATGTCAAATATACCCACAAGCTTTTTACACATATTTGATTTCCTCTTTCTATGAAAAGATTATCAAAATATGTCGGTATATGTAATATAAACGATGTATAATATTATAGAAACGATATCTCGGATAAGAAATAAGTAATGTTAATATTGCGAATAGAAGTCAAAAGAATCATATTATTCTATCTGTTACTTGTAGAAAATAAACACTTCACTACGTATAGCAATAGTCCCGTATAAGCAGAGAGCCTTATAACTAAGCAGATATTACGTAGATCGAGCGCCATAGTCGGCTGCATGCCTTAGATAACGCTCATAGTTAGCCTCTTTGTACGACATGCTAACTTCCTATCAGAACCTACGCCACTGTTTCTAGATAAGCGATCGTGAATATTCCAAGTTAATCGGATAGTGAAAACAACTAAGTAAAATTAGTTAAGGAAATCTTAGTCTATCTACACGAGATTGTGATGAGAGTTTAAGCTCAGCGTATCTATCTACTTGTTTTAATTGGTACTTTGGTACCTACGAATAAGATAAATCGATTTCACTTGGTGATAAGAAAGTCATCATAAGGACTTGCAAACAGAATTTCTCAGCCTTTGGAGGGATTCAAGCTCTCTCCATATCTTCTACCGTCATTATAATGGGGAGTTTTCTTAAGAACGTTTTACGTGGTACCATCTTTTTTACCACCGCAACTCACGTAAGATAACAAAAAGTATCCGAGAACTTATTTAAAGCAATTTTAGAGAAGGTGGAGTATGGTTGTCTATGGTTTCCAAATTAAATTCGTATGAATGTCATATCAGCTAGCAGTATCAATATTTTTCCTCCCGAATCTAAACACAGAATAATATCCCAATTATAAATAAAACCTTAAAAATGCTACGTGATGATCAAACCTAAAATGTAGAGACTTTCTGAAGCATTTTTTGGAAAACTACAAAATGCCAACATGCAAACAGCTAGCGCCATCTTTTATCATCTTAATGAACTAATTGAATAAGTATTTTCCCGGTATGTTAATTTAAATTATTATGGTGTTTTATTGCTTTTCAAATTTTTTATTTTGATGAAATAATAATTTTGAGTTGATATTTACATAATTATCTCTCCACCCAGTGGTTTATCCTGCGATCCCCTCATACAAATAATATATAGTCTTATAATAATCGCAACTTCAATATATATGCAACTTGCCTATATAATAATCAACTTTATTGTACCACTTGTCCAAAAATTGGTATATAAGAGGCACGATGCCCTATGAAAATCTTTGGTAAACATAATAAAGTCCTTCCATGAATGCTTACCGTTATTCGTGTATGTGTTATATTTAACACTAAACTTAAATAAGCCTGGGTAGTAAATTTTCATCAAATTTTCTTTGATAAAACACCTGGGCATTCGTAGGTCTTGTAAAATATTATACTGGAAGGCTATTTGTTATATGTTAGTGATTCCTTTAAATTCAGTTTTATAATTACCAATCGTGATGGTTAATCAATCAAGATCAATGAAAAGTACGTTGGTTTTTAAAAACGATAATTTCAGTTTTCAGAGGTTTCAGTTTAAAACACATAATACGTGTCTAATTATTCTACTGGTAACATTAACTGAAAATTTACTGATCAGTAATACAAGCTACTACTGGTTATTCTTAACAAAAATAATTATTTTAAAGTCAAGGAGACTATTTTTTTATGTTAAAAATAAATTCTACTATTAAATCTAATTTCTCCAATAAAACAGATAATAATTTATTATTGAAGTAGGTAACTCAAATGGTAATACCAAATAAAATCTGATAATCTGGGAAAATCGGTGAGGAATGATGATTATTGTTTTAAGTAAAAGTCCATCATTCTGAAAAATAGCTTTTGTTAGATTTCATCTGATAATATACACCTGTATATAAAACAGGACTAGTGTCCGCCCCGTGGTTTCACCCGCGTTCCCTAACGTTTTCCCAGCATAAAAGTATCCAATGCATAGAGTAAGAATATTATAGAATGATAGCGTCAACCGCATTACCTCGTGCGAAGCGTAAGCAGTTTCCATGTAGATACATTCATAGATATATAGAACACTAGTGATTTACTGTTTGAAAAAATTACAATATGAGTTCCTTCTCATTTGTTCTCTGTAAAAGTATGGATAACGAAACATTAGCATTAATATGTATTTAGTCGTTCAAACTATAAACGCTAAGTTGGTTTCAAGGCAGAGTTGCAATACCCGTGCTCTCGGTACATACTCTAGTACAGTAGCTCTACTAATAATTCTATATCTATGTGTTAATTCAGAACCGATTTTCATCCCAATGTTCTTCCTAATCCGTTCAGTTATTGCGTGTAAGAGTAACAAGCATCAATACATCCAACCTCACAAACTTTCGCATTTATAACATTAGTAGGATGTTCGTAGCCTAAACTGAGTTCATATACCTTAAAAGCTTTAAGGGGCTGCCACCTCGGAATCGTGAAAAATGCTTTGCTTATACAACTAAATATGATTGAACTGGCGCGCGGCTTCGCCCGCGTTTCCGAGGTATCGTATGTTTTATGTTACTTCAGTATATTGTCTATCTATGTGCTAAATTTCATTCAAATTCGTTCAGTAATTTTTCCGTGAAAAAGTAACAACCACCTTCACATACATACCAACTTTTACATTCATAATAGTAAGATATTTAATGAAAATAAATGATTACAGATTGATCGCTGTTCCCATTGTAAAAGTTAGTAAACACAACGAACCCAATATACCTAGGTTCCTAAAATATGATATCTCAAGCATACACCCATCTTTTATACAACGTCATATATCTGACCTATACCAACTACGATAAGTGGCTCTCTTCCGAAGATAGTATTATCTTTAATGCTATATATTGCTCTTTACGTCGATTCCTACTACGCTGAGTCTCGTTACGTTGATTTTCATTTAACTCGGGCTATAAGTGAAGGGTTCTTCAATATTCGTGCTTCTATATTATTCTATAATTTCTATAACAATATCATAATGTTAGTGCCTTTTTATAGCATTATTGTACATATCATATATATACCTAAACATATGGAATGATCCTTAAATATCCAATTTAGTCGTTCCCTTGAGAAAGATGGAAACCTTAGTTCCCAGTCTGGGTGAACAGGCAACCGCCCAACTTTGGCAACTTTGTCTAATTAGTCGCTAAACAAACAGATCCATGGAAACGTTTGAGAAACTGGAAGTGACCCAGAGATGCCATTAATTACAAACAACATAGTCTAATAGGAATTAAATTATAATTGAATTGACCGAACTGTAAAGTTGCTACGAAATCGCTACGAAATTGCTACGAATTGTTTTTTTACCAAACAAACAAAAATGAACAAAATGAACGGATTGAATTTCTGAAATCAAATATAAATAATAGTAAATATAGAAGTTTGCATATTCAATACAAGATATGCCTCGGGGTTTGGTCTCAGGGTAAAAAATATTCTTGGTCCGATTCCGGGTTCCTAAATTCTCTCTGATTTCCTCCTCGTCATTATGATAGTTTAAGCCGTGGGTCCTGTATACCGAGGTGAATTTCCAAGTTTCAAAATATCCTTATTATAACTTCTCCTAGGACTCGCTTCTCTAAAATAATATTTATCCCATGAAAACAGCGTAATATATTTTTGATATCTTAGATACCCCTTTTCACTCAATTCAACTTATAAAATAAGTAACTACATATAAGTAATATCAAAATATTAAACTTAATACAGATGGCTTCAAAGAATATATCATATATATCATTTCAAATAATAATTTCAATTCTCGTATTCCCACAGTTGAGTTGCTTTATTTCTGTGAATCGAGCGCTCGCAACGCCTCGCCAAGTGGAAACCAATATTGCGTTGGGATTGGGAAACTTCCATATGAATGCTGTTTATTAAATTTATACTGCGAACTAACAATACAAATCCATATGTATAAGGGATTCCACTCAACAGGTACATATAGCTTCCGTTTTAATTCTCTATTTCCTATAAATTTACTATAAAATAGACTGTATTATCAATGGAAATTCAGTAAAATATTTTTTTACAAGCTTTTACTTAATTTGCAATGAATGTTCGGGTGGAATCTTGCAAGTCGAATTTCAACCACGTCCAGTGGTCTGATCTACTTGATATTTGGTAAACATAAGTATATTGGATGACAATGGAAGTACAGTCAACAAAAAATACAGTCACCAAAAAAAGCTTGTATTAAAATGTTTTTTTTAACAAAAAACTTATTTAACACTTAAAATCATTCCTGTCGAAATTTTAGCACCAATATTTTAGGTCGTAAAACTTTTACTTTTATCTAGAAAATATTTCCAGCCGATTGCTGAACTTTACACCTAGACTTAATTTTATATCACGAGTGAACAATCATTTTAAAATTTTATCTCATTAAGTTTTGGCATCACAGAAACTTTACTTCTCTACAGAAACGCCTTTAATAAATCCAGTAGATTAAAATACACCGTCTTCAGGCGACACGGTCATTGAAATCGACAGGCTTCAGATACAAAGGTATCTGAACTTTAAACGCCATAATTATAAAATATAAATAAGCTTGAATTCGATATTGCACTTTTTTTTTTTTTTTTTTTTATACGACTATGTCGGTAAACAAGCATACGACCCGCCTGATGGTAAGCAGTTACCGTAGCCATATTGACGCTTGCAATGCACAAAGCATCGCTAACGCGCTACCGACCTTTCCCCCCTCCCCTATGAGCTATGGCGACCTTACTCACGCGCAGGAACACAACTTTACACAACATAAAGTTATTTGGCTGCGGTATTCTGTAAGGTGGAGGTACTTCCCCAGTCGAGCTGCTCTTTGAGCGAATAAACGCTATGCTCTACCTCTCTCAAGTGTAGTTATTGCACGTAAAGTGACATAGAGCGTTAGTGATATTTACAATATATCTGCTATCGGTATTAGTGCTATTCGAAATGCAACATCACAGTATTATTCTAATCAGTATTACTGTATTATTTACAATCTTCTATAAAATATTCATGTTGCGTTTTAAAGATTTACTTGTTACACTAGCCATCTGTATGTCCGGCATGTTATCTTTGATAATGTTGGAAACTCTGCTGTTTTAGGTGATACTTTATCTCACTTTGCAAAAGTTTCGTCAGCCAACAAGATTAAATGCAAAGTTTAAATTAATTCTAGGTTCCTGGAATAAATTTTTGATGTAAAGCTTTAAATTAGACACTGGAATAAATACTCTGACATCATACCGTTGTGTGATTTGCTGCAAATATTGCATTTATGACGTTAACTTCGCTGTAACTATGAACAAGCGAATAAATATTGTTCTCCATGAAATCAGTCATATTTCTAATAAGTTTTTGTTAAAATTACATTTGTAATACAAGCTTTTTTTGGTGACTGTACTTTTTGTTGACTGTACTTGCATTGTCTTCCAATATACTCATGTACCTATACCAAATATCAAGTCAATCCGACTACTGGAAGTGGGTGAAATTCGACATGCATTTACATACATTGCAAGTTAAATAAAAGCTTGTAAAAATATAATAAATATAACCCAGATTAGATTTTTTTCTGGTCCCTATTCCATCTATATTGTTGTAGGCTCTTTCCAGGCAGCGAAAAACCAATCAAAATCCATCATCAATAAACGCTAATGGTACATCGATTCAATATAGCAAATCTATTCAGATATTACGGGTCTGTCGCATCACCGATTGAAAAACACCCCTAAATCCTTTATCAGTGGGCCGCACGCCTGCTTTGCTGCCGCTCGGTGAATTTCCATACACTTATCGCCACGCCACACTTTATTGGAAACTCGCAGTGCGATCGCAAGAACATAAATATTTATGAATTTGCGCCATAATAGTAATAGTTGCGATATCACTTTGCGCGTAAATAATAATAACATTAGCGTTTTAGCTCAGGCCGCACCCTATAACGGCTCAAAGAAGAGTAAATTCATACTAAAATATGATTTGGACCCAAATGGGGACCTACCGTCAGTAAATAAATTATGGCATTTATAGGATCGCAAAATTTTAATTTATGTATTTTGTATTGTCTCCTTAAAATCAATTTAACATCGATCTAATGAATCTAGTTCATTAGATTGAAATAGCTACACCCAAGAAAATAGTAGGTATAGTTAAAGTAGATTCGTTAATCACTCGCTCTCCTTTGCGCAGTGCAGTTGGATTAAATAGCAAACTTTAATGTATTTCGTTCATAATTAAAAGGGTTTTCAAGAGAAAAACTTGATTTTTTTAATTTGCAGATAAAATACTGTAACAAAGACATAATAAAAAAAACAAGTCCTGAAATGGTTTTGGTGTAGTTACTGTGCGCTAATTGAGCGCAGTAATGGCTGAATAAATTTGTTTGGACAATAAAGACGCTTAAACTGAACTATGTCCTATTGTTGAGGGTCCAAATTGCTAATTTGACCGCGGAGATTTAATTATGCATGCCGTCCGCCGAGAGGGGGTCATAAAAGGAGGGGTGTCACCGGCAGGCTTGTTTATAATGTAGCAAGTAATGCGCAATCCGACCCGACCGTGCCTGCGCCAAGTATTAACTTTTTATTACATTGAACGAACTTTCGCGGTTTACGGGCACGTTGGGAAGGGAACGTGTCAAATTTTAAACACTTGTATAATAACTACACTGTACCCGATTTTCCGCTGGAGAGCTCTGTGAAAACTCTGTGGGTTTTCATTTAAAACCGTTCAAAACATTCAATGATTTAACTAATGACGTGTAAAATAGCAAATATTAAAATCACAGTAATCTTTAATAAGGATACCATAACAAATTCTTGGCTGAAATGGCCAAACCCCGACACCAGACATCCCTACAGACGCTACGTTAACTGTCAAATAAAACGCTGACAATTACGGTAATTTATTGTCCACTAGATAGACATCGACCGCAACGCAACAATTCCATTGAGAAACGATAGTTGCGCTCGTGTCAAATTTAGGCTGTTTGGCTCCACACTAGATTGTTTCATTTGCACTCCTAATAACGGCACAGCTTAATAATACCTACGTGCTCCGTATTACATTGAAACTTACTTTGTAGTAGCACTAACGTTACCGAAATGGTATGTTTGTTGTGGTTGTTTTGAATGTCTGAGTGATTTTCTAATGACTTAATTTCAAAGTTAAAATCAATTAATACAGCGAAGACCCTTCGTCTTCGCTGTATTAATTGATTTTAACTATTTCCAAACGTCATAAAAGGGTAAAGTTTCGAGAGACATGGCAATGAATATCAACGATCATGGTATGGTGGATGTGGCAAAACTATCTTAGCCATATACCTACCTATAATTAAGATCCGGCTTATGTTTGACCACAATCTCACCATTATATTATTTATGAGAGGTAGAGCATAGCGTTTATTCGCTCAAAGAGCAGCTCGACTGGAGAAGTACCTCCACCTTACAGAATACCGCAGCCAAATAACTTTGTGTTGTGTAAAGTTGTGTTCCTGCGCGTGAGTAAGGTCGCCAGAGCTCATAGGGGAGGGGGGAAAGGTCGGTAACGCGTGAGCGATGCTTCTTGTGTTGCAAACGTCCATATGGCTACGGTAACTGCTTACCATCAGGCGGGCCGTATGCTTGTTTACCGACTTAGTTGTATAAATAAAATAAAAATTAAGTGATAATGTGAACGAAGGTGGTGAGTACAGAGTATTGAAGAGAACTGGCTCTCGAGTGTATGTATAACACAGAAATTTGGCGACAGATTTTCAACTTGCGTACCACTACTACACGTGATACAAAGTAGGTACACCACCATGTTCGTTAAAAAAAAAAATATATTCGACCCCAATATCTTTGCCACGGCGTTCGACCTCACTACTCATTATCAATAGAGTATTATAAAACAGGTCAAACGCTAAGATAAAATGTACTCTTGGAAAGTAGGTACTTTAAAGATGCAGCATCGTGATCCTTCTATCTTGATTGCATCGCCACTATTATCAACCTATTTATGAACGTTATTCTTATCTTCAATCAACCTAGATCCGGAAACTAGGGCAACAGCGTGGAAAGATAACAGATATACTCGGATAAAACTCTCTAAGACGATTTTTCCTCGATCTCTACTATGTTTTTGACAGGCTGGTGGCTTGGTACTCTGACCACAACCTGTCTACTTCTTCTTTGTAACAATATATGTAGGTACCTACTTAAATTTTTAATACCTATTCATTTTGTTTCTGGAAGTAAATATTTATATCCCTATCCTATAGAATAATTCGTAATTAATGCAAAAGTTTTGGGCATGTTTGTTACCCAATCTCACACACCACAATGATTAAGGCTAGTGGGCATCCATGGACAGTGGTCCAAGACTACCGAAAGCCACTATTTAAAAAATAAAAGTTTAATATCTTGAAACAATGATATGTTACCGATGCTGCATCATGACGATTGCATGCAGCTAGGCAAATGCGATGTAACGTTGCCGCTCCGCAAACAGAGCTTCGTTTGTTTATATGCAAGCTGCAAGCAAGCGTACAAGCGGAAAATGACGAAAGCGTGCGCATGAAGCCACACGCTACGTGTACCTACAGTAGCGCTAACAGATTTTGGGTAAACTTGGCATCTAGAGTGAGATATTGATCATACTTTGGAATAATTATACTTTTTATCGAGAAAGTGAGTAAATCCACTGAGTGGAAACTATTATTTTATTTTAAAAAGAAGTATACGTACAGTAGTACCCAACTGATATGGCTTATCGATGTACCTGCGCAGAAGATACATTTTCAAAGCGCGGGAAATGCTATTGGTCGGCAGCTGCCGCCATGTAAGCGCGCGCCGTGCGGAGGGGCGTGACTTGCGAATGACATGGAACTGCAGTGTATTGTAAGTTTTAAGCATTCTTTCGTAAATCTTCGGGCCATACTTTCTTATCTGTGCGAACGAAGATTCACGACGCGCCTTATCAGTTGGTTACTACTGTACTAGTACCTATTCGGTAGGTACTTATATCATATTCATCATGGACCCATAAGGAATGTCCTAGGATATTTATTCAAAACAAGTAATTATTTCAAATTACATAACAATCTAACGAAGTAGATTCACTTCGTAAAGTTTGTCTGAGAACCATTAACTAGGTACTTTAAGCATTGGATAGATGGATAGCAAGTACACGTTCGAGCAAAATGCAACGTTCGCGTAACTAAAGGCGCTTACCGTCACCTGGAACGTCCCGCATTCACCACACCCAAACAACATTGTAAGCTGATTATGACGGATACGCCATCAGGCGCGGCGTGCCTGGATTCAGATGCACTTGGCTACGCTTTAACTGTAGGTACTTTATATTAATTATCATATTGAAGAGACTTTATAGGTGCATTCCTCCTACAAATTATACAAAAAAAATTTTAATAGTTCTCATAGTATTCCTGATAAAAAATATAGTAAGATAAGACATAAATGCATCCTTACACAAAACCAAGCTAAGTAAACTCAAACATAAAGCTGCAAGCACAATGCGTCTTCTATTGTGATAAAAGTGTGTGGCGAAAGTCGACATTGTCAACACGGCTCAAATGGAACATAGAGTTGCATAGAGGATAATGCAAATGATTAAGGAAGACGTGACTGTATCTATTGCTAACCAATTTATGCTCGCGGTTTTGAATGCGCTGAATTTTAAGTAGACCTTGTTTCGTATACCTAACTCAAATATTTTAGAAATTGCTAACTTGACTAATATGTAACAAACCTCCATTTCAATTAATTACCTACCTACTAAAAACTATTTCAACCACAGATATAAATCTAAATAGATGACACGAGTGTGTGTACTTCGCGTCTAAACCTGTGAAAAAAGGGAGAGCAATGCTCTTTTTTTGAAACTGTTTCGCGCGGACCTGTACTCGCATGAGGCTGTATGTCCACCAGAGATGTGTATCGAGGGATGTGTTTGGCTGACAAATAGGATCGCTTCATGTTCACGTTAAAGCTCTAATGCTAGCCCAGCTAAATCAATCTTGTTAAATTATGGTAGATATAATAAAAAAGGTGACACGCTTGGTTTTCATACGGATGGAGGAAGTTGCGGTATCTAGTTAGATTTATGTCTGTGATTTCAACCATAGAGATAGAATATTAATAGAGCGTTCATAGTTTGAACGACTGAACGTAAATTACTCGTGTTTTTATCGATACTTTTACCGAGTACAGCTTATATTTAAAATGTTTTTTTTAACAAAAACTTGTAAATATTTTATTGCAATCGGTTTTCCTACAGTAAAATCAAAATATATGGGACCTACTACCTGCTAACAAAGGACCGTGATATATATCAATTAATCTAAGTTTATCCAAGTTGTATGTAAATTCGTCCTATTGTCGCATTCCTCTCACATGTAATAATTTAAGGGTCGCCAATTTGTATGCAAGGGTAGTGAGAGGCACTCATCTAGTCTTGTTTATACACTGTATTGGTCTGCGAGGGCGCACCGACCGTCCTAACAAGTTAATTTAAACTTCTAAAGCTTATCCGACTTAGCATGATGGAGCTTATACAATACTTATTGCAAATTTAATTAGAATTCGTCATGTGGGCTTAAGGATTAAGGATTATTAAAGGAAGTTGTTAGTTAAGAAAGGTTGTACCATTTCTTAAGATTTTTGAAAAAATACAGTGTGTAAAACTAAAAAAACTTGTTCTATTGCCAGAGAAATGTTACGTCGATTATAATTTAACGCACGTATATCCAATATCAATTTAAAATGTCTATAACATTTTATGGTACTTTGCTAAGCTGTTGGACCACTCTGCAGGCAATAAAAGCATAAGTTAGATCCTTAAATGCCGCGGGAATACAAACGTTGCAGGCTCACAACAAGCTTACTTGTGGAAGTAGGTATTATCAGCTTTCCGAGCTTATTGTGAGTTATGTATCTACATGTTCTGTCACAAAAATATTATGTTGACTCCCAAATAAGAAATTCTGCAAAGACTAATCACAGCAACTATGTTTAAACCAGTGAACTGCAGTATCGCTTAAAGTTAAACAGAGTTTTGTTGTCGCTATTAGGTAACATTAATTTCTATAAATATAATGGAATATTATATTATTAACGTAGGTAACTAGTACCTACAATAACGGTGACAAGAAAACGAATACATATTGGAAATTTGAGCGAATACTTGAATATAAAATAATGGGTGTCAGCCTGCGAGTAACATCGCGATCTGACAAGTAATTGAAAACGAAACGGTACGATATTTATCAAAATTCTTCTTAAACCTGAAGGTGAGATAGAATTGAGGTACACCCATAATATCGTATGCCCGTGATGCGGGGACTTAATAATAAATTCCTTTGTGTAAAAGGAACAAAAAATTAAAATTCCTCCCGTGTCCCAGAGCCTTCTCCAGCGCAGTTTTGTCATTTTGTTTGGAGGGATGTCGCGTACCTTCGTATGAAATCCCACTTGTATTTTTTACATAAGTATAAAATTCTTCTAACTTGGTCTTATTAATAATGGACAACTTTAGACATAGGTAAGTCTGCTTCAGCTATTTGAAAACACCAAATATGTGGATAATCTTAGAATTACCCACTCGAAATTTACGGTCTACAGAAATTCTTGATATTCTGAAATATTTTGAAAGAACTTATTGTTACTACTTGGATGTGAAGTAAAAGAAGAAAAATCTAAGAATAAATTCATTGACAAAACCCCGAATTGATTGAACATGAATGTGATCAAATCACACTCGTTAGGTTTATAAAGTTTCAGCGTTTATTTTCGAGGTAGCACTTAATCTATTGGTCGGGATTATTGCTTCATGGTATTGGTACTTAACACTTGCGAATCACAAGTCCATTAGGGAGATTACATTTACCGAGGATTTCAAATGCCCGTCGACCTTCTCGCTTCACTGGATTGCCATTCAAACGAGGAGTGGCCATCACAGAGTTCATAATCCTCGTCAGTATCGTTTAAGAGCAATACGCAGCAAACAACACGACAATATGGAAATGTAACCAGATTATCATAATAGTATCTTCATTAAATGCACTATGCAATCGGATAGTTTGATCTGTATAATTTAACTGATACTGTGAACTGATATTACAACAGTTTCATATTATTTTTACATTCTTCCGTAATCCTTCCCATTTTTCAATCATGGTTATTTTTGTGACACCGAGATCCGTTTTTATGTCCCTCGTTCACTTTATCTCCATATGTTTTCAGAGAAGGATTCGTTTTTAACTTGCTATTCAAATTATAACAGACCAACCGGAAATGTTTGGGTGCATTTATCATATGCTTTTCAAGGTGAACACATACAGGTGAAGGTAATAAAAGCGTGTTCAAAATGAAGCAATTTGCATGCACAATGCAATTTTGCTATGAAATTAGGTACTTGAAGACGCAATCAATGCTCATTTTTTTACAAAGTCATACGTAATTCTTCACTATTTTATAATTTTTTGAGACTCTTTTTTATTATTTGTTCTTGTAAATATTTCGCTGGCAACGTGGGTAAATGAGCTATAAGGTAATTGATTTTAATAATTAAGAAGGAATGAAGTTATTAATTCCCAGAATAATTTTATTTCCTCAAAAAACCTTATATATTTTGTAAGTAAATACAAAATAAATTTCTAAACCAAGTAGGAAAATGAATCCATGCGTCGCTTTTTAAAATTATTAAAATAATCGAATACTTTTTAAAACATTACATAGAAAACGATATGTTGTAGTAACTACAATAGTTTTGTAAGAAACTACAAACAAATATTCATAACTAATCTTCAAAGAAATAATATCTAACATGTTTTGAAGTTGGATCAAAATAGTCATCGTGGGGTAAATCCAAAGATGATAGTTGAGCCTGGAAGTAATGTCTGGTGAAGTGCAGGGCATCTTGTGGACGGAGCAGCAGCAGAGCTTGAAGATAGTCTCGTACAGTTCCAGTAAGGACGCCACTTTCAGCCATATACCGGTCACCTTCAGATGACCGAATGCTCTATAACCGACATAATAATAATTAAAAAATATTTTACATTATACTGATAGTTATGATATAGATAGAGATAGTATGATATGACTGGCGGATAGAAGAGTTTAATGGAAGAAGCGTACATATTGCACCGACCCCAATTAATTGGGAACAGAGCAGGTAGATGTTGATGATGATTTTAAGAGTAAACAAACATCAGTAATGTTGTAAAGTTAAGAGATGACGCTGTTTTGATCGAAATTGGTAGAGCACAGGCTTTGATCAGACTGAGTAAAACTGACATTTTTTTTTTTTTTTTTATTATACGACTAAGTCGGTAATCAAGCATACGGCCCGCCTGATGGTAAGCGGTTACAGTAGCCATATGGACGCTTGCAACACACGAAGCATCGCTCACGCGTTACCGACCTTTCCCCCCTCCCCTATTAGCTCTGGCGACCTTACTCACGCGCAGGAACACAACTTTACACAACATAAAGTTATTTGGCTGCGGTATTCTGTAAGGTGGAGGTACTTCCCCAGTCGAGCTGCTCTTTGAGCGAATAAACGCTATGCTCTACCTCTCATTTTTCCAAATTGAAGTAAAATTTGAGAAAATCGAAATCCTACTATATTATGCAGATAGCTCGCTTACTTATAAAAGCCACACAAAGAATACGACCACTTCTGCACTGTCAAACAATGCGACGCTACGTTTATATGTAAGATTGTAAGCTTGTTACCAAAAAGGTATTTTAAAACGTCTGAAATTAAAAGCTTATCTGCTTAATCACCCTTCCCCTAACAATTCCTTGGGAAAACACAGCCCTAACCCATGTCTATAACGTGAGCCGGACCGCTAAAATTCAAACATACTTCGCTCCACACAGAATTGAACCCCAAAGGCTTCTCGACAAAACAAAAAGTTTATCCGTTTCCGAAGTAAAACACATTTATTCAGTATACACACGGACACATTTACACGGCTTTAATGTCTGAGGAAAGCTCAGTGACCCGTCGAATTAATTATGTAATATTTCTGTTTGTACTTGAATAGTATTTAAAATGAGTTTCCCTACCTTGAAGTCTAAATAATCTGACAATAGTTGAATATCTTCCCGCCATTTCTCTCGTAATGGAGCGTGAGTTTCTATTTCATCCTTCTCGGGAATAACTTGTAAGAGAGGATTCAAGTGTAAAATATAATTGCTGTCGCTCCACTCGTGGCTTACGACGTACCCTGTTTAAAGTATTAATACACTGATAACACTGAAACCAGAATTGTTTCGAACTGTGCGGGCTAAAAGGAGTTTTCTTCCGCGGACGCTTGGACTGTGGAATGAGCTCCCCGCCGTGGTTTTCCCAATGGAGTACAGCATGGGGTTCTTCAAAAAGGGTGTGAAGAGATTTCTGCAGGGTCGGCAGCGCGCTAGTGACACCCCTGGTGTTGCAAGCATCCATAGGCTACGGTAACCGCTTAACATCAGGCGGGCCGTATGCTTGTTTGCCACTTAGTGGTATAGAAAAAAAAAAAAAAAAATATACATAAGTAGATTGTATAAATGCATACGTACCTACACAACATAAATAATATCTACCTACCTACCTATAAATTTGTTGGAAGTTACGCCCGTTTACTCATTTAACCAGTAAAGCTATATGATCAGAGTGCTTTGTAACGCGTTTTTTTATTTCTTTAACAGAAACCGAAGCGCTCGTGGTGTAGCATGATTAGCCGTTATTAATCGATCGGCAAAGTTAAGCTACGCCTGTCGTGGTCGGTACCTGGATGGGTGACCGCCTAGTGGTATTTCAAATCGAGCGTTTCCGTGCTTCGGAAGGCACGTAAAGCCGTTGGTCCCGGTTATCACTTAATTGTGATAGTCGTTAAGCTAGTTGGATGCCTCCTAGGCGGCTTGAAAAATTCCAACAGTAGGTTGACCACTAGCCTACCTCCACCGATCCGCAGTGGGCATGCGTGGTGGAGTATTGCCAATTCCCTTTCACCTTCATTTGTGAAAGGAGGCCTGTGCTCAGCAGTGGGACATTATAGGCTGATGATGATGATGAACAGAAACTTGTGGGAGGTTTCTGCTAAAGATAAAAAAACACCTGTGTAAAAGACCTACGCACAATTCACCAAAATGTCATCGCAATCGGATAAATGGTATAGGAACCTACAAACGGACAACCGGATAAAGAGAAAAACATTGATTTTGAAGTCTTAGACTTACGCTGCCTTATAATTAAAGCTGCCTTTTACCTTCACTCCTCTCGCCATCGACGGGAAGTTCATCCTCACACATTGGAACCAAAATGGTTTCGCACTGTGCGATGTCAAAGGAGCTTTCTGCCGCGGACGCTCAGGTTATGGAATGAACTCCCCGCCGTGGTTTTCCCAAGGGAGTACATCGTGGGGTTCATCAACACGGGTGTAAAGAGATTTGCAGGATCGGAAACGCGCGAGTGATTCTTACCCCTGGTGGTACAAGCGCCAATAGTATAAAAAAAATACACTACTTAGTAATACTAATTTCATATTCACTACTTCATACTATGTCTTTACCTCGTAGAGTGAGGACCATAAGAGTCTGGTGAATCAATCCAGATGGCTCAATGATATGGCGTTCTATCTTCACCACAAATAAAGGTTTTCCGTTGACAATAGCTTGACTGACCCCGAGACAAACCTACAAGAGCATTTTATTACATAGTTTTTTAGGACATACACAATAATGCACATAGGTACACACGGCTACAGATCAAGCTATACATTTCCAGTTTCTCTTTTGACCACCGGGTCAGATAAGTTTGTGGGACTATATTTGTGTGGACCAGGGAGATTAATTATGTCACTTTCGTGCCTTGAAATAGATATAATTTATTTTTTGCAATGAATTGGCACCTCAATTTATACCACCGATTAATGCAATTCGCCATTTTATTCAGATTTGAAACTGCGAATGTGTTAACCAGTTTAACTCCACAAATTATAAATTTCACGAACACAAAAAGTGTGTGTGGTACACTTTTTGTACAAAATCATTGAAGGTAAGTTAAGCCTATTATTTTAATAACAGTGTGCAGCGACAATATGTTTAGGAAATATGAATTTTAGTCAAAAAAAATTACTTACATACGTACTCTGGCAAATCGTGCCATCCATCAAAACAGTATCAGTCGTGACGTTACCCTTGTACCTTTGCAACGCAAGGTATCTTAAAAGCACAATATTTGCTCCTTCCAGTAAAAAGTTATGAGCTTCTTCGAAAGAATGGTAGAAACGCTTTACAACATCACGCTCGCCACAGATACGGGTCACTTTGTTATAGTAACCACTTTCACAAATGGCCGTATAGCTACGACGTTCCTTCGTTATTTGTCTATTGGTAATATGTCTGGAAGATTGTGTTTTGTCACTGCATATTACGAAAGCTGAATAATTCAAGTCAATTGAATATATCTTACATAAATCTACTGAGCTACACTGTCTACAAGAGCACTAATATCTAACATTATTAAACATAATCTAACAAAATTCTAGTCCAGGCATGAGAATCGTTAGCAAATACTAAGTAAGTACTTATTTATCCTGCAATAACAAGCACGTACAATAGAACTTTAAAGTAAGAAAGATGTAAGTCACCCACTCGTTTCTATTTTCTTCCATTGTATGTAGATTACAATCTAAAATACTGACAAGTTTTGATCCCGTTTTTGCACCTTCTTTTGAAGAATGCGACACCACTTGAACGAGAAATTTATCTTTGCCTTCTCCTATGCTCTCAACATTGATGCTAATTCCTATTTTAAAATATAAATATGTTATTGGTACATGTGTATGTATAAGGTCGCAAAATATACTACATCCGCTGACAGTGAGCCAGCGGGTTTAAATATAATTATGTCTCCATACCTCCAACTGCACTGCAGCAATCCAATGAAGTCTTTCTGATTTCTTTTTTAAAAGGAGGAACATTTTCTCCATGTATTGGACAGACATCTTCTTCAACTTTCTTATCATGCATGCCTAATATTTCTACTTTTTTTTCCTCTGGCGGCGTGCTAGATATCTTGGTATGGCGATCATATCCATAATCAAAATATGTATGCCTTGGATCGACTTCATGACACCAACGATAGCCATGTTTACCGGCTCGGACTTTTTTCAATTTATTTCCCCCGTGGTCTTTACGAGAGCAAGTACAAGTTACTTCTTTTTCACCTGTTCGTGATTTATCAAAACAGATACATTTATCACTTTCTTTTGGTTTTGTATCACATATGCAAGGATGTGCACAAACACATGCAACAAAGCACTTACAATTTTCGGGATCGCCACAAGTGCATTGTGGGTTTTCAAAGCATTTACAAAGATTTGCTGGGGCTCCGTCGCATGTACATACTTTCTCAACTGGACAACGGCAAATAGATTTCGAATCGTCATCTTTGCACATGGGTTCTTGTACAATCTCCTGGCTATCTGGAGTTGCACAAATGCATGATTTCTGTACCCCACAAATGCATTCCCTTTTAGTACAGATACATTCTTTGCCTTTGATACAAATACAAGTGGATTTTGGGTCTGGTTTCTGACATACGCAAGGTACTTCATCACATTCAACTTCATCGATTATTTCATTGGACTCTTCTTTTGCTTCTCCTTCATTGCATTCTTCATCATTTTCATCCAATTGTATACGTTTCTTAGCAATCTTAGTATCGGTAGTTTTAAGTTTTAGGGAATGCTCACACTTGCAAACGGGACCGGGAAACTTGTCTGGATGACACATGCAAGGTTTATCAATTTTGTCACAAGTGCATACTGGTTGCATTTTATCAGGATGACACAAACAAATTTCACTTCCGATACCACATGTACACTCTGGCAGCGGTATCTGTTCATGGCATACACAAATTTCTGTGCGTTTGGAACAAACGCATTCAGCTATTGTTTTAGCACCACATTGGCATGGCAACTTAATGAAACATTCACATTTACCAGTTGAGGTTAACTTACAGGTACAAATATTTTGGATTTTGGCACTTGGATTAATTTTTGGCATACCATTTTCAACAATTAAACTAGCCTTGCTATCTTCTACTGGTTGAGGTTTTGTGCAGTCTGGAAAGAAATAAAAGTGAAAGTCGTTTTCTTCATTATCTTCTTGTTCGTCTTGTACTTCGAGTTCCGCTCGTTCGATAATTTCAATAGATTTGACATTATTGATTTCCTCTGAAGTTTCGCTTTCCGAGGTCTCCCGGCAAGACCACTCAGAATCTATAGTCTCTTCTCCGATGTTGCCTTCATAGTGACCGCAGCTTATTATCAATGTTTCGCCAAAACATAGTTTCTTTTTCAATTCATCGTCTGTATTGAAATTAAAATAATTTGTTCATTGAAAGTTATAATAGGTATCAATCATCGAACAATTAACCCAAAGAAGCGCAATGACGTTAATTTTGTTTGATATCTATTCCGCCAATTTCCCACCACCGACAATGCGCTCTAATTAGCTAACTGAAGGACATATGCGCTCTGATTGGCCGAGTCAAGAACACACGATGCAGTGATTGGTCCTCACTGTTCAAAATCAGTGCAAAATCAGACTAGTTGCGGAATGTGATTGTTCGGTATTACTACTCTAAGGGATTATTCCTCGATGGTACCAATTAACTATCACGTTGGCACTACAGGCATAGCGCATAACTGAGTAGGTTCCTGCGGTAGTGGAGCGGTGCGGGAGGGGGTGACATATGTGATGGATTTGCTTATCAGAACTCTCTCTTGCAGGGTCGGCAACGCGCGAGTGATACCCCTGGTGTTACAATTGTCCATAGGATACGGTAACCTCTTACGCCGGGCCGTATGCTTGTTTGCCACCTTAGTGGAAAAAAAAGTGCTAAAACTGACACTGACTATTTTCTCAGCAATTTTACCTACTCCTTAGGATTATCCAGGGTATAATCTATATCTTTCATCCAAATCTATTCAGCCAGTATGGCGTGATTGAATAACACACGTTTGTTTTTGGTTGTTTGAAATCAAGAAAATGAACAAAATATCCAATGTTCACAATGCGGTATATATAGTGAGATGTTAATATTAAGCCGTGGGGGCACAGTGGTGTACAGGCCTGCCGTAAGCGGGCATGCAAAGCGTGCACCGCACGCGGGCGGCACGCCCAGGGGGCGGCAAATCGAGCGACTCATACCTAATTCAAGTCATTGTACCCCTGACCTGTCGACTCCTACGCAGAGGGCGCACATAGAATACCTAATTTGGGCGCCTAGCCCGCAGCGGGCTAGCCGGTCACTGGCTAGCCGGCGCTTGAGTCGCGCGACCAATAGGTATTTTGAGAAAACATTAATTATCTAAGTAGTCGTATTGCGGCATAATCGGTATTGCACGCGGGCGACGAAACAGCTAGCGGCGGGCCTGGTGGTGTACCTACTAGTACTTTGATTATGAGGCTGCAAGTTCAAATCACTAAGTCAAAGTCAAAGTCAAAGTCAAAGCCATTTATTCAATTTAGGCCCCAGAAGGGCACTAGCTCGTCCTACCTCAAAATTTTGTTTGCCGCTCTCCGGCCTACAAACTTTATATATGCAAAATATCACGTCGATCTATTGCTACGTTGTTGCGTGAAAGAAGGACAAAACAAAAAACACATTAATAATATTTTTAGAAGCTACATTATCCCCGAGTATTAGAGGCTACTTTTTATCCCGGGAACGCGGATAAATCCGCGGGGGAAAGATAGTACCTAATATATTGATACAGTAATAAAATAATACAGTGATAACCGTCGTAACCCTTGTATACCGGGGTATTTTTTTTTTATACCACTAAGTGGCAAACAAGCATACGGTCCGCCTGATGTTAAGCGGTTACCGTAGCCTATGGATGCTTGCAACACCAGGGGTGTCACTAGCGCGTTGCCAACCCTGCAGAAATCTCTTCACACCCTTTTTGAAGAACCCCATGCTGTACTCCATTGGGAAAACCACGGCGGGGAGCTTTTTCCACAGTCCAAGCGTATGAAGAGGGGTTGGAACCGTTGGAGGAGTCACTGTGCCCATAGATAATACATTATATTACCTATATTATGTGCCCACTTAAGACTGTCGTGACTGTGCCACATCACGCAGCCGAAGCGAGAAAGCGCAGTGTCTTTTAGTAGGTACTCGGCACAGACAAACAAGTTTCCTTTTATGGTAGAGCCGGTAGGTATTCCCCGCAGGCGGGCTGCTCCGAAACCGTTACTTATGTCCTGCCTAGCTCTGAAGACTTTGTGTTAAATAACTTACCTATTTCAAACGGCAATTGTTTAGATAAATCTAGTAAGGAAACAGCAGAATTAATGGACATATTTTTATAGAATTAGGGTTATTTGTATTTTTTTATCTGACATTTCACTTTTTTTACGAAGGTTTGATATTTAAAAATGGCGTATTTTATTTATTGTAATAAAATATACTACGTCTCCCTGATTAATATAATTACCTAAAAATTTTCATTTCAGCCCATTTCATGATCTTTTTATGTATATTCAAATGAATTGATAATTAATATACGGCCTATAAACGGCCCATGTTATATGTAATTAGTTTTTTATTCTTATTTCGGAAAAGTATCCGAACATAGTAACGTTCCGTTTCACTTGCAAATTGTTGTTCATTTTAACAAAATGCAAAGCACACCATAAATATTTTTCAAATATTTATGGTGTTCAATCAGACAAATAATTTTGATATATTAATAAAATTCTGAAACGAATTAATACTGATCATAAAAAAACTTATTTAAGTAAAATATTAATAGTACTTTACAATGTACAAACATACCTAACTGTCATTATCTGCGTAACACGTAGCGACGTCACTGGCCGATCACCGAACGACGAACGAACGATCGACTTGACAGATGATGTGGCCTAACGTTTAGTGAATTTTTTAGGAATTATTATTTAGATTATTAGAATGCGAAAATGATTGTGTTAAAACTTATTTTATTTCTGTTATTTATCACAATATCCTGCTGTAGGGTTCCTGACAAAGTTTATTGTGTTAACAAAGAGTGTACTGGTAAGTTACTTTTGACTGATGTCAATTATTTCTTTACATTCTCGCTTTCTAATAAGATTATTTAAATAATTCCAGAACCTATATCTAAAGCTAAAACACTACTAAACTACAACAGCGGTGACCCCGATCTAATGTCCTTTCGTGGAAATTCTGAAGCCATAATTTTAATGAAATCAGCTGGTACTCATTCTGACTTATGGTATGCGAATATCGGTGGACAAAATGGTTTTGTGACTTCTAAATTCTTACGGGAATATAAAATCTTTGAAAAGAATCCCCAGTTTATTCAACCTATTGAATATAGAAGGAAGGAAAGTGTCCAACC
The DNA here is from genome assembly GCA_951394255.1 of Polyploca ridens. Classification (NCBI taxonomy): domain Eukaryota; kingdom Metazoa; phylum Arthropoda; class Insecta; order Lepidoptera; family Drepanidae; genus Polyploca; species Polyploca ridens. The sequence continues at coordinate 9,932,299 of OX596251.1, read as the reverse complement.
TGATAAAGTTCAAAAACCACATGAAGTGTTTGAAGGCACCACAATATACACCACTGAAGCAGCAGTGAGTACTGCTCAGCATGACAGCACCACTGAAGTACCTATACCTACTACCACAGAACCTGCCACCCCAACACTTGAAACAGATCAAACAGATCAAAATACCGCTAATCAAATAAATGATGATATTGAAAGTGCCGCTTATCAAGAAAGAAATCAAATAAGCGAAAATAATCTTAATCAGAATATGAACACTGCACATCAAAATTATGTAAATGTGCCTGCAATTGATAAAAACGATAATGAACAACAAAAAACCTCTGCGGATGCACCCACACGAACAGAAGATCTCCAGACAGTTGAAGACTTCAAAGTCAACCATAATACTGAATCATCTACTGAGACTATTGTAGGTGCCCTAATTGAAGATGTAAATAATGAAAATAATGTTTCATCTCAAGATATACTCAATGAAAATAATATTTCTAATGAACAGAACCTAAATAACCAACAGAATTATGTGGAACCCAACAATCAAAATGCTCCCGAAACAATTCCTGCCCCACAACAGTTTTTATCTAGCTCTAGTAGCAATACAATTGATTCTGATATTCCAGTCGAAATTCCTGAAAAAGTAGATTACTTGCAACAGTCATTATCTGATTCAGAAGCTATTGATAGTGAACAAAATACATCAGCATCTCAACAATCTGTGAATGTGGAAAGTAGTAAACAGTTACCTCAAGATTCTTCCAGTGAAGTAAACAATGTGCCTGAAAGCAATGACATTAAACCTATAGAATCACCACAACTTGACAACAATTTATATATTGAAAATGTGAATGGTGAATCTAATGAAAACTCGGCTGAAGTAAACTCACAATTTCATGAAATTATATCCACAGAAACACCCCCAATAGAAACTCAATCAGTGCCTCAAACAATTCCTGCCGCACCTCACAGTAATAATATATTGTCTTCACTACTGAGTGCTCCAGATGTTATGCCAGCTCCTCTGATACCAGAGCCAAATTCAAATGTGTTTAGTAGTGATACGAGTAAAGAAATTGTCATTGATGAACAAGAGCCAAATTCTTATATGTTTAATAGTGATCAAAGTTATGAGATTGACAATAACATAGCAGAGCCAAATTATAATGATCTTATTAATCTTACAAATGAAGATGCTGGCAATAATTTTGAATCTCCTAATTCCGAAGAGCATGAATCAAATGTCAATGTTGTGAACAGTTACACAAGTACAGAAAATAATAATGATCCCTCTGCAAGTTACATCTACAGTTCCACTGAATCTACACCATTAGAAGATGTTTACAGCCCATCTGTGCCTTCAGAAGCATACAAGAATGATTATGACACAGTTATAACAACTGAAGCTCCTCAAGCTGAAGATGTAACTCAAGAAGAAAACATAGATGGGTTTCTATCAAACATGTTTTCTACAATAGCTGACATATGGCCTTCCACAACAGAGGCTCCAAACACAGTTTTCAATACAGAAGCATACCCTGAATCAGATACAAATAAAGTGGATGGGGAAGAAGGATTTTCATTTATTAATTACATAATGTCTACATACAGCTCTGTCATGGGGACTAATGATGAAATAAAAGCACTTTTTCCATCAGCGGGTAAGTTTTTCTTTATTATTTCAACTAATTACATAAATTTTCATATAAACTCCAAGGTAACTGTTAGGTTCACATTACATTAATATCATAATTTGATTTACTTTTTAACTAAACTGTCCTTCAGTCAACACTATGATTAATAAAAGAAGTCTACACTTACTAGGTTTCCTGTAACAAATTACAAAGCAATAGGGAATACCTATTCAGGTTTTTGTTTTTGTAATTTTGCTCATTTGTATGAGATACCAATGTACAACATCCTATATTTGTATGACATTTAACATGGCATAAGTTAATCAAGATAGCTGCTTATCTTATTTTCAGCAGGTATAAGATATTATCTATTCAAGATCAGTTTTATTTGATCAGTTCTTATTGAGATATTAAATGAAAAGTGATTTTATAATACAGATTAATTTATTACTTGAGTTCAATATTTTAAAAGTTAATGTAAGTACATTAAAAAAGTTAATTTTAACAAAAAACCTGACTGCGTAAAACAGAAAATAGCTGAAAAGAGAAAAACAAGCTCTTTATTCTATAGAATTTTGAATAAAACTTGAATTTTATAAGGTATTGCAGTCGCCAAATTTATTACTATGGAAACAAATTGAAATGGAGAAATACCTTAAATTTTAGTTATAGTGTTAGTCCTATAATAAAGTTTTTTTTTTTACTCTAGATAGTTTTTAGTGTTTTGACCACAATCTTACCATAGTAAGCTATGATGTGGGCAAAGAGAGTAAACACATAAAGGTCCTGATGTGCAGCTGCCAAAATTCACTGGTAGTTTGCTTGGCGTTTGCTTTTCACCACTTTAACCACAGATATCTAAATAGATGCCACGAGTGTATGTACTTCGCCTGTCAAAATCTGTGCAAAAATGTTCTTCTTTTGAAACTGATTCGCACGGACAGGGAACTGGCCGAAGGCATCTTCTGAAGTGGTGTTTGCACGACCTTACCCTGCCTCCCACAAACCACCAAAATGATGCGCATAAGGGTATAAAATTAAATGCTATATCCGGACTTACTGCGTCATTGACAATATCAGGCGAGCAGTTTGAAATGAATTTAGCGAAATCCCCATCAAAACAACAAAATTCTTCCCGTTGTCCGACATTGTTTCGACGGGCTTTCCGCGGCGAGAAATAAAGCGTTTCAATGCTAACAATACATAACAGTACATAACATCACCCTCATGTTGAATCAAGAAATCAGTCACCAGTATGGTGTGTTGCAGCAGTTGCTATTGTAAGCCAATTCAGTTCTAAGCTTTGTGTGCTTTCCACCATCTCTGGCATCATCATCACTTACCATAAAAAAAGTCTATCCAAAAAAACTCATGTCCACCAGAGATATGTAGCGAGGGATGTGTTTAGCTGACATATAGGATAGCTTGATTTTCACGTTAAAAATCAAATGCCAATCTAACTAAATCAATCTTGTGACATTATGGTAGGTACAAAAAAAGTTACACGCTTGGTTTTCCTACGTATGGAGGGACTTGCATTATCTATTTAGATATATGTCTCTGACTTTAACCCATTAAAACACTGCTGGTGAATTACTAACAACCCTATATAGAGTCTTTCTACATAGAACATCATACAGCTTTCGAAAAGGACACAGTATTATGAGCTATATTCGAATAACCATAATAGCGCTATATACTAATTTTATTTATTTTTCAGGAGAAACCTGTTATACCGATGAGTACTGTGATGGTAGTGCTAATGGCCAGAACAACCGTCTACTCACATTCCTATTGACGACGGCTAGCTCTGTTCTACTCTTCACATTAGGCTATTACTTCATAGAAAATAAGAGGCAAGACAGCAAACTTATTGGTACAATTAATTCAGTGCAGCGTGACTTGCTTTTTACTTCTAAGGTATGATAATTCAATAATAACAACATTTTCAACGGCATAGCCTGGTAAATGGGATTAGTTAAACTATAAACCAATTAAAAACAAATTTACAGTTTGTGAGCTAAATTGGCTTAGCTCTCAACAATTAAATATTTAAACAATTCCAGGAGTGTGAGATCCTTAAGGAGGAACTTGCAACTACTAAAACCAAGTTAGCGGGCATTGAAGACAACTCATTCGGAATGGATGACATGGTTCAATCATTGAAAGAGGAAATCAATGAAATGAAGGCACAAAATGAAAGGCTCAGAAATTCTTTAGATGATAATGAGAAATTGCTCAGAGTATCTGAGAATACTGCAGGTGAACTGCAGAATACTTTAGGTGAAGTTGAGAATACTCTTAGTGAGCTCTTAGGAGAAAGAGCTAATTCTGAAGAGCATATTGCGGAATTGAATGGTAAGATTAAGAGTTCAACATTCTTAGAAAATCTTACTGATTCTGATCATATTAATCTTATTGAATACTAGCTTGGCTTGTAAGCTAGTATTCAATAAGACTTTACTTAATTTTCCTAGGAAAGTGTGAACTATCTATGTTACGGATTTTCATCCAAATATGTTCAGCCACTACAGAGTCGTTGAAACAAACACACACACTTTCCCAGTCATAATACTATAGGCATAGCGCAGAACTGAGTAGGTTCCTGTGGTAGCAGAACGGTGCGGGAGGGTGTTTTCATTACGTCAAATAACAAAAGAGAACTAAAATGAACTCAATTGTATACGGAGACAGTTCTTATACGTCAAATATCACTCCCTCCCGCACCGCTCCACTACCGCAGGAACCCTCTCAGTTATGCGCTATTTCTGTAGTTGGATAATGTTTTAAAAACGTTGGTTGTTTTTAACATAATCTAATTTGAATTTATTATGCCTATATAATTACAATTGCTTAATCATAGTAAACTATTACATTGGTTTTGTAAATATGCTTCAAATGTATTTCTTTTAATATTCCAGGTAGAATCCAAGCATTTGAAGAGGAATTGATTTCAGTTAGCCGTGAAAGAGACAATTTCCAATTAAAATATGTATCAGCCGAAACTGCATTAGAGGAATCTAAGAAACAAAAGAAACAACTTGAAGAACTTCATCAACAATTGTCAGAAGCGAAAAATACCATTGAATTACAGAAACATGAAGTAGCTGCATTAAAGGTAAGTAAGAGAAGTTTTGATGGCTGAAGCTTAGTAGGGTTTCGTACACAAAGGGTGCCAACTGGACCCTATTACTAAACCTCCGCTGTCCATCAGTCCATCTCTCTTTTAGAGGGTCGTATTTCATAAACCTTTATAGGTAGCCATTTTACTTTTCGCAGAATGGTTATTTCTATTGACCCTATAACAACAAATAATAAAAATGAAATAAATAAAATTAAAGGGACCCCCCATAGGTACAACAAACGTCTTTACGGAACCCTTCGTTTATTCCTAAGCTCTTCTATTTATTTATTTATAGACGAGCAGCTTGTTAGCTGATGTGTCTATATCACACAGTGTTAAAAATCACTTCGCACTTATATCAAACTAGCTTTATAGCCCGCGACTTCGTCCGCGTAGATTATTTCTTTTTTCTAGATATTAATCATTGTAACAATATAGAGTTTTGTTCATGGCTATTGTCCGCCACTACGTGTGATATTGACAAAAGTTCAGGTAGATTAAGAGCTCATATGCGAGGATGCCACATAAAACTGAAACAGTCCAAAAACGCAAATCAACTCTAGCAAATTTCAGAGTTTTTCCCTGTGACTACAAACCTTAATTAGGAACTGTTATCTTTTAAATTCAAACGGAAGGTGATTTGGGATCAATGGTATATGCGGCAAGAAGACTGTTTCTCCTCTGGCAGAACCAGTAAATATTTTGGCCTCAATAACATTGCGGCGGAAAGCTGTTACTTGTAGTCTAGTTCCACAGCACAATTTTGGAGGCCTTATCTCTCTTTCCCTCATGTCTGAGGATCGTGGTCAACATCGGGTTTGCTTCTAGAGCGAATGATCTGCCTTCACTGGTTTCTGTCTTCTGGTTTCTGTAAAACTTGGAGGACAATGAGTCTTTTACTTGATCGGACCATCTTGTTGGTGAACGACCACATAGTCGTTTTCCTTCCGTGTTCCCAACTATGATCAGATTTCCAAAGTTTCATCGCCTTTGCGCACCATGTGGCCGAAATACGAAAAAATACGTTGGTGGCATATGGTGGACAATCGTGTTTTAACTTTGAGCTGCGATAGGATTGATGCATTGTTGCGTTTAGCGGTCCAGGGTATTTCCAACATCCGTCTCTAGCACCACATCTCGAATGCATCAATCCTTTTTCTTTCTCGGGCCAGTATAGTCCACGCTTCCACACCATACATGAAAATGAGGAATACCAATGCTCGTATTAACCGGATCATTGTTTTAATACCGATTCCTCTCTTTTTCCTGATGTTGTTTAGGCGAGTCATTTCAATACGCCAATACCATAAGCCGAAATTATAAATTTTGAAATTTTCACTTCGAAAATAAAGAACTTCATATACTAAATTTAATCCCCCTTTTCACTCCTTAAGGGTTCAAATTCCTACAACACCGAAATTCGTTGCGTTAGTTTATAACCATAAGCTTAAATAATAAATTTAGTGTACTTCCATACTCAAATTCATCCCCCTTTTTACCCTTTCGGGATCGGAATTATCAAAAACGTTCAGGCACATATAAATTAATTTGCAATTGTCAACCTAAACACAAAATTTGAAGGTCCTAACTTCGAAACTGATGGACTTTCATATAAACTTGCATCCCCTATTTTACCCCCTTAAGGATGGAATATCCAAAAATCCTTAGTGGTTGCCTTCACCGTGTAATAATAAGTGACGTTTACTTTGAAACTGAATGACTTACATACATCCCATACCTTTTCACCCTGTCGAGGGTGGAATTGTCAAAAAAGCTGAAACATGTATAAATTAATTTTCAATCGTTAGCCTAAATACAAAATTTGAAGATCCTAACTTCAAAACTGACGAACTTTCATACAAACTTTCATCCCCTATTTTACCCCCCGAGGAGTGGAATTTCCAAAAATCCTTCCTTACTGAATACCTACACTGTATAATATTAAATTTAGTGAAGTTTACTTTGAAATTGAAGGACTTGCATACACAACTTCATCCCCCTTTTCCTCCCTTCGGTGGTGGAATAATCACAAACGCTGAGATAACTATACATTAATTTTTAATCGTCAGCCTAAACACAAAATTTTAAGATCCTAACTTCAAAACTGACGGACTTGCATACAAACTTTCATCCCTTATTTTACCCTGTTAGGGGTGGAATTTCCAAAAATCCTTCCTTAGTAGATGCCTACACCGTATAATAATACATTTAGTGAAGTTTACTTTGAAATTGAAGGACTTGCATACACAACTTCATCTCCCTTTTCCTCCCTTCGGTGGTGGAATTATTACAAACGCTGAGATAACTCTATATTAATTTTCAATCGTCAGCCTAAACACAAAATTTGAAGATCCTAACTTCAAAACTGACGGACTTGCATACAAACTTTCATCCCTTATTTTACCCTGTTAGGGGTGGAATTTCCAAAAATCCTTCCTTAGTAGATGCCTACACCGTATAATAATACATTTAGTGAAGTTTACTTTGAAATTGAAGGACTTGCATACACAACTTCATCTCCCTTTTCCTCCCTTCGGTGGTGGAATTATTACAAACGCTGAGATAACTCTATATTAATTTTCAATCGTCAGCCTAAACACAAAATTTGAAGATCCTAACTTCAAAACTGACGGACTTGCATACAAACTTTCATCCCTTATTTTACCCTGTTATGGGTGGATTTTCCAAAAATCCTTCCTTAGTGGATACCTACACCGTATAATAATACATTTAGTGAAGTTTACTTTGAAATTGAAGGTCTTGCATACCCAACTTCATCCCCCTTTTCCTCCCTTCGGTAGTGGAATTATCACAAACGCTGAGATAACTACACATTAATTTTCAATCGTCAGCCTAAACACTAAATTTGAATATCCTAACTTCAAAACTGACGGACTTGCATACAAACTGTCATCCCCTATTTTAACCTCTTAGGGGTGGAATTTCCAAAAATCCTTCCTTAGTGGATGCCTCCACTGTATAAGGTATCTTTGTGCAAAATTTCAAATCTCTAGGTCCAGCGGTTTGGGCTGTGGGCTGATATATCAACAATCAGTTTATCATTTTATATATTAAGATAGATCAATTTGCATGTTTTTTAGACTTTGTCCAGTCATCTAATTTGTTTTTAAAAATGTTTATTGTGGTAGCAGATATCACTTCTTCACTTTGAAAGTGGTGTGCAGTGTTTGATTTAGATGGTGCAATATTAATTTTGTACTGATGCCCACGGGACGCTTTAGCACACACATTCATTACAAATATATCTTGTAAGTGAGGAGGGTTATAATTTCTCGTGAGGATTTAGCACACACATTCATTACAAATATATCTTGTAAGTGAGGAGGGTTATAATTTCTCGTGAGGATTTTGAAGGTCTCAATGAGGTCGCCACGAAGGCGTCTTTCTTCAAGAGTAGTGAGGCGCAAAATGCGAAGTATATCTTAGATATTTAAATTAGATAGCCAAACATCTTCTGTTCTTCTTTCTGTACATATAATGAAACTGTAGAACCAAAACCACCACTTTGTTACCAAAAACATTAGGGTGATATGGTAAAAATAACATGCAAAGAGATCATCTAGTTTTTTTGTATGTCTGACTGCTCGAATACACCAATCTCCGACATCACAGAACAGATTTTCGAATATATCAAAATCAGCTGACGGAAAAAATTACAGAAATTTCATTCCAAGCATTTCTATGATAAAATTTATTGTTTGTTTTTATTTATTTTAGGATGCAATGAAAGAATTGAAAGGTGGATCATCAAATATTGACGTGGGATCTCTCATCGACCATACTGAAATCAAAGCGAAGTTATCAAAAGCATTAGAAGAGAAACATTCCTTTGAAAGCAAATATGAGGTAAATTTATTTGACTATCTTTACATATATTATATAGCCGAAGATTTTTGCGTTAGATAGGCCGTTTATTATATTATAAAATCACGGGTGAATCCGCGAGGCAGTCTTTAATGATTAGAAATGCTCTAGGTAATTTTTATACTTATTAATATTTATTATTACATGGTACACAAAGGCCACCTTTTTTCACCTCGTCCATCCATTTACAGATAGAACATAGAGAGCGAAGTCGCCTCTCTGAAGAGCTGCAAGCTGCAAAGGAAACCCTTCAGACTAGCACACAGCAGTCGACTGAAGCGATGACTAGGCTTGAAGTCCTCGGCAAATACTTCCAGGAAAGGGAGAGTGAACTTATGAAGTAAGTTGATGAACTACTTTACAGGTCGAGTTTAGTAGTTTTCCGCTCTGTTGTTTCACTCGCGTCCCGGTATCTAATTCCCGGGGTAAAAAATATACGAAGATTTTTGTTTGGAGCATTTAATATCACAAAACTTATATTTAAACTAATACTTATAGTATATTATTATATAGAATATAATAAATCAAACTAGCTATTCTGGCACCATATAATGCGTACAAACATTTGAAGACCAATAATTCATGGTCCTTGAAGTTGTCAAACAGCGATATTTTTTGCAAATAACTCTGTAACGTGACGCTTTATGACAAAAACACTCCTTGTATTTTTTTGTTTGTATGAGTGTCCCCAATCGATGTAGGTATTATCGTGCGCCACCATTTGCAAAAAATAAACAATATGTTGGCCGAAAAGTGCCAAAATCTTCAAATCCTTTCATCACGGTTATACCATCGAAGCGTCAAGAGGTAACAAACTCACCTTCGCATTTATTACATTATAAGAATATTGCTGAACGTAAAGTGGTTCGAAATTATTAATACTAATATTATAAGGAGATAAAGTTTGTTTGGATGCAGGAATGCTGATCTGATTCAAAAAAATCTTTCCCTAATAGAAAGTTAAATTAATATGTACATTGTTCCCGAGTGTTATAGGCTACTTTTCATCCCAGAAACGCGGGTGAAACCGCGGGGGACAACTAGTATTAAATAACTCAGATGTAGTCACTGAAATATCAAATGATAACTTATACTCTTAAAGGGGTAAGAAGTTACATCAGTGAGAGCTTAGAACTAGGTAATGTTGGTATTTATATGATTTAAGGGAATTGAACGCCAAAGAGTCACTATGGCTGAGTAAGCAAGGAGAATCTGCTAGCACAGTAGAGAAGATTGAGCTGCTACAAGAAGAGATTCAAAGATATAAGTAAGTGTAATTAAGTTGTTTAGATATCTACTTTATTACTGCCCCTGCAACCAAGACGTTGGTGAACTGAAGTAAGCTTAAGGAACTCAAAATCAAGAAGACATTTATTCAGTATAGGCCCTGGTAAGGCGCTTATGAACGTAAGTATATACAATTGAATTTCAATAGCACCAGTTTTCAATATATTGATTTGATACCAGACTAAGAACCACTTGCGTCACCCTGGGTTATCTTAATAAGAGTTAATTGCTTACCTGAGATTGACTTGACATTATTTTAAAATACTTATTGGGACTGATGGCCTATTTTAGCCGGCTCTTCTCAGCAAATGCAACCTTCCGAACCGGTATTAGAGTAGTCAGACTTTAACCCCCTTATTAATAAATAAGGTGTAAGGCAGTCTTGTAATAACCAGGTATTAAGATAGCCTCATCCCTTTTTGTTTATATGAAATTAGAAAGTGACGGATATATTTTAATCCTAGGTTTAACTATTCTTGACTTACACCTTATTTATTAATAAGACGGTACAGTATTACCCAACTTATATGGCGCGTCGTGAATCTTCGTTCGCACAGAAAAGAAAGTATGGCCCCGAAGATTAACGAAAGAATGCTTAAAACTTACAATCAACCTTAGATCACTACTATAAGGTTCATAATACACTGCAGCTGTTAGTTCCGTCTCACTCGCAAGTCACGCCCCACCTCACGGCGCACGCTAACATGACGGCAGCATTCGGCCAATAGCGTTTCCCGCGCTTTGAAAATGTATTTTCTGCGTAGGTACATCGGTAAGCCATATTAATTGGGTACTACTGTAAGTGCCTGCGAAGGTTTATTTGAATAAATGATTTGGAATTAGAATTTGAAAAAAAAAAAACATGGCGCTCTAACGTATTGCATTAATATTTTTTTAATATTAATTAAAACATAAAATCATATAAAGGGATTATTCCTTGTCTATTAATTAAATTTGATGAGAGAGAGCATAGCATTTATTAACTCGAAGAATAGCTCGACTGCGGAAGTACCTCCGCCTTACAGAATACCCCAAATAACTTTATGCCGTGTTCCTGCTCGTGATGTAAGTCGCCAGAGCTCATTGGGGAATGGGAAGGGTCGGTAACGCGTGAGTGATACCTCG
>OX596251.1:9832272-9921053 GCA_951394255.1 Polyploca ridens | reverse complement strand
CTCCTCATGGGCCCAATGTCTTTATTACGTTATTATTACGACATAATATTACTTTGGTGATTCTGTACCCATATGGTGCCAAACGAGACCCTATTACTAAGCCTCCAAAGTCCCTCCGTCTTTTTGTCAGTGGGCTGTATCTCATGAACCGTAATAGTCAGACAGTTGAAATTTTCACTAAATGTGCTCTGAACGAATAAACGCTATAGTCTACTCTTAACATTTGTTTTAATTGTTACAGAAATGGCATCACCGCTAGATAATCCAGATGTAGCGATAATACCGCCCCCTCTACCGCCGATAGCGTTCCTGCCGCCGCCATTATTGCCGCCGCTGCCGAGACCTCCGCCTCTCGGCAGGTTGCCCTCACCACACCCACAGAGGTATGAGGAACACATGAATATACATTTCGTTCAATCTAACTTTATTTTGATCAATGTGTTAATCAAATATTTCAGTTAAAAAAAAATTTAAATCAGCCTAAAAAAATATGTATACTTGATAAGTTATGAAAAATTAAATGTGGGCCCATGTGGTAGAATAGAGCCCAACCTCACTAGCGTGCTAGTGGAGGCTTGTGCCCCCGCAGTGAGGACGTATTGATTTTGATTCAATTCTATGAGTTTTATTATACTTAGTTATAAAATATAATGAATGTAATACATACTGATCTTTTACACGTAATATCTCTGAAGCTGGTGGCTTAAACACCAAATGCCTTTTTATATTTCTTTATCATCTGAGTGTCCTGTAATGATTTATAAAGGTTTCAAGGTGCGACAACGATTTTCGAAAAAAATCAAGATGGCGGCTGACCAAAGTCCAACTTCCATAAAATCTTCGAACCCCTAAACATTGTTAATAGATCTGAAAATAAACACGGTGTGTCGATTTCGACGGTCACTACGTATCTGTTTGTACGTAGGGACCGTCGATTTGTCGAATAGATAACACGACAAACAGATCTGAATCCGTGTGCCGCGCCGGGGCACGCAATTATTGGCAGTGCGATTAGAATGTAAATATTATGTAATGAATCTATGCTTGTTTTGAAAAGAGTACTGAGTTTATTGCCGGCTCTTCTCAGCAAATGCAACCTTCCGAACCGGTATTAGAGTACTAGAGTCAGACTTTGCATAAGTGCCTGCGAAGGTCTATTTGAATAAATGATTTTGAATGTTGAATAGTCAAGTATATGGAATATTGTTGCACCGAGCTTCCTATGTAGATACCATCTCGTGAATTTCTTATAAGAAAAAATAGTTGCTGCCTGTCTTTTTACATTCATATAAGACAACCACTATTATTCTACTACAATTAATTAAAATCTGTAACGAATTGCTACACAATTGAAAAAGGGAAAAGGAATATCATTTAATTTCTACCACAACACAAAAATATTTTTTACTATTATTTACATAGGATCAATTTAAAAACAAAGTTGCCCAAAATATCGTTCATTGGACCGGGTATCGAAATTACATGAAAAATAATTAGCCTTGAACTTAATATTATTTTTAATTACTTTATTTTTAATTGTATCGTGAGATAATGATTTAATCCTCTCACTATCTATGTAGCAGATACTAAATGCAATTACAATCTATCAATCAATCATCTATCTATCAATCTCAATTGTGTAATCTTGAGATACGGCAACAGGCGGGACGTCCCCGAGAGCCCCATTCATCGAACAATTAACCCAAAGAAGCGCAATGACGTTTATTTTGTTTGAAATCTATTCCACCTATTCCCCACCATCGTCAATGCGCTCTGCCGGGCTATTTTGTATCTTTGGTGGTAATCGTAACGAACACCATTAATTATTTCATCCAATGACGCGCACGCGATATGACGCGACGATGACCATTCGCGGGCCCTGATTGGATGAAATTTATTAATGGTGTTCGTTACGATTACCACCAAAGTTACGCGGTAGAGCCCCTGATTGGCTAAGTCAAGGACACACTAAACATTTAAATACATTGATTAGTCGGTACTTTTATTAATCAATGTAAAATCACTTACTAGTTGCCGAATTGGATTGCTCGGTATTACTACTCTAAGGTCATCACTATAACAGGACCACTCCGACTCAGTAAAATCTTGCCATCCAAGTGACGCCTTTAAATCATGTGCGTTAAAGTAAATTTTATAATGACAAGATGAAATAGTTGACGCTTACGATGGTGTTTATGATGGCCCTATAGGACTATGTTTTCTTTAACCAAAGTCCTTTTAGTTATATTTGTTACGTCAAAGTAACATCCCACCAAAAACATTTTCATGTAAAATGTTGCCGCCAAGACATATGGCTCGTACTGTCAAAAAGTTATCAGATCTCATGTAGAGCCAAGCTTATAACTACATGCAATTACTCTATAAGCCCTAACTTCACAACCTCTACACACCGTAGTCAAAATTTGTGGCTTGGCCGTTTCGCTACCGTCACATGGGAGTAAGGTGAAAAATGTATTCACTGTTCATTGCTTTTTTGTTATTCAATAGTTCTTATAGTATTGAAACGGCCAAGCCACAAATTTTGACTACGGTGTGTAGAGGTTGTGAAGTTAGGGCTTATAGAGTAATTGCATGTAGTTATAAGCTTGGCTCTACATGAGATCTGATAACTTTTTGACAGTACGAGCCATATGTCTTGGCGGCAACATTTTACATGAAAATGTTTTTGGTGGGATTTCACTTCTTTTTTTTTTGTTTGAAATTTCCAAGTTTTATAATTTTTTTCTTGTTTGTGTACTAATACAAGCTTACATACCAAATTTCAGCTTTCTAGGACTTCAGGAAGTACCCTATGAGTTTTGATGATCATCAGTGAGTCAGTGACGAAATCGGGTTTTTTTAGATATCAATAAAATCTAAAGTATAAGAGCTATGATATTGAAACTTAATATGCTTAATAAGTTCACTATTGACATCATGTTCCGAGAATTTTGTTTATCTGGTATAATCCAAACCCAAGTTGAGGGTTCAAAAAAACGACGAAGCGCTTCGAGAAAAGGTAGGTAGTGCCCTTTCGCTTCGCTTGGCTGTCTTGGCGGGGGGCACTCCCGTGCCCCCAGATTAACATTATTGTTTTACTAGATGTTGCCCTGCGGTTTTATCTGCGTAGATTTGGATTTCGAATGTATCTCGTTTCTAAGTTTTGGTTGGTTAGCATTGGTTCTGTAAGGCACATTGCTTTACAAGCACAGAAATGACACACGTGTATGCCGTAAGTGTAAGAGCTTGCTAGTAGTGTAGGTATGACCTGCGCAACTTGGGGATAGGAGAAGCACATGGCTCACATATTTTGGTCATAGTTGACAACTCGAGGACAACTTTTAATACAATTTCAAAGCCATTTATTCAATTTAGGTCCCACAATGGCATTTATGAAGGTCAAATGGTGTATAAACAGTAAAAAAATACGTTACTGCCGGTTCGGAATTCGGCCTTCAACTGAGAAGAATCCATCAAGAAACTCAGCAAGGTTACATTTTTAAATATTTTTTTTAACAATCTGACTACGTCATGGATTGCCATTTCTGGTCGCATTAAATGTAGTATGTATGTGACAGACATAAACTTCTTTTTTATTTATCTGTAGATATGACCGGCGGTACTCCCCAGAGAGCAGGTACTCGCCGGAGAGTAGATACTCTCCCGAGAGCCGCTACTCGCCGGGCACAGTGCGCTACTCTCCCGGTGCGGTGCGCTACTCTCCCGGCGCGGTGCGCTACTCGCCCGATGCGCGATACTCGCCGCACTCTCGCCGGTCGCCTTATTCACCACGATCGAGGCGGCGATCGAGGGAAAGGTAACTTGATATGATAATGAATCTTATTGCATTATGATAAGTTTCATCTGTGTCATCTATGTTTGATTGTATAATTATACTGATTAACCTTATCGTAACATTGATAACTGTTACAGATATCACGCTATATTTGTGACTGTAAAGATGTTACTCTAGAAATAATATGTATTATGATCTCCATTACACCATGGTGGTAGGCTAGTGATGAATTTAATAAAATTACTACTCAGGTTTAATTGAACATTGTAGTAGGTATAATACGTACCTACAATTACTAATAATTATTATTCTTGATGCAAAGTAATTTAATTGTCATTTACGAGTTAAAATAATTCACATTATATCGTCATGCGTTCATGGTATTTTGATACTTATGATCTTCTTGTGCGTAGGTATACCGAAGGTCGAGGATCGCGTGCACGTAACGGCCCAGCTGATACTGAAACGGAATACAATTCTGACAGCCCTTCCAGAGATCCTCGCCGACGTCCTAGATATTACAGACATTCGGGTAAGTTGATTATTTAAATGGTTTTTAATTATTTAAGTGATTAGGAAATTTGTACCACAAGTAAAATTCGTATCTTAACACTTTGTTCTTACACATAAACAAACGATCTTTGATTTTGGTAAACACAGATTTCGAAACCAATATAAATGATTGTATTATCATCCTTATACATAACATTTATAGGGTGCTGGATCGTCTACCGCACGTTCGTGTCGCCGCGTTTCTAGTATATAAATAGATTTTCCTTTATTTCAGGTCCTAGTTCCGGATCAGGATGTTCAACCGAATCCGATAAATGAAACAGTTAAGACTTTGTATGTTAATAGGCTATTTTGTATTTTAACATGATCTAAAAGATGTACATACGAAGCCAAAATGGTTATTGGGGATGTATGAATTACTATTAGGAAATAAAAGAACCTTAGGTTGTTAATACCCACCATGAGTCAGTGTTTCTGTATTAAATGGCTCATCAAATGCAGTCGAAGAGATCTCCTAATTGTGCAGTTTTTGCTTGAAAAATACCTTTGGAATTATTTAATAAAATCTTTGCCATAATACGAATTTAATCAAAGTCGATCAATTTTGAAAGACCATCGTTCACTTTACTTTTTGTTTCACTATTAGTTAGTTATTCATATCGGGTTATTCAAAGTACTTATTAATTATTGACCAAATTCAATTTACAACATTTTGCAAGGAAGTATAAGTAGGAATAGGTAACGAATTAATCAACAGAATGTATAATGATTTAACGGAACAGGAACAAATTGTGAAAGGAATATATTGAAATATTTATTTATACAAATAAACAAAACTGAATTTTTGAACTGTTACGTTATGAAGCAAAAATTTTGTTTTTATTCTGTTACAAGTTTTAACTTAATGTAACCATAGTTACAAGGTTTCGCGTAAGGTGTCACCTCACTCTTGAGATTAGCTTATATATAGATCGATTCCTAGCTAAAAAAGGGCCTTGCTAGTGCAATGTGAAAGTAGTCCTTAATACCGAATACTCATCTCGTGAACATTTCAATCACGAAAAGACGTTGTACATTACACAATTATATCACAGGATAAGGGTTCCATTATTTTAGAAAATGAATCGACTAGCTTCCTTAAAGTGACTAGAAATAGGATCTTCTTTAGAACCTAACGTGAGTGGCCAATCAATTGTGACTGTTTTTAAACTATATTCAAAGAAAATATTGTACTTAGCTAAGAGTACTGCAACGAGCATTTATGAGTTTCGTCCACATTTTTTTCTATGAGGCTGCTATTTTGGAAATTGATAAAATTATAAACTTCAGGTCTATAATCTATTTAAACTCATTAGTAATTTATTTTTATTGTATTCTCCAGACTACTGAAAGTCGTGCTAAGTCTATCTACCACTTACAAAATAAAAACGATAGTCGTATGAAGGAAGGGAACAGAATGTCACTAGACATACAGATATTCTTGGTGATTTTACCCATATTAATATATCTATAGAATTGACATAATTTTTATTTTAGCTACTTTGGCATCAACCAAAGATTCTATTCTATTCGTTTTCTGATCTTGTACCTGATATTTTATTTCTTGTAACATTTTGGTAATTTATCAAAATTGTGTTCCTACTACATACATTTCCTGTTGATATTTTTAAAACTAAGATATTCATAAATAATATATGGTACTTATAACAATATTGAATACTACTGTGCGACATAATATTAACCATCCAAAAAAATCAAGCAATAATAGAATATCGTGATTTCTGAATAAAATGTCTTTGATTGCAATCTTTAATTTATTAAACAATTTGTTGTTTTGTTAGTCGGTTGAATGTATTATATTGTAATAATTAGATATGATTTTAAATAAAATAACTTTATCTATTGATATTTTGTTTATTTTTAATACGTACGTACACATATGACAATCTATACCTCATTTCTAAATAATATAAGAATCTGAAAATATGTAAATGTTGATATAATATTTACATACACAATACATAATGTTAAATAATTAATTTAAAGGACACTGGTGCCGATTCTGTTGTAAATCGGACTAAACTAATTTTAGTCACATCTCATCTCTTTCATACGAACATGATTGAAAAAGGATAGAACATATTTTAAGTTGTCAAATTAATCTTTGCCGTCTTATTTTGCGTGTATTTAGGCGTAACCGCGATAGATGGCGACTAAATTTATATTGAAAACAAGCATTGGACTAATTTGACAGGACTAAATTTCTTACATCCTTTTCTTATGTCCTTTGTTAGAAAGAGACATAGTGACATTAAAATTAGTTTAGTTGTGAACAACAGAATCAGGGCCACTGTAAATTATTTTTAATCGTAGATACTCTATCTAATTATAAATCAAATAATATAAATGTATAAGTTTAATATTAAATATGTATCACTCATTGCTATATACAGACAACTGTATTATGTCGACTATGGCACAACATTCCATGGAACAAAGGTACCGGGTTCTGCCTTCGGAATCTGGAAAAAACAAGAAAAAGTTTTAATTTCAGTATGTACAATAAATAGTTCTTTAACTTTCGCAATCACGTGGCTAAAACCATATCGATAATTCAAGCTCAAATCATAGAAAACCCTGTTCTTATTGAAATTGCACTTCAATTTTACCACCTTTGGCTTCATCATCACTTACGCTAATGATATTGTAGTAAAACAGTTTTTTTTTTACTTCATACCTTTTTAGTAATATGATCCTCGCAAGCCATGCGTATGCGCGCAGATGTTGCAGGTGATTGGAATGGGAAGTCTAGGGGAACTCCAGCGTCAGCCCGGGCCGCTCGTATCGCTTCCTTTATCGCGAAGTAAGCCGAGCATGCTAGAAACAATGGGGGTTCACCCACAGCCTGAAAATAATACACAATTTAGTCATTTAGTATCTGTCAAACGGGCAATGTAACATGTCACATATCTAGTCTTAATACCTTAGATGAATACACAGCTCTTGGATTGGGAGCACCTTTGAGCAAAGATACATTGAATTCAAGGGGAATATCCCCAAATCCTGGTATCTTATAAGCGCCTGGCCCTCTAGAAAACAAAGTGCCAGTTGGAGAATATATCAGTTCCTCCATCGTAAACAGGCCGTATCCCTGTATAAATCCACCTTCAATCTGTCCGATATCTATGGCAGGGTTTAAACTTTCACCCAAATCCATTACAATATCTGTTCTTATGACTTGGTGATCACCACTTAAGCAATCGATTTCTACTTCAGTACAGGCGACACCGTAAGTGAAATAGTTAAATGGCTTTCCAATGTTGTTTTTGAAATCATATCCAACATCAGGTGTGGCATGGAATCCTGTAGCGGATAGACTGACTCTGTCAACATATGCGGCTGACACCCATTGCTCCCACGTCCCGTTAGGATTTTTTTCTTTATAAGGCTGCAGACGTTTTACAACAGTTTGACAAGCTTCCAGCACGGCCATGCCATTTAGATCAGATCCAGCGCTAGCTGCAGTAGCAGACGTATTGGGCACTTTATCAGTAGATGTTTCAGTAATATGTATTTTTGAAACTTCAATTCCAAGAACACGTGAAGCCACCTGGATCATTTTTGTGTGAAGTCCTTGTCCCATTTCTGTACCACCGTGAGAGAGGAGCACAGAACCATCTACGTAAATAAGTACTAACGCACCAGCTTGATTTAATAATTTTTCAGTGAATGCGATTCCGAATTTTGTCGGTACTATGGCGACACCACGTTTTCGCCATCTGTGCTGCCTGAAATCAAAATAAGTCATTAAATATATCTTACTATATACGTAGCTACTTATTATTGACTAAGTATGGATGACTTACTTATTAAACTTCTCGATATGTTTTTTCCTTTCTGCCAAATTACCTTTCTGAACACATTCATCCCAACATCTTTGTAGAGTACAGTACAACAACTCTTGCCCATAATGCGTCACATCGTTTTCTTGGTACAGATTAATTTTGCTGACGTACTCGGGGCTCATTCCTAATTTATGTGCAAGGTCGTGGACTATGTTCTCTGCTGCAAACATCCCTTGAGGGCCACCGAAACCTCGGAACGCTGTGTTTGAAGGTAAATTAGTTCTACAGACATGTCCTGTTACTTCAACGTTAGGTATGTAATATGCGTTTTCAAAGTGGAACATGGCTCTTTCAACAACCTGCAATATAAATATGAGATTTCAATAAATATTTGTCGTGGGAACCTAAATTAATATTGCCTCATTAGTCAGGCACGCTACTTACAGCTCCAGATAGATCAATAGAGTAACCTCCATTGTTGTAAATATTGACAACAGCACCCAAAAGTTTTCCCTCTTTAGTTGCTGCTACTTTGTATTTTACTAGAAAGGGGTGTCTAGTTCCAGTCATCTGCATGTCTTCATCTCTATCGAGCATACAACGTACTGGCCTGTTGAGTCTATGAGCTGCTAACGCTACAGGTAAAGCAATGAGCATACCTCGTGACTCTTTACCTCCGAAGCCGCCACCCAAACGCTTCACACGTGTCACAATTCTATTCATAGGTACGTGTAATATATGGCTGACTAATTTCTGGAATACAAGTTTATAACATTACTAATCTAAAACACTACAAAATTTGAAATACTCAACACATAAAAGTGGTGCTCATTTAAATAACTTACTGCAATTTCTGAAGGATGCTGACTTGAACAAAAGATTTCTAATTCATCGTCTTCTTTTTTCGGAATCGCAAACGCTGCATGTGTTTCTAGATAAAAATGTTCCTGTCCGCCCATTCGGCACTCGCCTTCCAAAATTATACTGTCCTTATTTTCGAAAGCGGCTTTAACGTTTCCTCTTTTTATAGTTTTAGGAAATTGTGGATAAAAGGAGTTTAGTTTGATTGCATCCTCCATGGTAACTATTATCGGTTGAATTTCTTCATACTCAACTTTTACCATTCTAGCAGCTGCTTGGGCTGTAACTTGATCTTGAGCTACAATGACACCAATCGTTTGACCTTGACTTAAAACTTTTTCACTGGCAAATAATTCTTCGTCGTGGAATATTGGTCCAATTGCGTTTTGGTCAGCTGTGATATCCTTTGCTGAGAAGAATGCAACAACACCAGGTTGTTCTAATGCTTTCTTTGGATCTACCGATAGTAATTTTGCATGTGCTTTTGTGCTAAGCACATATGCCAGATATAATTCGCCTTCTACAGAAGGCATATCGTCACAATAAATGGCTTCTCCTGTTGTTTGTTTGAATGCTGACATATGTTGTACTGGTCTACCAACTGCGTCACTTTTGACTTGTTTTTCACCGATCAATTCAAAATACTGTGAACTTTTTGGCATTGATCCATGGAATTGATTTGCGCCACTTTTATGATACGGTAAAATTAAGTCTTCGTGAATATAGTCCTTAGACATTTCTTTAGCAATCGCTAAATAAGCTTTTAAAAACAAACTCATCGTCAATGCTCTTCGAAATTCTACATTCCCTCCAGGTACCGATGGAGGCAGTGGTAATTCTTCTAGGAGGAGTGAATATGCCTTTTCCAACATTGTTTCGTTCCAAGTTGATCCTTTCAGTGATTTACCAGTATTTGTTGCTATTTTAGTCACTGGTGCCATACCACCAAATGCTATATTTATATTCTGTATAATATTTGAATTGTCTTCAAACTCAACATTTATAGAAGCCGTAACAATAGAAATATCATCTTCTCTCCTTTTGGCCTGTTTAAAGGCTTTTATGTACTGATATCTAGTAGAGAAGGGAATTTCTATGGATAACAAAATTTCATCTGGTTTCACTGTGTTCTTTCTATACCCAGTGAAAAAGGTTTCATCCATTAAAACTGAGCGATGCCCGCCTTGTTTACTTAAAAGGTTAAGTTTCACTTTCAAAGACATTAAAACCGGATTTAGATCTGAAATGGGACTACCAGTCATTATATTTCCTCCTATTGCAGCAACATTTCTAATCTGTTTGCCTGCAAAATAGTTAAGCATGTCTACAATAGTTACCAATGTCCTAGTTTTATAGTGAGGTAATTCAGCAATACATTTTCTGAACGTATTTTCTACTTCCATAAGCGTAACAGCGGCTCCGATAGTAAAGCCAGTTCCATTTTCTGTGATTGCGTTCATTTCCGGAACACTACTAGGCATTATAATAACTGGATATACAAAGTGTTTAAATTTTACTTCAACTCCAATTTCAGTGTTGCCTACAACAATTTTTGCGTCTGTATATTGTTCTTTTAACTTTAAAATGGTACTTAAATCCGTAGGACGATACCAAGTGACCTTCTTCCCGTGGTAAACCAGATATTCATTATCGTAAGCAGAAGATAATTTAAATTCAGGTGGAAAGATAGGCTCTTGACTTGCATCATATGGCAAGAATGATGATTTCTCAAAAATATATTCTGTTTCACTATCGTCCTGAGTTTTAGGAGTTTTATTTTTACAACAATCTTTTCCCATTGCGCAAACACCGTTTTGTGAGCCATTTGTAATTCCGTTTGTAGTGGTAGCCACTCGCTGTGTCTCCCAATCTTCAATAAACGTCTTGTATCCCTCAATAATGGCCCGGTAGCCTGTGCATCTACAAAGATTTCCTTGAAAAGCGACCTCCATATCTGAGTATTTTATATTATTGCAGCTTCTTAATAAAGTATACATTGACATTACAATGCCAGGAGTGCAGAACCCACATTGTGACCCGTGAGCTTTAGCGATTCTTTCTTGAACTGGGTGTAATTTAGTTCTAGTAGATCCAATGCCTTCCACTGTGGTGACGGCTAAACCATGCATAGCGCATAGTGGCGCTAAACAAGCATTTACTGCTAAGTGACTGAATACTATGATAAGGAATATTTACTTGACAATGCGCCAATAACGTAGACGGTTAACCTTATTTACTTCAAGGGTTATCTATCCGGAGTATTTCACAAACAAATAATATGGACAGTTCAAATCATTCCTTGATACGTGCACCTACTACTAACGTATGATTTCCTGAACTCATTACTTGGAACTATTAAAAGCCTACACATGACTTACACTCGCAATCTTTATGTAGGTAGGTAGATATTTGCATTTATTAAAAGGATACACTACTTTCTTCTCCTTACGATTGTACCTGGATATCATGACTGTGCAAGCTCCGCAGCCTCCTTCCGCGCAGCCTAGCTTTGTGCCTGTGAGACGAAGTTTCTTCCGGAGATACCATAGCAATGTCCATTCTGGATCAGGATTTTGTTCTATAACCTAAAATATAGTTATAGTTACCATAGATTTAGAATTTTCTACTACCGTAGGATAGTCACCTAAAGATTTACCTTTTAATTTATTTTTACGGGAAGATACCTACTGCTACATGTAGCCGAACAGTGATTGCAAGTTTATAAAATCATTGGCGTCAGCGTCCGAACCAAGAATCCCAACACACGGAGGAGCTTCTCTAATGCAAGAATTTAAATTAACTTTTTTTACACTATTAAATTAACTATGTAGACAGGTATGTATAAACTGAAATCATGCAAGATCTGATTGTTGCATAAAAATCCACGTTTCATAGTTGAAAACTAACAGCATGTAAACACGTGAATATCTTACGCTTGGTTTGTTTGTAAGTAGCTAGATAAAACTAACTACATAATGAAGTATACGAAGTAGTTATGATTGTGTGAGATGGGGCCTTCGGGTCAGTATTATCAGGGCTCAACTGGCGACCCTGTACAAATAAAAACAGTCCTATCTATATTCAAATGATGCAATATATTTACATCATTTTATAAAGCAAATTCCCCTTACATCCTGGGCTCAAAAATTTAAGGTAGTAGCTACTAATAGTTATAAAATAATGTGTAGCTTTGAAATTTCATTGTTACAAAATAAATTGGAAATGTATCGGTCTCTGTGATTGGTATAGGTTATTAAAGCACTTGTTTAACGGGTTTAACGGCCTTCTTAAATTTTAAGTAGGAAGGTATTTACCTCTTCCACTTCATGTCAGTATTGTTGACTAACAAGTGTTACATAATAGTCAAAACAGGTTCTGCGCTTTGCATCATTAAGTTTCGTAATTTTTTTTTACAGACTTTTTTTATTTTATACCTGAGCCAAAAAGGGCCTCGCGCATAGCGATTTTACCTCATGGTAAAACCGCAATCATAACGTGACGCTAGTTTATCTATGTATACTTTAAATCTTTAATGGAAGACAATACCATAGGCACATACAGTAGGTATATTATACTCCTGCATAATTCTTATGACAATATGTAAGTAAGTATTGTATTGTATGTACCTATCTTCCCCGACAGACAGGTATTACCTGCTACGCAGCTACGTACAATATAAATCCTTGTGGAAAAATACATACTAAGAGAATCTTTAATTTTAACGTACCAAACCAATTCCGACGAAATAAAATATACAAGTTGCAGTTTCAATGAGTTATAACGTCATATAATATCGATGGTTATAACTTACAGCGTTGCATATAATAATAATATCAACATGTTATTGTTATAAAAAAAAACAAACATGAGCACTAAATGCATGAGCATTATAAAATAAACCAATTTTGATTATGTCGGAAATAACATCTTGTAATTACCTATTTACTGTATTTTACTTTATTACGTCATAAATTGGGTGAAAAGATAACTAAGTAGGTACTTATACTTCGTTCGTACCTACATACGAAAATAAAACTAAAATTAGGCTAATTTTAGTAGGTTAAGGGCGTTAATCATCGCAACGACTTTAAAATCATTGGGTCTTTAATTACTTACCCAGTTGCTTGCTCAATATTATTGTTATTTTCAAATGTCAAGTTCTTATACATAAACTCACCTTCTTCCCGTTTACATAAAAAACGAGCTCCGTACAAACATCACCAATTTCCTCATCAGCATTTAAAATTCCCATGTTTCAATGTTGTCTATAAAAAATTTATTGTTTTAAAAAATGAACGAGTCTCACTTTCGTTAAAGATTGAATACTACTGACATATACTACTGAGGCGCGGAACACACTGACTCACGTTAACTCACATGCGCACGAGTCTCCTACACGCTACACGCCACTGCGCCGGGATGGTCAACTAATAAACTGTAAATATCTTGTTATCTATCTACTCCACATACGTATATGTCCTTATCAATTGTCCTCTTGTGACTTGAAAACATAACATTTCTCTTTGGCTGCAAATAATAATAATAACCTGAGTACTTACTTCACAAAAATAGCAAATCTGTGAAACAAAGGGACATAAAGATATGTTTTCAACCTACCCACGTTCCCTACCTAATTGATATCAATCGGGCTTAAATCATTCATAAAATGTAAATGTCAATACCTATAGAAACGTTAACAATAATAATAACGTTACGTTAATTATACCTACATGGGAGTATTTTTTTTCGTAGGTGGAAGCAAGATGGTGCGAACAAAATCGACATACAGCTTCTTGTACTATTATTTATTATTCCGTGATACAGCATACAGCCTATGTTACAAATAAAATAAAGCGAATATTTTCATATTTATAACATGACTTATTTATGATTGTGAATATGTAATCCCACCAAAAACATTTTTATGTAAAATGTTGCCGCCAAGACATATGGCTCGCACTGTCAAAAAGTTATCAGATCTCATGTAGAGTCAAGCTTATAACTCTACATGCACTTACTCTACAAACCCTAACTTCACAAACTCTACACCTTAGTCAAAATATGTGGCTTGGCCGTTTCACTACTACAAGAATTCTAATGCTAGTGATATGTGTGTAGACCATGTGTAGACGAAGTATTCTTCATTAAACTGGGTAAACAACACACAGACGTCTGTGGGTAAACAATTTTATTGCGGAAAAATAAGGGTATACGTACCTACTGTCTCCTTTTAAATCAAATCAAATAAATCTGGGGGCACGGAAGTGCCCCCCCGCCAAGACAGCCAAGCGAAGCGAAAGGGCACTACCTACCTTTACTCGAAGCGCTTCGTCGGTTTTTTGAACCCTTATAACTTAGGTTTGGATTATACCAGATAAACAAAATTCTCAGGATATGATGTCAATAGTGAACTTATTAAACATATTTAGTTTCAATAATATAGCTCTTATACTTGAGACTTTATTGATATCTAAAAAACCCCGATTTCGTCACTGACTCACTGATGATCATCAAAACTCATAGGGTACTTCCTGAAGTCCTAGAAAGCTGAAATTTGGTATGTAAGCTTGTATTAGTACACAACAAACAAAAAAATTATAAAACTTGGAAATTTCAATCAAAAAAAAAACATAACCATCTTACAAAAAGAAGTGAAATCCCACCAAAAACATTTTTATGTAGAATGTTCAACGGCCAAGTCACACAACATTAACTATAATAATAAAGAAATCGCAGTAAGGAACCTTAGACTTGGCACGACTTTGTCTAGATTTCATTACTTTTTAGAGATAAACAAGACATTTCATCGAGACTTGGCTAGTTTTTTACAGAATGTTTTTGATGGGATTTCACTTCTTTTTGTAGAAAATGAAGCGGCCCACCAAGTTGAATATTTTTTGTAAAGGCGGTATGTCGATATCTCGAATAGTTTGGTTGGGCTCTTGTGTTTTCTAATCAGGGTCACCAGGTACTCCAGATCTTCGATTATCCTAGTTTTTATAATTTTCCCTTTATGTGGTCATTAAACCCTAACTCTGTACCAAATTTCAGCTCTCTGAGTTTATGGGAAGTACTAGTTCTATTTTGATGATCATAAGTGAGTGAGTGAGTGAGTGAGTGAGTTTCATAAATGTGAAACTTTGCTTTCGCTTAACTTCGGAACTAAATGACCTACAGACTTGAAATTTTGGATTTTAAGTATGTGATTATAGCTTACTGGATGACGAAAATTTCTGCGTTCGGGTCTTATCCAGAGGTTCTCAAATAGGGGCCTGAAAATGCGGCGAAATAATAATAATAATAAAATTTATTTATTTCTCCCACAATAAGTTACAAATATAATACAATAGCTACATTAAGACAATAAAATACTTAAATTGCGGGAGACTGGTGCCTAAACTAGGCAGAGCCTGTATTTCAGGACACCAGGTCTCCACCCCACGGTTGACGTAAACATTTTTTTTTTAAATCTCAAGTATCTTTACAAAAACAAGAAAGGTATGTGGGATAACATGACAATTTGTACATAATTTTTAATATTGATTATAAAAAAAAAAGAAATTGAGGAACCACTGTGCAAGGAGTAAGTGTGTAGTAGGTGTGTTTTAAAAGTGTGTAGAGGTGGGTGGGTGTTGATGTGTAAGTAAGGGTATGTGCGTATGGGGTGAGTGTGAGTGAAGGTATGTGTTAATTTGTTTGTGCGATTAATATGTTATTATTATATTATATTAAATTTTATTTTAGTACGACCAATAGATTTTCAGCATCAATGTAGTTCAGCCTCTGTAGCCAATCCTTTAAAACTCGCAGACATTTTGTGTTATTTAAGCCATATATAGATATCTCTCTATTAATTTTATTATAGAGGTAGCAGCCTAGAAAGCAAAAGAAACGCATTGCAAATCTGGTAGCAAAAGGCGTGCTATGAAAAACAATGTCTTTACGTCTTCGCAAAGCCACTGAATCTGGGTCATATGGGTGTGATTTATGTTGTTTCATCACGATTTGCTGTATATATAGCTGACGAACTGTAAGTACGCCAGCCTTGTTATACAGGACAGTAGTAGGGCACTTAAAAGGAAGATGAAACATAACTTTCAAGATCGCTCGTTGAGTTCTCTCCAGCCCCAGCAGAGAACTTTTGTGTGTTCCACCCCAAGCAGACACACAGTAATCAAGTAAAGACTGGCAAAGCGCAAAATAAACACTCTTGAGGAGCGGAACGTCGGCAACATGCCGTAGATTTCTGAACACGTAGATTAGTTTCCTTAGCCTATCAGAAAGAAGATTGATATGACTTTGGAAGTTGAGCCTATAATCAAGTGTAACACCCAGATATTTCACGGTATTAACTCTATCAAGGATTGAGCAATTGCAATTAGAAATATAAGGAATTGCACAGGAGTGAATAGTTAGACTATAGGGACACTGTATACGAAAATCGTCCTTAATAGTAAAATTGACAAATTTCGTTTTGTCTATGTTGAGGGTAAGGACATTGTTGTGCAACCATTCCGTGACAGTATTAAGACCCATTTGAGCAGCAGAATAGAGGGCCTGCCATGAGTTAGCATTAAAAAGTAGGACTGTATCATCTGCGAAGGTAATAATCTTGCCACCAATAAGATTTAAGTTACACAGGTCGTTGATATAGACGAGAAAGAGAGTGGGGCCAAGTATACTACCCTGTGGTACGCCATAATTGGACACAGGTAGCTCTTTGCTCAGCTGCCCATCTATCTTAACGCTCTGTGAACGATCAGTCAAATAGTCACGGAATAGCTGCAGTTGCGTACCACGCACGCCAACTCTCTCCAACTTATCAATCAAGATTGGAACAGAGACCGTGTCAAATGCCTTCGCGAGGTCCAGGAAAATACCCAGCGTTTTACGTTTCTTGTCCAAGTTTCGAACAATGTAATCAGTCAGCTCATGTACAGCGTCGGAAGTGGATCTTCCAGACCGAAAGCCAAATTGTTGTGGTGACAGGATGTTATTTACTTCTAAGAATTTAATAAGTCGCTTATTTATTACACGCTCGAGAATTTTAGACATAGCTGGTAGTATTGATATAGGTCGATAGTTGTTGACACGGTCTCTGTCACCGCTCTTGAAGATAGGACAGACAATAGATTTTTTAAAGGCTTTTGGAAAAACACCAGTGCTAAGGGCCAGATTGCAGATATGCGTTATTGGGTGGACAAGTATAGACTTGTAATTTTTTAGAAAAGCACTGGATATATTATCACAGCCCGTAGCAGAGCTATGCTTTAGAGTGGTAATGAGTGAAGATATTTCCTCTACATCTGTGGACAAAGCCACCATTGAATTGACTGTTGTGTTTATTGTACTAACGTGCGGGGCTGATTGTTGTGGTGGGCTGCAAATAATTTTCTCAGCAAGTGTCCGACCAACATTCACAAAGAAAGAGTTAATAACGTCAGTAGATTGACTACTTGTAATTAGTTTACTAGCTGTTTCCCTGTATTTAGTTCTATTAGAAATATTGTTTATAACTTCCCAAATCCTTTTCTTATTAGTATTGGCATTCTTTAACTCAGTTTTCTCAAAATTCCTCTTTAATTTTTTAAGTAAATTGTTACAATAATTTCTGTATCTGCAAAATATTAATTTGAATTCAGCATTATCTGGTGCCCGTTTACATTTTTTATGTAGATTGTCACGGTGTCGCATACATCTCAAGATTCCAGGGGTTATCCAGGGTTTTAGGATTTTCTTTCGATTTGACACTCGTACACGTTTTGTATTTATATTAATAATTTTCTGTAGAGTATCAACAAGAAAATCAGCTGCTATATTAGCATCATTCATGTTCAATATACAGGTGAGATCCGTAGACTTCAAGGCAGATGCAATTCCTTCATAATTAACTCTAGTAATTTCACGGCACACTCGAGATCTAGGATGATTCTTTAGTAAATAGAATAGCACAGTTTCATGATCTGTCAATGAAGAATGAGCAACAAAAGTAGAAGCCGGTAATTGCGTTTTCAGTAGTACATGATCTAAACAGTTATTTTGACGAGTAGGAAGAGTGTGTGCAGGAAAAAGGCCATGAGTTGCTGTTAAAGTTAGATAATCAGATTTAAATTGATCATGATTATTATCACCTATATTAATGTTAATATCTCCAGTTAGGATAATGTTTTTGTAATGTTTAATATGCGTCAAAGTAGTATCCAATGACTGAAGGAAGTTAGATAAGTCTCTAATGGCTGGAGAACGATAGATTGTAATTATAGCAGTATCATTAATTTTTAAGAGCAAACTATTTGCATCAATGACTTGGGGTTCCTCTACAGAAAATGTTAAGTGATTATTGATATATAATACCACACCATCATTTTGTGTCTTATTATTACTAGACGAGTACAAGTGATAACTGGTTCCAGTAAAGGATGGTACGGCAGTGTTTGCTTCGCGCTCGACTCGGCGGGGGCACTGCCGTGCCCCCCGATTGGTAAAATTGAAATAAAAGCACATTACGATAAATAAAATAAATAGTTTGGTGGTCGATAACTAACTATTTCTCGTCCATATTGTTATCGTCTGAGTTGATTATAAAACTGAAAATGAATTATGCCTATTTTGCCTATTCTTCATCTATAAGAAACTCATCGAGAATTACCTACAGTGTTTTTAATACTAAAGTTTTGAGATTTAACGTCTTGGTGGTAAAATACATATTTTGATATTGATATTTTCGACCTAATTGTCATATATATAAAGTTATTTTTTCAGTGTCGTTTAAATGGTCTTGATCTGACGAAAATGATGGACGTAAATAGGCCGAAGGTGGTCGGGAACTGATAAAATAGCACTTTTTGATAAATGTTTGATTAATTAATATGAACACTTGCTATAATTCATTTATTTGAAGTGTTTTCTTTAAGTTCCAAGTAATTTTTGAACTAAAACTATTTAAGTTCTAAGAATAATGTTACCATAAAGATTGTTAGGCCACTAAGTGGTCGTGAACTGCCATGTTGACCGTATTTCTCATTCAAAAAATAATAACATGAATTACTTTCTAGATACCTGCAAATAGAACATCTGCTCAAATAGATAACAGTCGGTGAAAAACAAATTCCTTGGTTGCGTAATGATACCTAAATGATACCGTAGACATACCGGTTGGAATTAGGTACTCTGCACAAAAACACATAAAACCAATGATATTATAATAAAAAGAGGTAGATATCGCATTAACGCACGCTAATTTTTCCAGACAAAATCAGACAATTGTCGTAATTTTGCTTAGCGGCTGCATATAGCTATCTCTTTCTGTACCATACGTTCCGTATTATCTATCGCATTCAACTAATTCAACAATAACTGAACGCCGCTTAGTATGAGGATACCATATCTCTATTATAATATCATTGCATAAAACAGTGAAATCTAAAATGTTTATAATCTTGGTTTGAAATAATTGATTCAGAACCTGGGCCAGTAGACAAGATGGTTGTCGACAATCGTCATCGTTAGTAAACGATCAACCTTTGTATGGAATTGACATAAGAGATTGTTAAAAATCACGTGACATTTCGATTTGAAATGTCAATCCCATAGAAAGGTAGATCGTTTATTAACGTTGACGATTGTCGACATTAGTAGAAAACCATCTTGTCAGGGTATGAAACAGCAGTTTTGTACGAATCTCCCAACCAGTAAAACTGTGATAATATGCAATATTTTATCACTAAGTAGTGATATTAAAGTTTACCTATATAAGTAACGCTTATCATTGCTAGATGTATAAGTATCTGTGTTTGGAAACACGTATTAGTCTAAAGTTTTTATTCAAACAGTGATTTTACTAATATTTTTTCTTTTTCTGTGTTTCTATTTCACCCCCCTAACGACGCCAATGCTGCCAAGTTGATTGGCGTTATATTGAGGTGTTGAAGTGGTTGTATGACGCTGCTACTCTATCCGTCAGGGATGTTGCCTGGGTAAAAATATAATAATTCTAATTAGTCCGTCAGTTAGATTACCAAAAAATATTGGATACGTATTTTTTGCTTTACCAAATCATTAACAATTGACGAAGATAAAGCGCGACTAAGTTCGGGAGTAGGGGCTCGTGACGTCACTTGTTCCTAAAAAGTGTACCACACCGTGACGTCACGCGGAACTTCAACACACAATATCTTCGTATTTTTTTGTTTAATTGACAAAAGAAAAATTACGTGTCTAATATTTTTTGATAATGTAAATGACGGACTAATTAGTTTTTTTTAGGAAAGTAGCCTATTGCGTCGTGGAGTAAGACAAGGGGATGTCATATCCCCGAAACTGTTTACTAACGCATTCGAAGATGTATTCAAGACGCTGGACTGGAAAAGACGCGGTATTAACATCAACGGCGAGTACATCTCACACCTTCGATTCGCTGACGACATAGTTGTCATGGCTGAGTCGCTGCAAGATTCGACGGAAATGCTGACGGGCCTCAGCAATTCTTCTAGGCGAGTGGGTCTCAGGATAAACTTAAACAAGACAAAAGTAATAATCATATTTCCCAAGGGTCCGTAACCTTTAGAAATATTGGCATCGAAGTTGTTCAAGAGTATCTACCTTGGGCAGCCGGCTGTCAGAAAGCGCTTTGAATGTAACCAGCTATGGCGCCGCAGGTCGTGGGTTCGATTTCCACACAGGACATTTGTGTGCTTGAACATGTCTGCTTGTCCTGAGTCTAGGTGTATAAGTAATTATGTATATTATGTATGTAGAGGTAGTTACCAACAAAAAGTAGCCTATATGTAATATATCAGTTATCGGTTCCCATATATAGTACAAGTCCTCTGCTTAGTATGAGATCAGATGACCGTGTGTGAGGAATGTCCCAGGGAGGGGGTTCATCCTTACTCTTCGCAGATTGTATTCCAATACCATTCATGACCAGCAGCCTGTGTTGCGCGACTAGAAAGATCCTCGCCTGGCAACACTGCAGTTTTTCCAGAACTTGATATTATTTCCTCATGAGGATGTAAGCTTATGTAGGTTATTTGGTGTTGATCTCTTTTTTAAACCCATTGTTCTCTACAGCAAGGTAAAAGGCAAATGTAGCTTCTATATAACTTGTATTCATTCTTCCCACATGACCATTAAATCACCTGCCACAAAAATCTTCTCGTGAACTGATACGTTCATCACACGGAGGACAGAAAGAAGGTTCATCAGCACTGGATGTAAATCATCTCAAAACTTATCTTTCATATGAACCCAGTCTGAGGAGCATATGCGCTTATAATATAGCTTTTACCTATATCATTCTTCATTCATCCTCTTTACATCCGTCATGTATCCTTTCAACTTTTCCAACATCCGGGGGCACGGAAGTGCCCCCCGCCAAGACAGCCAAGCGAAACAAAAGGGCACTACCTACCTTTTCTCGAAGCACTTCGTCGTTGTTTTGAACCCTCATAACTTGGGTTTGGATTATACCAGATAAACAAAATTCTCAGGATATGATGGCAATAGTGAACTTATTAAACATATTAAGTTTCAATAACATAGCTCTTATAGGTACTTTAGATTTTATTAAAACCCCGATTTCGTCCCTGAATCACTGATGATCATCAAAACTCATAGGGTACTTCCTGAAGTCCTAGAAAGCTGAAATTTGGTATGTAAGCTTGTATTAGTACACAAACAACAAAAAAAATATAAAACTTGGAAATTTCAAATAAAAAAAACATAAGCAAGTAAAAAGAAGTGAAATCCCACCAAAAACATTTTTATGTAAAATGTTGCCAAGACATGGCTCGCACTGTTAAAAAGTTATCAGATCTCATTTAGAGCCAAGCTTATAACTCTACATGCACTTACTCTACAAGCCCTAACTTCACAAACTCTACACATCGTAGTCAAAATATGTGGCTTGGCCGTTTCACTACTACAACTTTTATCTGTCGCCAAGCACCTTTCGGTGTGTTCCGACAGCTGCACTTGAGAGCCAGTTCCTTGTAGGCTTTGTGTGCTTACCACCTTCGGCCGCATCATCACTTACCATGGTGAGATTGCGGTCAAACACAGGTCAATAAACAATAAAAAAAAAAAAAAAAAAAAAACAAGAACTATTGAATAACAAAAAAGTTATGAACAGTGAATACATTTTTACTCCCATGTGACGGTAGCGAAACGGCCAAGCCACATATTTTGACTAAGGTGTAGAGTTTGTGAAGTTAGGGATTCTTCATTCATCCTCTTTACATCCGTCACGCATCCTTTCAACTTATCCAACATCATTATTACCATTACCATTAGATAATCATAAATATATACTCCCACACCATTTCGCTTTACCACTTCGCACTAAAACTATTTATATCCTTATAGGGCCTAGTTGTGGGTGTAGAAGTAGATAATTAATAATGTTGGGTTGATTTTTTATACCTAGTGGTTAGGTTAACCTTGATTGTGGAACACTCTGTTTTACGACTTTTACTAGATTTCGACATAGGTACTTTAGAACACAATGCTTCACCAAGGTCTGTAATAGAAGCGTTTTACCTGAAATAAAACGCATATTAAATACTTACCTTATTTGAAACTTTCTATTTGAGATAGGCTTCCTTGTTTTCTGCTTTATATATACCTTCCTTGTCTACCTTATATTGCCGTCTCGCTCGCACATCCCCTTCCATCCACTCCAGGCAGAGTGGCGGGCGTGAGCCGCGCGCTCTCTGGTCATTGTGTCGAAAATACCAGGCAGAGTTAAAAACTAAAGTTTCAAATAAGGTAAGTATTTAATATGCGTTTTATTTCAGGTAAAACGCTTCTATTAAACACTTGACCGTTATTTGAAACTTTCTATTTGAGACGTGTTTGTTATCGCCTGGTAGGAGTGGATGCCAATGTGATTTTATGCTTAGCTCGGTAATAGTGGTTAAATGGTAGTGATTTGTGATATACCTGTGACCTACGTATTTTCCCAGTTTGGGTCATACATACGTGTAGGTACGTGTATACGGGCTTCAGAATGAGTCTGTTCAAAGGTATCGTGAGACAGAATAGGTATCAACAAATATAAAGATGTGCGATGTATAACCGAAATTTTATTTATAAAGTACAAACCAAAATATATAATATGACTAGCAATTTCTAAGTTCTTATCAAATCATTGAATGACATAGAAATACATTTTTATAAATAATTTTCATAAACATGTCAATGATTGAAAAAGTAACATTCAAGTAGGTATTTAATGAATCATGCGAGGATATTGTTACCCCGCTATTAGTGGATTTTATCGGCTATAGAACTGTCTAAAAGTATTGCATATAATAATAATAATATCTCCAATAGTCACGTGACCAGATTTAGAATCAGATCGGATCAGACTAATTTTGAGTTGCAAGTGGGCGTATGTTGCCCGGGAATGCATAATGCCAGCTCCAGGGATGAGTTATTCCATGTTGCAGTACCTACCTACTGTTCAAGATGTAGCTTTGGCTTGTCATCTCAATAGAATAAACATTTAGTTGGTTTTCTTCTATGATGTGTTACAATTCTCCGTGGGGTGTAAAATAAAAGGAAGAAATCACCTGGTAAACAGTAATTTATTATTAAATTACAACAACATTTTATCCACAAATGCTTTACTGAAAATACATAGTAATATAGTTTCAATTAAAATACAATGTTAACTTAATTATAAAATTGCCAACTAGACTCAACGTGTGGGTTTAGGGGTAAGATTTGAATTGGTTTAAGTTGAAATTAAAATTGAGCGCCACTGGCAGTAAAGGCTGCCAGTCCTTAAGTGGTTGTCCGCGTGTAAAGAACGAGACATTACACACAATGTAACAGATGGCTATAAGTATTGCTGTAGTTGGTGTAGAACATTGTTATTCGCCATCCTACCTCCGGAACGTGAACTCCATTTTAATTTACTTATGTAATATGTTATTATCTCCAGTGACATTACTACTATAATAATAATAGTATATTATTACTCAAAAATTTACCCGAATTATAAGTTCTAGTGTCCGGTCAAAATAATACATGATTTATTACTTTTACACGATGTAGTTTAAAACTGGAAAAGTGAGGTCATGCACTCTTCAACCTGAACCCAATTACAAAAGTAAGACAACAGTGCATTTGGTCTGGATATACACAACTCGTTACTATAATTTTGTTTATAAAAAATTTACACGAGTAATACGATCCATCGTAAGCAGTAAAATACTTTTTCCAAAATATGTCCAACCAGCACATGAGCGCTTAAAACTGCATACTTACATGTAGATTCAGCAATGCACATTTATTTATTTACATATCCCACAATGGGATAAACGGATTAAGTTTGAGCATCTATTTTAAGCAATCTACGGTTAGAAGCGGGGTTTGCACCAAATATGGTCATATGTCATGGCATACAAATGATTATATGGATCAATCTATGGAAGTAGAAAAGCTGCCAGAGCTCTGCACTTCAGGTCTGCCCTCCAAAATACACTTTTTCCAACGAAGAATTACTATACTCTATTTCGTCGGGATGAGTCGTCAAGGTCAAGGGGTTTTACCAATATCTAGTGAAATTACATTTGATTACTTTAAAATAGTACTCATAATATTTCATGAAACCTCGCTCTGTCATAGTATTCCTTTAATATATCGAAATGAATACCATTGAGAATCTAATAAAATACCATTTGTCACCGAACTCATGCTATTTGAAATCTACTATAGTAAGTTTATACCCCGAGCCGATCTTGCTAAGGTACCAGTTATGGGGAATAAAATCAAGATAAGTGCTTGGCCCTTCGTGAAATATTTGTTAATGATGACTTCGATCTAAAGACATACAATTTTCAACTACGTATATGGAAGATCCATAAGCAAATAAATCTATTACAATAATTATTGTATAAGTATTAATTGGTGCAGGCGTACCCGCTACGCAAGTGCTACTCTGACGGTAGTCGGTAATCAGTAACGATAGACGATGAAATAATAAATGAAACTTAAGTTACATTCATAAGACGACGATATGATTCATCAGATGATTTCGTCACCCTTGTTCCGAACCGAAGGCCTTATTTGAGGTTTGTAATGCTTCAAAGATGAAGAATTCTTTGTGATTGTAATGCAACTGCTGTTTCTAGCTTTTAAAACACTTAACTGTTTAATAATGATTCACAGGCTTGATTTGATTACATATTAGACTAGAAAATGTGAAGGTAGTTGCAAGTGAATCAAAGAAGTATGCCGACTCAAGATAGTGCAGACTCGCTTGGGATAAGACAAATCTCGATAGGTTTAAACCGATTATATAGGTACTCCAATGTTTTGAAAAGAAAAAATAAATAATTTTTCAGTATCAGATTAAACACCCAAAAAGAGATAAGACTTACTTGGAGCATTGCTATTAGATTATCAAGATTATTTTACAACAGAGATAAGTAAGCCTCTGTAAATTTTTATTTATTCTTGTTTTAGAAATAAAACATAACAACATTGGTAAACAGGAGAGTCGTTCAAATAACCGATAATACATATTTCTTAATCCCAATGTGTTACCCAATTGTTTAATCAAACAAAGTTTCAGTAAGAAAGTTTGCGAGACCGAGAGGTAGGCAAATAAATACCTATATATATATAATATAGTTACCATTATTGATCGATAGACCCGTATGTGCGTCGCACACATTTGCTATTGAAAATATGCCTGATACATCTATCTACCTTACACAACCAGGGTTGAAATAAATCAGACACGTTAAAAAATATTTGTCCATTATTACAGTTATAAAAAAGGTCAGTGAAACCCGCCACTTGGATCAGCAGAAATTTTTCGATGGCGCAGGTTCGACTCGGTATCTGATAATATACTCTTATTACTGAACCGATTGATTTGACATTACCAACGTTGGCTTTTGGTAAACTATATAGGCAAAGACCGTGTATTTTCTGTATGTAAATCGGGGGTGCTTTGATGTCACCACTACTCTGGTAGAATATTAGTAATTGAGCCGATTTGTCTATGTATTGGTCTTTGATATAAATATGTAGTTTGAGTATCTCGCAAAGGACTAGAATGCCAAGAACCCCGCGAGGGATGATTCTGTTTGTTATGATCTTAAATTTATCATTTTAAATGAAATTTAAGCTTCTTAAATAATAATTTCTGAACATATTATGCTTAACTGTTTAAGTTATAGCTCATATATATATAGTGTTCGATTAATATTTTAATTTAGACAGGTTTACGCTATCTAAAATAGTGTAGTGGATATATTCTTTCGGGGCCCCGTGTACTCTCATGGTAAAGACGGAACTGAGCGTAGGACTTTGAGAGTATACATTTAAAGCTATCTGGCCCCATGAGGGTTGGTTATGTTAGAAAATGTGCGCAAATGCGCAATATACAAGTAAAGAACCCTACGAGGGATCATTAATCACCTGCCCTTGCGATGGTTGATTATGATGGCGAATGTGCAAAGTTGCACAATATCTATTTAAATACCCAGCGAAGAGAATATGCCTTGAGTCCCCTTTTCTTGCGGGCAAAACTATACTGAAAATCTTAGCCAGCTTCCAAAGCTGGGAGCATTTGATTCTAGTCTATTGAAAGGAAACATATATTTGAACATCATCTGCCTTTTGTTCTGTGAGGCAAAATATTCAAGAGGGTACCCCGCGAGGGTACATTTCAATTCATGCCTTTCAAGAGTTTGATTATTATGGGTAATGTGCGTACGGAGTTCGGGCACAACATCCAAAGATTACCCCGCGAGGGTAATATTTCAACTCACCTACCCATGCAAGGGGTTGATTATTATGGGGAATGTGCGTACGGAGTACGGGCACAACATCCAAGAGAGTAACCCGCGAGGTTACATTTTAAGTCACTTCCCCGCGAGGGTACATTTCAATTCATGCCTTTCAAGAGTTTGATTATTATGGGTAATGTGCGTACGGAGTTCGGGCACAACATCCAAAGATTACCCCGCGAGGGTAATATTTCAACTCACCTACCCATGCAAGGGGTTGATTATAATAGGGAATGTGCGTACGGACACAACATCCAAGAGCAATACCCCGCGAGGGTTGCTTTCAAGTCACCGCCCCTGCGTGGCTTGGTATTTGGATCAGCTCAGACTAGCCTGCGAAGCCGGAACATTTAATCATTTTAATTTGAAGGCAAACATTTTACCTTTTAAAACACTATAGTTAGTGCCTAGTGGCTCGGCTGACATTAATGGTAAACAGGCATTAATGGCAAAAATGAATCTTTTGGTAAGCCGATCACGATTCACGAACCCTCATTTCTCACTTCGATAATTTCAGACCACAAATAAGATGTAATTATTCAAACTACTTAAATAATAAAAATCTACCTTCAAAAATAGCTCGTAATGTTTCTCATGTAGGTTAGAATCACAGCTTTATTGCAGGAACCTCCGCAGAGGTTTATTATACTTCGCGTAACTTTAGCACACAAGACGTTACGGATTACAAATGTTTGCTCAAAAACTACAAAACTGGATTGCAATTAAATCAAATCAAAAAGTAATTTATTCAATTTAGGCCCTGATAAGGCACTTACTGAACTTTATACAGCTGAATCTACCACCGGTTCGGAATACATTTAACTGAGAAGACTCCGGCAATTGTATTCTACTTCATAATTGAAATACTTTCCAATGAATTGCTATACAAGTTACTTAGACGGCAATGCTCACGAAAATGACACCTTAACACCCCCCTGTGGTCTCGATTTATTTTAGTTCAGATACTGAGGAACTAGAATTACTTGAGCTCCAAGCAACTACTCGAATACGAAGTCTACGCTACCTTTTAGATCGTCACTATTCGAACGTTTTGATTTATTACAGTTAGCACTTGACGTAATAAAATATTAATGTTCAACTGCATGTGAACTAAACTGGAACCAACCTAGGAAAAACCTAGGAATAAAAATTGTATAGAGCACACACAAAATTATCAATAAAAAGTGGGTAGACTATAAGTATTTAAGAATTAGTTGTTCAAAGCTTGAACATAAAATTTCAACAATAAGTTTAGAATTATCGAACGGAAAAACCGTTAAAATTATGTACAATTTACTTCAATAAAATAAGAAGGTATATTACATTATGTACAACATAAAATTTCAACAATAAGTAATTATAATTATCGAACGGAAAACCGTTAAAATGATGTACAATTTACTTCAATAAAATAAGAAGGTATAACAATACAAATAACTTACATGTGTGCCTAGGCTAGGCTAGCGCTAGGCACAACCGTGCGCTGCAGAAAACAAAACGCCAATGACCAGAGAGCGCGCGGCTCACGCCCGCCACTCTGCCTGGAGTGGATGGAAGGGGATGTGCGAGCGAGACGGCAATATAAGGTAGACAAGGAAGGTATATATAAAGCAGAAAACAAGGAAGCCTATCTCAAATAGAAAGTTCCAAATAACGGTCAAGTGTTTAATGATAAGTTTTTCCTGTCCACCACGACAAAGTGTTAGGTTTTATTCTAGAAAGATTCTACTACGAGTTGAATAAAATAATATATGGATAAGATACAAATTCATATTTATTTAATATATAAAACTAAATTATAAAAAATGCTCACACTATTGAAACAATTTTGTTACACGGTTACTTTGTATGATATGATAACGCAACAACTTTGTTTGCATAATGTTGACCACAAACAAACTTCACCTTTTTACCTTAGTGGTATAAAAAAAAAAAAAAAAAAAACTTAATACAATATACATACACGATCCGAATACTCGTAAATAAATCGCTGGTCGTACTCCAAAGTGTGTTCAAAACTTAAGAATCACATTACAAAAGGTGCATCGGAATAAATATTTTGATAAAATCAACCGGTTTATCAACATCATTAAGGCGTACACGTAGATAAGTAATATGGAATTAGGCTACAACATTCCATGGTTCTCCATCTTTTGTTATTGTTGGATTTACCTGTAAACAATAAAAAGCATTCATGATTTTTATATCTTCTAGCACAGATTACATAATAGTTATTATACCTACCTAGGTAACTTTTCATTTCCACTGAGGCACAACTCAGAGTATCATGTTTTGTATTATGTGTTTTTTATTATGTTTGTTTTCATTATTTGCTTCCAAGTGTCGTCTACATTTAAGTACAGTTACTTATGATTATTTATCTATACATGGGTCAATCGATAACGTATTACATATTTACACACAAAAGTTTATTAAATTTTTTATCAGACAGTGGAATCATCGTGCAATAGTACCTAATGCGACAAATTATATGCTGCATATACAGGTCGTTGTTTTGGTCAGCGACGAGCGACTCAGGGTCGATAATACAAATGATACTGGTGCTAAAAAAAATATAAAAAAATACCTTATTTTTTTTTTAATAATAAAAATAAAAAAATAATAATTTTGAAAATCATGTAATAAGCCAAAGTGTAGACATAATACTCAACGGGAGTACGAGGGAGTAAAGGGGTGGGGCAATGGCGGCTTGCGCATAGCTCTAGTCTGTGCACGTGCCTAGTAACCCTACTTTGCAGTAATTTTATTTCAAATTGAATAAGGTATTTCTCAACATATTTACAGTATTTAATGGAATTAAGTCCATTTTTGGGGAATATATATTTTGTACTACCGCTCCTGGGTCGCTTGTCGCCGACCAAAACAACACCCTGTATACCTACCTAGGTATCCTACACCCTACAACACCTCTTTGGGTGTGGCTTTTGTAAAAACCCTCCCTAGTAGATGCCGATATTAAATATGCGTTGCGACCATGTGCTTTGATTTTACTCGATCAGTTTCTCCTTTTATATTTTGGAAGATAGATATAATTGCAGCTAGAAATTCTTCTGCACGTGTGTATGTCACTGAATTCCTCCTAAACGGCTGGACCGAATTGAATGTTTTTTTTTGTATGCGGTTGGGTGGCGCCCTGGATGGTCGATAATATAACCTAGATACCGACTGCAGTGCCATCTGCCGGGCTGATTTGTGAATCTAAACCATCCAGGGCGCCACCCAAACGCATCCAAAAAAAAAAATTGTATCGGTCCAGCCGTTTAGGAGGAGTTCAGTGACAAACACACGTACAGTTGTTTTTTTTTGTATGCGTTTGGGTGGCGCCCTGGATGGTTTAGATAGGGTAGGGTAGCACCACTCGAACGAAGTCGCGTCGGGCAGCTAGTGTTTATATAAATCTGTATTTTTGTAACAAACCTGTTGTGTGATTTTATCTTCGCAAGCCATTCTTATACGGGCGCAGGTTGCTGGTGACTCAAGGACAAACTCAGCGGACACACCACTTTCCAATCGAGCTGACTTGATTGCTTCTTTTATAGCGAAATATATTGATGCTGCTAAAAATAGGGGTGGCTCCCCAACAGCCTGTAAAAAGATATGTCAATGAGCCCCAAGAGGTTTCTACTAGAACCCCAAGATAAACCAAAATGTTAGTACCTTTGAAGAATAAACAGCTCGTGGATTAGGAGCACCTTTTAGTAAAGAAACATGAAATATTTTTGGAATATCTGAAAATCCGGGAATTTTATATGCGCCGGGACCGCGGGATAGCGCTTCACCACGTTTCGAGAACATCATTTCTTCCATTGTGTAAAAGCCATAACCTTGCATAAAAGCACCTTCGATTTGACCTATGTCTATGGCTGGATTCAAACTCTCTCCTAGATCCATTACTATATCAGTTCGAAGGACTTGGTGATCGCCAGTTAAACAATCGATAATAACTTCTGAACATGCGACACCATACGTGAAATACTCATAAAGGTTCCCAGTATTTGTGTCACGATTATAATCAATTTTTGGTGCAGCATAAAAACCGGAGGCCGATAAATTTACTCTATCTACGTATGCTGCTGAGACCCAATCATCCCATTTACCATTCGGATTTTGGATTTTATATGGTTCAAGTCTTTCCTTCAAAATATCACAGGCATTTACAACTGCCATTCCACACAGGTCTGAGCTTATGCTCCCAGCTGTCGGTGAACTGTTAGGTACTTTATCGGTAGCCATTTCACTAATATGAATTTTATCATAATCTATTTCTAGCGCTCGAGATGCTACTTGAATCATTTTTGTGAAAAGACCTTGTCCCATTTCGATGCCTCCAATAGACAATAAGACTGAACCATCATTATATACTAGGAGTAGAGCACCTGCTTGCATGAGAATATCAACTTGAAATGATATTCCATATTTTGTTGGAACTAAAGCGATACCTTTTTTCTTCCATCTACTTTCTCTGCAAAATCAATATTAATAGTATAGGTGGGCGATACGCATAGGGAAATCAACCTTTTTAGATACTTAATAAAATTTTATAGCTAACTAGCTTTTCGCCCCATGGTTTTACCCCCATTTTAATCATCTAATTTACACCAATAGGGATTGAATTACCAAAAATCCTGTCCAAATTTATGTAACAAACCTAGGTAGGTAAGTATACTCAAAACTTCAAGTTTCTAACCCAAGCGGATCAGGTTGTACGTTGATATAGATCATCGTATCTATAGATTAGCTTCTAGCTTCGTTCCTGAGATATCAAATGTTTTCTCGGAATAAAAATCTATCTAACTGTATTCCTAGCTCCATACGAATCCGATCAGCTATTACGGCGTGATTGAATAAGAAACATCTTCCAAACATTTTTATTTATGTAGAAGTCATTATTCTAATGTATGCATGCAGTTTCACGTTATGTGAGAGACATAATACACATAGAGAATATAACGCTACGCTAATAATACATTGATAATATTGATGTCAGATATCTTGGAAAATTAGAGGTCAAGACCTACTACAACCTTCACTAAGTAAGTATTAATGTCTCGCAACTATGTTGTATGTTTTATACGGATATCGTTGTTAGTCCATGAGTATTCGACTACATACCTATTATATTCTTCTACTTCTTTTTTGCGTTGCCAATAAACAGAGCTCTCGATACATTCGTTCCAGCATCTTGATAAAGAGCAATAGCTGAGGGCCTGATTATAATGAGTCATGCTGCCTTCTTGGTAAAGGTTTATATCAGCCACTTCTTCATAAGATTTGCCTAAAGCAGCAGCAATGTGCCTTATCATTGTTTCTGCGGCTAACATTGCTTTAGGCGCTCCAAAACCTCTGAAGGCAGTATTTGAGGTCATGTTTGTTTTGCAAACATATCCTTCTACTTTGATGTTTGGTATAAAATAGCAATTGTCTACATGAGCAAGAGCTCTCTCCATCATCTGAAAAAATACATAACTTTAATCAAAATTTTATCATAATTACTGTAGAGATGAATTGCTTAGCGAGAAGGCGAGCATTTCTTATAGAACATCTGAATCGATTCATTATTTAGCTATACTTGTTACTTGTTACTTAATAGCCATATTTTTATTAAAATAATCACTTACTGAACAGGATATATCCATATAATTGCCTGCATTACTGTAAATCTCAAATAATGCACCCGTAATCTTTCCATTATCATCATAAGATACTTTGTATTTAACCAAACATGGATGTCTGTACCCCGTCACTTGCATATCTTCATCTCTATCTAAAACTGCTCGTACCGGCTTCTTCAATTTGTATGCAGCAATTGCAACAGGAACAGCTAATAGCGCTGCTCTTGTCTCTTTGCCGCCAAAACCTCCGCCGATCCTTTTTACTTTAGCTACAACTTTATGATTAGGTATTCGCAGAGTTTCGGAAACAATATGCTGAAAAGATTTTTATAATTAGTCACTCATATACTTTATAAGAACAACAAAAGAACTTAACAGATAATGCTTACAGCTATATCTGCTGGATTTTGAGTAGTAGATATGATTTCTAATTCATCTTCTTTTCTCACAGCATACGCGGATATTGTTTCAAGATAAAAGTGTTCTTGA
This sequence comes from Polyploca ridens, assembly GCA_951394255.1. NCBI lineage: Eukaryota > Metazoa > Arthropoda > Insecta > Lepidoptera > Drepanidae > Polyploca > Polyploca ridens. Next base: position 9,888,109 of record OX596251.1, on the reverse strand, counting down.
GCTCCACTTCTCACGCTGCCTTCTACGATATGACTAGATCTTTTAAATACTTCATCGACGTTGCCTTTATGAAGTATTCGTGGATAGCCAGAAAAATATGATTTTTGAGAAATAGCATCTTCTAAAGAAATTATAACTGGCTCCAATGGTTCATATGTTACTGTTACTAAATCTTTTGCTCTTCTTGCTGCACTTTCAGATTTCGCTACTACTGCCCCAATGACACATCCACGACTTGTCACAATTTGACTAGAAAATATTTCTTCATCTTTCATTATTGGACCCATTTTATTTGCTTCGTCATCTAAATCGGCAGCAGAAAAAAATGCTTCAAATCCTGGCACTGATCGAGCTTTATTAGCATCTATAGACTTTATTTTTGCGTGCGCTTCAGTACTGAATACAAGTGTCAAATAAAGTTCTCCCATAGTTTGTGGAATATCATCACAATAAATAGCTTCACCTGTTGCGTGTTTAAAAGCTGAAGCATGAAGTACTGGTTTACCAACAGCGTCAGAAACCTTTCTATTATTATCTTTAATTTCGAAACATTGCGAGCTCTTGGGTTCATGTTGATTCATTTCTTCTGTGCCACTTAATTGATAATTATCTAATTTAAAACCATTTTTATTGACCTTTTTCGAGACATATAAATAGTATTTGAAAAATAAGCTCAGGCAAAGTGATTTTCGATAATCTGCCATCCCACCAGGTACTGAAAGATCCAACTGCAACTCTTTAGTGAGTGAATCGTAGGCATCGTTTAACATATTATCATTCCACTCACGGTTTACTAACATTTTGGAGGTTTCAATTGCGCATATAGTTACTGGTCCCATTCCACCATAACACAGCTTTGCATGTGACACAACATTTCTGTTATCTTCAAGTTTTACATTGAACGCTGCAGTTACAATAGATATATCATCATCTTTTCTTCTTGCTTGCTTGTATGCTCTACAAATTTCCCTATTTTCCGAGAAAGGAATCTCAATGGATGTAACAATATCATTGTCATCTAATATCGTTCTCCTGTATCCTCTAAAAAACTTTTCATCTATAACAACCTTTCTAATTCCTTTTTCATTATTACAGATATTAATAACAGCTGAACATGCCATTAATATCGGGTTTAAATCGGATATCGGACTAGCTGTTATTATATTTCCTGCTAGTGAAGCCACGTTACGCACTTGATTACCAGCAAACCAATGAAGCATATCTTTTATGGTTTTAAAATTTTCTGTTCTGCCAGGGTACTTTTTAATGACCTTTTTTAAGAATATCGATATATCTGATAATGAACTGGATGCACCTATTACGACCCCTTTTTCTGTGACATCAGAAAAGTTCATTTCCGGTATTATCGATGGAGTCAGAAGAATAGGATACACTTTCTTCTTAAATTTTACTTCAACACCGACTTCTGAGTTACCAACAACTATTTTGCTGTGGGGAAGCTTATTCTTCAATAACTGTAAGTCATGGAAACATTTTGGTCGGATCCAAATAACATTATCTCCTCTAAATAATAAGCCAGACTCGCTATACTGGTTGTTCAATTTTAATTCTGGTGGGAATATTGGTTCCTGCGTTGGATCGTATGGTTGAAAGGATGATTGATTAAATAAACTATTACTGGCATCTTTTTCTGGTTCTTTGTTACGGCAACAGTCAGCTCCCATCATACAAGGAGTGTTATTTTTTTCATCAGCGTATTGCCTTTCCCATCCTTCCATAAAAGTTTTGAAGCCTTCTATAATCGGCCTGTAGCCGGTGCATCTACAGAGGTTACCTTGTAACGCAGTTTCTATATCACTATAATCAATTTTACTTTTATTTCTGAGTAAAGCGTACATTGACATGACAATGCCCGGCGTACAAAAACCACACTGCGAGCCATGAGCTTTCGCAATCCTCTCTTGAACTGGATGTAATCGATCCTGCGTGGAGCCGATGCCTTCAACCGTCGTCACCGCTAGACCGTGCATCGCACAGACAGGAGTCAAGCATGCATTCACGGCTATATGTCTAGATTAAGATTTATGTCAAGGTTTTTGTATAACTCCTTGGTTTGATTTCAGACAGATACTATTGAGGTACATACTAGTATTATTAGTTATTTATTAATATAAAACTAAATCGTCCTTATTACCTACGTGAAATGATTTAAATCCTGGGTTTTGCTAGACTTGCTTTTAACCATCCACATAATGAGTATGAGTTTATCATATCATTAAAACGAGTGTTACGTAAGTAACTCCGTGCAAGTCTTATCATCAGGTAAAAGGTATATAGCCTATGGGTATGAATAGGGCCAATATTATTAGTTATTGTTTAAGATTTTGAACTCAAATTCCATATTATAATTTAAGAGCGGGTTCCCACGGTGCGCGCTATCACAGATACTATGCGGTATTCCTCATCACATCAAAATCGAAGGTCCGTAAGCAATAGCATCTTATGTATTCAAACCCAAGTTCTGCTATTTCAACCATTATGCTGTTAGTAATACGGTGTAAATTTACTTGCGAAATGTGCGTGTGTATGTGTGAACCGGGTACCGTGAGAATCCACTTTATAAATTATTAGTATGTTATGGTCACAGATTAAGAAATAGTTACTACGTATAGGTACGTATAATGCCATGGTTAGTCATGATATGACTGCATAAATATTACAATTATTTAGGTACATGCTCAAGCGCTGTTTTGCCGTCAAGTTAGTGGCTGGCACACAAATTCACACAATTGAAACAACTGCTGCTGTGTAACTATACTTTTCTCATATTCTTAAAGGTAACATTTTGAATTTTTACTTGCTTTTAATTTTTTGCTTCAAAATTTAAGCGCCTATAGACTTCTCGACCATGGCATGGTTCAAGTCTACCCAGGGTAATTTAGCCTTGGGCAACTCGACCTACTGTCACATCGAACGAAAAACGTCCACCTCAATCATCTCATCCACCTCCATATTTCTTGTTCTAATATTCTTATAAAGGTTTCTCAACAGCTCATATCTGATAACTGATGAGTACTACCTATTATTTATAAAGGATACTTGACGCGATCTTCTTGTCTCAAATACTGGGAAACCATGACGGTGCAAGCGCCACATCCACCCTCGCCGCATCCATACTTCGTTCCTGTCAGCTGCAGCTTCCTTCGCAAGTACCAGAGTAAAGTCCATTCTGGATCAGGATTCGAGTCTACTACCTATAATTTTTACACACAAATTTTTTACATGGTTTTCAGGTAGGAAGGTACCTAGCAAATGTGTGGGTACATAACATATACATACCTACTACCTAATCATTTTTGCAGTTTTAGGGTACCTCAAAAGGTAAAAAAATATTCCTTATAAGATCACTCTCTAGTCCGTGTGTCACCAAAGATTTTCTCAGGAACGGGTGGACCTAGCGTGTTGAAATTTATACAAGATACTGAGGCCTATAGTCACTATTAGGTGCATAAAAATTAAGGCCCTTAGTCAACACGATAAAAATATATGAGCAAATTTAGATTTTTGCGAAAACTTGTAAGTAAGCACCAAAATGCCTTAATTTTCAACTTTCTTTATTTTTCGGAATTTTTCCTTTACTTGTGACCTTGCTTTTAACGAAAATTTACAATTCTAGGTGAACCGGAAGTACCCTATAGATTTTAGGTCGAAAACCTATAGGTAGGTTAGGTTAGGTATAGGTTGACCTAGAATCATGTTTGGCAAAAAGCAAGGTAAGCAGCACAAGTAAAGGGAAAATTCCGAAATATAAAAACCATTTAAATTAAGGTAAATTTTGCGCCTACTATTCATTTCACAGTCAATTTGTAAGGTTACATTTATATTACTGCGTGTGTGGGCCGCCGGTACCAGCGCTATTATGACCCATCATTTTCCTTTTCGTCATTACGTAATTAGACCCAGGAAATTTGTGCCAGTGTCTCCCGGTCTAGAAGGTATGGTTCTAACCATAGATATAATATTTGTTATAATTTTTTTGTCAGGAAAGGATATATCTGTTACAGACAATCAAAAGTTGATAACCTTTATAGAAAAACAATGCTAATCAGGAGGATGCGCAAATGTGACATAACTTGTACAGAAACTAATCATGTGTAATTAAAAGTACCAAGCAAAGAATTTAAAACGTCCAGAAGGATAGTCTTCTCTATGGGAACACGAAATAAACAAGCCATAATTGACAGTATTTAAAAGTAATAAGTTTTAATTAAAAGTGACTAAATCGCAATACTTACACATGGAAGGTTAGTTTTTTAGGTTTTCCTTGGTTTTTATAAGTGTTGTGACAGTATTTCAATATGCTAGTTGGCATTTTTTATTTAATCAGTACAGCGAGTATGACGCGATGACAGCCGTGCGCAGTACGAACTGAGTGCGATTTGCTCAGGAGCCCCTCAAGCGGAGTGATATTAAATGTCATGCTTTAGTAAGGCTTACTATCCATCTGGGTAGAGGCACGATGCCCTATGAAAATCTTTGGTACCAAGCTACATCATTTTGATGCTTTATCTTTTTTTTTTTCATTATTACTTCAAAATAATTTTTCATCACAACTTCATTACAATTTATTGCAAAAGGTCAAGTCAATATCGTACTTGGTATAGAGATAAACGTATTAAAAGTTCACTAGCCTATACTCGTGGATAAATACGTGCCCACGGTTATCCGTACATATACCTACCTATATTCCCCGTTAGTTCTCGCAAGGGATGCGCGTCCTATAATAACAATTAATGTCATTGTTATTTTTTTTACCGCGATCCAAAGGTAGTCTAACGTCTCTAATTAATAAAAATGGATTACCTAATTACCTACCTAGTTTAAGCCCATGATTTTTTTAGCTTATTTTGCTCACTATTTACAGAATTTACAAAAAAATTATCGTGAAATTCGATTTTTAACGTGATAATGAAGCTAAGTATCCTATTTGTCAGCTAAACATATCCCTCGCTATGTACACATATCAAGTGGTCATGCAGCCTTATGTGAGTTCCCTGTCTTCGCGAAACAATATCAAAAGAAGAACATTGTGCACAATATAGATGCATTCACAGCTGTACCCCGCCGCGGTATCACCCGTTAACCGTTCCCGGGATAAAAAGTAGCTTATGTCCTTTTCCATACGGTAGGCTATCTGCATGCCAAATTTCATGATGATCCGTTGAGTAGTTGAGGCGTGAAGGCGTAACAGACAAACAAACTCACTTTAAATTTTTTCTCAATTTATAATATTAGTCAGGATAAAGTTAGGATTATAGTTAGGATAACCTAGATATCTAATTATAAAGTACCCACACAATGTTTATGTATCAAAAGGACACTTACCTTTTTGCCATTGACGAAAAATACCAGAGTTGATTGTACATAATTAGGTAACAATTGCTGCACTGCTGTCAAATCCATTATCACATAGGTACTTAATAGATACAAATAAACTAAACCAGTTTGTTTTTATGAAACAAAATGATTTGACGAAGTGTCCGCATTGGTCGAATGCTCTCGTGTTACTGCGGTACTGTGCGGTAAGTACATACTTGCTGAGCGGCTGCCTAGCGCCTAATTCTGTCAATAAATACAAATAAAATTGCAATCTTGATTTACCTTTGTATAACTAATGAACTAGCTTCTGGCAGAGTTCATTTTATAGACTGTCGTATTTGAGTCGTTTAAATACTATTAAAACATGATTAAGCAATTGGAATTGATAAGACAACATGAGATGAAATAGGTACCTACGAACAAATTACCTACTTGGCAAGATTTTTTTGTTATTTTTACTAATTATGTATATTAAGTACGTGTTTATAAACAAAAAGTAGGATATAACATATGATATAAGATGTCTGGTTTCCATTTTAAACTCTGCTTAGTTTTTTTTTTTTTTTTTTTTTTTACTATTTATAGGCCTGTGTTTGACCGCAATCTCACCATGGTAAGTGATGATGCGGCCGAAGGTGGTAAAGCACACAAAGCCTAGAAGGAGCTGGCTCTCAAGTGCAGCTGTCGGAACACACCGAGTTTGCTTTGAGATCAGAAATGGGACGGGCCAGTTGGCGCGGTTAGCGCAGGTCGTGGGTTCGATTCCCACACAGACATGGGCGTAGCGAGGTACGGGTAGGAGGGGCAGCTGGCCCCCTTAGAAGAGCGGTCGTTCGCTGGTAAACTGTAAAACATGTGAAACTCATGTTGAAAACAACGATCAAAACAATATAATCTAGAATTTTCTTTGTCTGCCCCAGATATACCTAAAATCAACGATACTATAATTAAAAGAGGTAGATATCGCATTAACGCACGCTAATTGTTGCAGACGAATTCAGACAATTGTCGTAATTTTGATTAGCGGCTACATATAGCTATCTCTTTCTGTACCATACGTTCCGTATTATCTATCGCATTCACCTAATTCAACAATAACTGAAAGCCGCTTAGTATGAGGTTAGCATATCTCTAATATAATACATTGCCTACAATCCTGGCTACGCTCTTGCACACTGGGTGGGTGTAATTATTAAGTACTTCATCATCATCATCATCATCATATCAGCCCATGGATGTCCACTGCTGAACATAGGCCTCCCCCATTGATTTCCACTTCGAACGGTTCTGTGCCGCTTGCATCCAGCGGCGCCCAGCGACTCTGACCAGGTCGTCGCTCCACCTGGTGGGAGGTCGTCCCGCTCGGCGCTTTCCAATACGTGGTCGCCACTCGAGAACCTTTCTTGCCCATCGATTATCGGCTCTTCGAGCGATGTGGCCTGCCCATTGCCACTTCAGCTTACTAACTCTACGAGCTATGTCCGTCGTTTTCGTTCTCCTACGAATGTCCTCATTACGGACCCTGTCACGTAGAGAAATTCCGAGCATAGCTCGTTCCATAGCTCGCTGAGTGACTCTAAGCTTATTTATGCGGCCAGCAGTAAAAGACCACGTCTCTGTCCCGTATGTCATCACTGGTAACACGCACTGATTGAATACCTTTGTCTTCAGACTCTGAGGTATTTTGGACGTGAAGATATGCCGTAGCTTCCCGAACGCTGCCCAGCCGAGTTGGATTCTTCGGTTGACCTCTTTGTCGAAGTTGGACCTACCTAGTTGGACAATTTGTCCCAAGTAAACATACTCGTCTACAACTTCGAGAACAGTGCTCCCAACAATCACCGGCATTGGCGGAATATGAACATTAGACATAATTTTTGTCTTGTCCATATTCATTTTGAGGCCTACCTGTTGGGAAACTCTGTTGAGGTCATTGAGCATGATGTTCAAAGCTTCCAGCGATTCCGCCATTATGACTATATCGTCGGCAAATCGAAGGTGAGTGATGTGTTCGCCATTGATGTTAATGCCATATCCTTTCCAGTCCAAGAGCTTGAATACATCCTCCATTACAGTGGTGAAGAGTTTCGGGGAAATTACGTCACCCTGTCTTACACCCTTCTGCAACTGGATTGGTACCGTACTCTCGTCCTGGACTCGGATTGACATGGTGGCTTTACTGTACAAACATTTCAACACTTCGATATAGCGATAGTCAATTTGGCATCGCTGTAGACTCTGTAACACCGCCCATGTTTCGACTGAATCGAAGGCTTTCTCATAGTCCACATACGCCAGGCATAATGGCCTATTATACTCCTCAGTCTTCTGTATAATCTGGCGGAGTGTATGTATGTGGTCTATGGTACTAAAGCCTTTACGGAAACCGGCTTGTTCGGGAGGCTGGAAGTCGTCAAACCTACGTGCGAGACGATTCGTAATGACCCTCGAAAACAGCTTATAAACGTGGCTTAGGAGGGAGATCGGGCGGTAATTCTTCAATAGGGCCTTATCGCCTTTCTTGAAGAAGAGCACCACCACGCTTCCACTCCACACTTCTGGCGTTGTACCTTCGTGTATGACGGAATTAAATAGCTTCTGAAGGACTACAAGTACCGGTTTACCACCCGCTTTCAGAAGCTCTGTTGTAATTCCATCTTCACCCGCCGCCTTGTTGTTTTTAAGCTGTTTCAGAGCCATTCTAATCTCGTACAGGCTGACGTCCGGGATATCTTCGGTGTAATGTCGGGTCAACTTTGCTCTTGCGTCACTAACCGGTAATGTATCTGGTTTCTGTGACGAGGTGTACAGCTGTCCATAGAAATTCTCGATCTCTCTCAAGATCTCTGGCTTTGACGTTATGATGTTGCCGGTGTCGGTCTTCAGCTTGGTCAGTTGGCTTTGACCAATAGACAAATCTCTTGCGAACACTTTAGAACCTTTGTTCTGTTTTATCGCCTCTTCAATACATGACGTGTTAAAGAGGCGTACATCGTGTCGCATTGCCTTTGAGATCTGCCTATTTAGCTGCCGATATTCGGCTGTATCAGCTGAAGACTGCAACTTCATTTCACGTCGTCGCTTCATGAGTTTGAGAGTCTCATCCGAGAGTTTTTGGGTTCTATTCGTGCGGTGGGTCTTAAAGAACTTCGATCCTACCGCATGGACAGTTTCCACGAGCCTGTTGTTTGTATCGTCCACCGTCACGCAATCATCCAGGCATTGGAAGCGATTATGAAGTTCGAGCTGAAAGCTTTCAGGGTCTTGGATATATGCAGATTGGGGTCGGAGCGTAGACTTTACCAGACGACATCTCTCCACCTGGATGTTCAGGTTCAGTGTGCCTCTTACTAACCGGTGATCGCTGCCGGTCTTAACCCTGTTGATCACAGAAACATCACTGAAGATTTGCCGCTTTGTCGTCAATATAAAGTCTATCTCGTTTTTGGTGGATCCATCGGGGCTAATCCAGGTCCATTTCCTGTGCGGCCGCTTTTTGAAGAAAGAGTTCATCATAAAGAGTCCCTCCAACTCCATGAAGTCGGCCAACCGTTGCCCCCTAGGGTTCCTCTGCCCAATTCCAAACTGCCCCACTCTCAGCTCATCGTCATTCCTAATGCCTAGCTTCGCGTTAAAGTCCCCCATCAATACCATATAGTGAGTTTTAGAGGCATGTATGGCTCGTGAGATATCCTCATACAATGTCTCTATCTCGTCATCTGGGTGTGATGAGGTCGGAGCGTATACCTGAATGACCTTCAGCGAATACCGTTTGGTAATTCTGAGTATCAGGTATGCGACTCTCGGTGAGACACTCTCTATCCTCACTATATTCTTGATGAGGGGCCTGCGGACAATAAACCCGACACCACCCTGTGACAGGTGATCACCCTCCCGGTAGTAGAACAGGTTACCGGATTTAAGGATTATCGAGTCCTCCCCCTCTCTTCGGACTTCTGATAATCCCAAAATATCCCAGCGCAACTTGTCTACTTCTTCCTCCAGCTCAATGAGCTTCTCGTCGGTCCTCAGAGTCCGTGCATTATATGTTACCAGGTCCAGTCGTCGATGTTGGTAGCCGGATCTCTGCCGGAGACTCTTAGCACCCCCTGCCCCGCCGTTACCGTGACCGCTACCGTAGCCCGGGATAGCGGGGCCGCCGGGGACTGGGGGCCGTAGTTCTGTTTGTGTTACCATTTGAGGGGGGGTTATGCCGTAATCACCACGCTTGGCAGGCGGGTTGGTGATCGCAGTAATGATGATGTATCACAGATGGACGCTGCTGCCCGTCCACTGGTGCATTCCATTAGTCGCCTTTTACGACACCCTCAGGATTGGAAGGGTTGGCCCTATTCTATGCCGGGAGCCACACAGCAAGTACTTATGTATTTAGAAATAAAAAGTTGTAAGTATATACATATGTAGTAGGTATATCAGTTATCTGGTTTCAGTGTTCGCAACCGTACGATAATTATCGTACATGTACGATAATTTCATAACTACGTACACACGGCTACAGATCAAGCTATACATTTCCAATATAACAATGCGAGTTCAGCTTATACTGGAAATGTATAGCTTGATGTGTTGCCGTGTGTACGATGTACGATGGTACACGACTATCGTACGCAGATTGTACGATAATTTCCATTCTGATGAAAAATTTTATGATTACTCAGATAGCCAATAGCCCATAACAATTACAGTTGTTTTTTAGTGTCAGCACCATCTATTGGCTCATTTCTTTCTTAGGAACATATTAGGAACACATGCTGTTGCTTCATGGCGCAATTTTGCTACTGTCTTCCAATCAGTGATCGATATCGTCGTTCGATGTGGTGGAGTGTTGGCAGTTATTGTCTTTTCGAATTTGTATATAAAATATTAAGTTTCATTAATATTTGTGTAGTCTGTTCTCGCAAATATAGAATCTATTCAGTTAAACTTTAAAAAAATATGCTTGTTTTCATGTGTCTCTATCCTTTAAGATTTTTTTCTTCTTTATAAATTCGTGATGTTGGCGCGAACTATATTTTTTTTCCATTTAAAAAACCAGTTTACAAGACTTAAACTATAAAGTATTTGCAACATACTTATTATTGTCACGTTTCATATGATTTTCTTAAAGTATTTTAGCCATTTTCCTGATGGATACGATAATTTTGATCCATATACGAGCATATACCATAATTTTACGGCCCTGGTACGATAGCTGCCTGGCTTCAGGTTGTGAACACTGTCTGGTTTCCATGTGTGAGGAGTACCTGATAATTTATTAGAAAGGATTAAACATTGGTATTTTTTTGTAAATCAAACTCATGATGTGTTGGGAAAAAAACTCTGCATATAAATAGCCCATCTCACAATCTCATACAAAACTGAAATTGATTAGAATAAATTGGTAGGTATAGGTAATGTGTACTTCCCTACCACATAAATTAAATAACAGGTAATTAAGAACTTATCGGACCACGCACAGTAGGTTTAAGGTTCCATAGGATGTGCTAGGAACTAACAATAGGACGTACTTAATACCTATTATTTTTTCTTGTCATCTCATTTTATAGGGTTTTGTACCCAAAGGGAGAAGATAGAGAAGGAAGAGATATTTATCGATTAATTACCAAGGATCGCTAATGGTTTCTGATAAGGATTAACGGATATTACCTATAATATTATTTTTTACACACTTACGGCGCCACTACAACTGCTCGTCAAAAGCGATGATCATCAAAGATTTTATTTACTCTTATAGACAATAAACGAGTCAGCTATGCTATTCTGTAAAAGGTAAATCATCTCGAAAGTCATCTCGCAACTCACCTCGCAACTCGATTTGGCGCTGAATTATGTTTCAGAATATCAAATCTTACTGAAAACCGTCAAAATACTCACCTGTCGTAGTAGATCTCACTTCCGTCATCATTCGGTGGCGCTTGTGTCGTACTCACTGATTTTAAAAATATGAAACTCTAATCTCATCGCGGATTCAGAAGTGATATTGCAAATGAACTTTACAGAATAGCACTGCAGGCTTTAACGCCTTATTTATTGACTTTCAAAATTGCAAGTGGCCTTAACCGGGATACTGGCCAAAACCGGGGCTCCTGCCCTATATAAAAAGGAAGCTAAAGCAATATTGCAAATGGAATTCATTTTTTCGAATTCTCGGCAGATCTTACGTCATTCCAATATTTTTTTTGGTAAAATAGTCACTCATTATTATACAATTCAATTTATTAAAAGGTTCGGAATTGATGAATTGAATAAGATCTGCTGTGAATTCGAAAAAAAATATTCCTTTAGCAATATTGCTTTAGCTTCTTTTTTAGCCCTCTGGAGGTACCTAAAAGATAAATCTATATATATAAAAGAAAATCGTGTTAGTTACACTATTTATAACTCAAGAACGGCTGAACCGATTTGCCTGAAAATTGGTGGGGAGGTAGCTTAGAACCAGGAGACGGACATACTTTAAGATAGAGTGGGGTAGGGTAGGATATCCCTTGAGTACGCGGGTGAAACCACGGGGCGCAACTAGTACCTACTTACCTACTAATGATAAGTTATATTGGTTGTTATATGACACCATGCATATTACAAGAAATGACGGATTAGACACGCGCATACATTTTATTTCTTGTGTCTCATAAGACATAAGTCTTATAATGTACAATAGGCCTTACAGAGTCTCATACCTAATTAAGTTTATTACCTATTATTTTACGGAACCCTCCGTGTGCTCGTTAGACTCGTACGTGGCTTGTTATTAGTCAAATATCAATTTAACCAACCGCAAAATGAGCTTGTTTGTAGGTATTTCACATTATTTCATAATAAGTAATATTGTCATGGGCGTACCCAGCTTCTGGCCCAGGGGGGGGCACAACAGTTTTTTTTTAAGCCGGGTTCCCCGCGCTTGTTTTGCCTTACACACAGCCTTTTTCAGGCTGTCTGACCCGCTGTCCCCAGTGAGGGCAAAATTGTCCCGGTTTAAAAAAAAACAAAAATCTGTTTTATAAAATAAAGCCATTTTGATTAACAATAACCATTCCTCCATCCCTACTTTACTTGAAATCTAGACCCGATATTTTAAAACTGATTTGTTCTGCATATTAATACGTAACAACTGCTTAGACGCAAAAATTTAGAGAAGTCAAGTCACTAAGGCTAACATAGTTAATGTTAACGCATAGTATATTGTAAAGTATGAACTTAAGTACAGTAGGTATGTAGGCATACGAATTCCAGGGGGGGGCAGCTGCCCTCCCCTGCCCCCCCTGGGTACGCCCATGAATATTGTTAATAAATTCTAAATTATTTTTGCGGTCTAATCTAAATAATGAATTCATATTTTTTTAAACATAGAAACGTACATATATAACTATTTTTTATACCTAGATAGGTAAGTATGTTGTCCAAACCATTTAAATTCAAAGTGTGCTACAAGCTTTTTTTATTTATTGACACGTTTTTATCCTTCTTTTTTTCTTTGACGGACCAGTTGGCGCAGTTGGTTAAGATCCAACTTGCCGCGGGTCGTGGGTTCGATTCCCACACATGCATTTGTGCGCATGAACATGTCTGTTATGTCCTGAGTCTGGTTCTAATTATGTATATTAAGTATGTATTTACAAACAAAAAGTAGTACATATGTATTATATCAGTGGTGGTCATTGTACAAAAACTTTTCACGGACTTCTTGCGACATCGCTAACTGCAAACTTTGACCCACCTCCGAGGAAGGGTCGTTACAACGTTTGTGATCATGTTTTGACATCTTTGAATCTGACAGATAAGTTTTGGCTGAAAATGGAAAATTCAAACGGGAAGCGATAATTATATTTTTTTTTATTCTATACTAACAGGCACGAGAATATTTTGTCAGATTAACTTTGTTTATATATTTAACTGAAGGAAAAAGATAGGTTGGGACATAATGACATGTGACAAGCAGGCGAAAAATGCCATTTTTGTATCTAATATTTCGATTTGGGAAAAAGCATTTGTAGCAAAAGTTGCTAAATTGTTGAATACCGCAGCCGAACAACTTTATGTTGTGTAAAGTTAAAGTTGTGTTCCTGCGCGTGAGTAAGGTCGCCAGAGCTCATAGGGGAGGGGGGAAAGGTCGGTAACGCGCAAGCAATGCTTCGTGTGTAGCAAGCGTTCATATGGCTACGGTAACCACTTACCATCAAGCTGGCCGTATCTTTGTTTACAGACTTAGTCGTACAAAAAAAACCTCAATTCAAACCCATAAACAAAATGCCAATTTTGAGAAAATGTTAAAAACGACATCACTCCAATTCGAACGCACTATCAGTAAGGAATTTAAATGTGATTATAAAAATTGTTACGATTTTATTCTAGGTTGATGCATCAATTAACAGGGCACCGTCACTCGCTGTTTTTAAAGCTCATGTAAAAAATGATATCTTTCTGGGTAAACTTCTTGCAGCTGTTAATATATTTTTATTTATTTTTTATTGCCAAGTATGTTTTGAGTACTTAGGTTAGTTTATATTTTATTGGTATTTATTTATTTGTACAGTATTTACAGACCATCACACACGTAGCTATAATAAATATGCCGAGCTATAATATAAACTATAGCAAGCTAGCACACACGGAGACGATGCTATAATATATATTTTGCCTTCATTTCTTTGATGGTGGGCCTGGCGTTTGCACGAGATTTTAAATAGAGGGTGTTCTTATTTGTGAATACAAAAATTATGGATCCAACAAACACATTATTATTAGATTTAATTGATAGTTCTTCGGAGGAAGATTCCGCTGCTAAGTTGCCCAGTCACGTACAAAAACTAGAACTAAATTCCTTATCTGGAAATTAAGAGACTGCGGACGGATGGGTGGTGTACGGGCGTTGCAGGTACGAGAAGAGAAGTTCAAAAAGGTTGTGAAGAGATTTTAGCATGGTCGGCAACGAGCGAGTAATACCCCTGGTGTTGCAAGCGTCAATAGGCTACGATTTTCAATTTTCGATGACCGCTTACCATCAGGTGGGCGTCCGTATACTTGTTTGCTAACTTAGAACGAGTGGAACATGCTGTCCATTCAAAATATGTCGTAATATGTCTTGCTATACCTTAATATAATTGAAAAAAATATAATTAATATGCACTAATATTATATTACAGTAGTTTGATGACGTCACAGTAATATAAATTATAGCTGCGTGTGCGGTCGCTCAAAGATTGAATGGAAAATATATCGTAATATGCCTTGCTATGATTTATATCTTTATATATAAAATTATTCTGCATGTGTGTATCTCACTGAACTCCTCCTAAACAGCTGGACCGATTTAAATGTTGTTTTTTGTATGCGTTTGGGTGACGGCCTGGATGGTTTCGATGTAGGGGTGGGTAGGGTAGGATATTATTTAAAGGCACCCGCTATCACAGGTGTTGTGCTTTCTTGTCACTATAGTAATGTGACATATTTTTTTTATTTTTAAACCAATCTTATCAGCTAGGTAGTTCGCGCCTAGTTGTTCAAGAAAAACAATGTTCAAGCAAGTTGTTGTTAAGAGCAATATAATAATACACAAGTATATAGTATAATATATATGTCACCGTATTTTTGTGAAAACCGTTATTTTGTAATCTACCTAGCGAGATTATAAACTCCCCGATAAATTATGAACTGTATCATACTGCTTACAATATAACGTATTCATTTCCGATTGTTTATAATCTATCCGCAACAAACCGTTATATTGTGAACTGACATCATACTAGAACCCGACGGAATGCTCTTTGCGCGCTGATTGGTTGAACGTCATGTGTCCCGCGCCGCCATCTTTACCTAGCTGTCATTTGTTATCACCGAACGTAAACAAACATATTTTTGTGTGTTTTTAATAGATTTTGTGTTTAAAATAAGTGAACGTTATCATAAAGTTACAATTATTTGTGAAAATAAACTAGGATTTAAATAATAAGTCAAGTTTCTGTGAAAAATAACTGTTAGTAGCCGAACATTTGCAGTCAGCAAAATAAGGCAACTGACGGACATTAATACAGCCAGATTAATTTATTTTGCATATTTTCATAGCCTTATGTCTTACGGTATTTTGCTGTGGGGTTCTGCCGCAGACTTGGAATCAATTTTTGTATTGCAAAAAAGAGCAATTCGCGCCATCTACTGTTTGGGGTCTCGCGAATCTCTGCGAAAGGTATTTCCGGAAATTAATATATTAACTTTGCCCTCTCAGTACATTTTTGAAAATATTATGTATGTTCGTAAAAACATTAATTTGTTTCCAGTCAATAGTGATTATCACGATAGAAACACTAGAAACAAAGACAAAATAACTGTGCCTAGATTTAGATTAGCTAAAGTAAATAAGTCCTTTCTTGGGAATTGTATCCAATTTTACAATAAAATTCCTCATAGCGTGACCAGTATGTCCTTTTTTAAATTTAAGGAACATATCAAAAAGCGGTTGTTGAGTAGGGCCTATTATAAAGTGTCTCATTATATTGACGACAAGGATGTATGGAAGTAGCTTCTCTCTGCACCTGCTTCACTTAGCAGCTAGTTCAAGGTCCATTTTAATTCTAAGTATGCTATTATTATTATAAGTTATCTTTTTTTTATTTTTTGTTTAATTTACAGATTATTACTTATAGTAATTAATTCAATTTAATGTTTTTCATTTATTTCTAAATTCTTCAATAGATTATGTCTGTCTCCTTAATTGTTATATTTTCTATACATATACCTAAATGATATTTAGTATAAACTTGTCAATAGTCACAGTGATAACAAATTGCGTGTTTAGTAGTTTCCCTTTAGTTTATTTTTTATTTCTAAGCCAGACTTAAGTAAGTCATGCTCACTTTAAGGCCTTTGCTTGCGACGGCGTCGTGTGACGGGTCGCTCACTTCCCTCCAATATGGCGAGGAGGGCGATGGCTGCCACACGCGTCATACTTGTGAACAGGTGCTGCTTGTGGGGGTTGGTCTGCTTAAGTTTGCCATTTATTTATTTACTTATTAAATATAGATTCAGTCTACTTTGTAGTTTTGCGGCCGCGCCGGGGCACGCAATTGTTGTCAGTGCGATTAGAATGTAAATATTATGTAATGAATCTAAGCTTGTTTTGAAAAGAGTAATTGCTGAGTTTATTGCCGGCTCTTCTCAGCAAATGCAATCTTCCGAACCGGTATTAGAGTATTAGAGTCAGACTTTTCATAAGTGCCTGCGACGGTCTATTTGAATAAATGATTTTGAATTTGAATTTGAACATAACCTGAGTTATACTTTTCATGTTTTAATACAATTTCTCGTGTAAGTAAAGTGTTTTACTATATTTGTGAAACTATATCGAATTAAAAATGTCGGATATTGATTCTAGTATTCTAAAAAATGCTCTACAGCCAAGACTGATCAATCAGGGACGGTTCACAATATTACGAGTGATAAAATGGGACAGATTGTGAAACCTGTCGGCAAGTGCAGGTTCGTTTGCAATATGACGGTTTGACATGGATAGATTATAAACTATCGGAAATGAATACGTAATATTGTAAGCAGTATGGTACAGTTCACAATTTATCGGAGAGTTTACAAACTCGCTAGGTAAATTATAAACTAACGGTTTTCACAAAAATACGGTGACATGTACATATATGTTTATTTATATAAATATATGTGCGCATTTATTCTTAATTTTTATTTAACATTATAGTACTCAAACTTACAAATTAAAAAAATTCAATCGATCAGAAAATAGCAACACAATAATATACATTTCATAATAAAATAATAAGTTATAATTAATTTAAATCGTTAGTACCTATACACAATTTTAGAAGCTATAGTAATTAAAATGCATTAAAAACATATAATAAATCATTAGACACTAAACATAGGTATATTTTTAAAAATAATGCTCAGTATAATAAATTATTACGATTTTCAAGCCAATACATGATTCAAACAATAAAAAAGCCGACAAATAAAACCCCTATGTAGAGATAAAACAACCAAAAATCTAATAAAGTACCTAATAACAATCATTATACCAATTACAAATTCCATAACATTATGAAACAAAAATTAAATTCAAGACTAGAGAGTGTTAACAATAACTAATATAAAATTAACAATTTTTGGTTTTTGACACAAGTGATTAAGGCTCAGGACTAAGGCACAGTTTTACCAACATAAGATGGTAATACTGTGACTAAGGTCAGGCAACAGTGCTGCCGTTAGCTTTAGCAGTGGCTCGGACCACCCAGTTCAGCATATTTAATGAATTCCTGACGATCGTCATTGTCCATCATTATAATAGAATAACTTTCCGGCTCTATGTTACGATTAAGTCTAATTGAGATGTCATTGCGCCAGGAACCAAATCGTGGGCATACACTAATGACGTCCTCTACAGTTTCATGAGAGAGTTGATCACACACGCTTATCGGGGACATCTTAAGCTTAAATTTAACCAAATATTCACTGAACCCCCCGTGTCCGGTGAGCAGTTGAGCCAGTATGTTGCTCATCTTGGTCTTCTCAATAATCTTGTAGGCTTCTTTGGCGCAAAGCTTGGTGACTCTACCTGTATCAGCCTCGGTATATCGGGTATTCCAGATTGCTATAGAGCACTGGCGGATAGAGCGCTTCAGGTAGGAAGCTGGGATCTTATCGTAGAGCGGGCGGGACTTCTTGGTCAGCGCTGCCTTCTTTGCCAACTCGTCAGCTCGCTCGTTGCCTGATATACCAATGTGAGCCTTAATCCAGAACAGGGTGACAATTTTCCCTTCTGCTAATCTATCCCGGATGCTAGATTGGAACTCAACGACAATGGGGTGTGTGTTTTCCATATCTGCAATTGCTTCAAGGGTTGACCTAGAGTCACTGATAATGTTAACGATCCGGGTAGTTTTACTCATTGCCAACATTTCTATGGCACGCAATATGGCTGCAAATTCCGCCTGGTATACCGAACAATAAGATGCGAGGATGAAATTGGAATACTTTTTTTCCAATCCTTCCTGCACCACGTTACTGCCGCCCCAACCCTTCCGTCTTGCTTCCATCCGTAAAAACTCTAGGTCCATCATTATCGATGAGGTCGATCTCTTCCTGGGTCAGCATGAGTTTGTGAGCTAATGGAGTTCTTTTCGATGGGTGCGGCAGTTTGAAGGGACTGATAATCTTATCTAGTTCCTACCCCGGCAAAGGATCCCAAGGCTTGCCTCTCCTCAACTCGTTCCATTTTGCAGCCTCTTTGATACGGAGGTCTATAGGGAGGATTCCCGCCCGAAAAAGAACCGAGGTGAGAGAGGCGGTTCTGTGAGCTCTACTTATGACTATACCGAATTTTCTTGAGAGCTGGTTAAGTCTGGTGATCGCGTATTTCTTGTCTGTGACTGAGGCCCAAACACTTGCCGCATATAGCACTGTAGGTTCAACTACTGCTCTATATAATAGTCTTGTTATTTGCGTGTTAAATCCTCAGTTTGCTCTCGTAGCTGAGGAGACTGCTCTATATAAGATTGTAGCCTTTGCACAGACATTCTGCAGGTGGGTTTTAAACATGAGTTTAGAGTCTATGGTAAGATTGGTAAGTCCCAGCACCACATAATATTAGTCATAACGATGTTGACTCCTCCCAGCACTATATTTGGCTCATCATATTTTAGCCTCCTTGTGACAATAATGGCCTGAGTCTTGTGCGCTGCAAATCGCATCTTGCTGCTTTGTCCCCATACCGAAGTTCCGACGTGGTTGAGGAGGCCGCTATTACTAGTATGTCATCAGCGAATGATTGTATGTGAACTTCGAACTGATCTGCTGACTCTAAGAGTGGGTCCAATTGGATGTGAAGCCTCAAGACATAAAACTATGTAGCACAAATTATATCAGTTGGTAACAAGCACTACGGGGCAAATCACAACCTACCCTGAGCAAATGTAACTTTTAGCCCCAACGCCAAATCTGATCTTTTAAGGTTATGTAGTGAAAACGTCAATAAATATAGCTGAATAAACGTATATTCATTGCAAATCGAAGGCATTAGGGCGTAATTATCATAACAAGGACATACCTTCCTTTATGGAATATAGGTTACAAACAAGGTTACAAAAATATTACTAAAAGTGTGAAATTTCACAAAAACGCTGGCGTACTAGCCGCTAGTGCTCTCGTGGCGTGCTAGCCGGCGGCAGCAGGAGTATTTGTCACTTTCTAACATCAGTATTACGTTCTGTTTCGCAACCATTGCCACTGTAACTACCTACCCCTGTCACAACCAGCCCCGGTCTCCCCTACTTAATAAGATAGAATGATAATTCTTATGTTAATACAAAAATAAACATTGATTTTACCTCAAAAATATAATTTTAGTGAAATATTATGATGTAATCATGAGGTTATGCAAGGTGCTTGCAGCTTACAAGCTGCTCATCTATAAATAAATAAATAAATTATGTAATCATGAGACAACAGCCAAGTTCCAAGGCATCATACTTCATCAGATGTTGTTTGATAAACAAAACGAAGAAGATACACAGGCTGTTACAAAAACCTACTATGCTATAACACTATCATTTTCATTCACTGGTAATGCTTACCATTATAGTCTCAATAATGAAAACATTGGTCATTAATTTTAATAAATAAAATACTTATAAGCAAACTACATAATAAATGATAACAATTTATTAAATACACTATTTACACTACAGAATAACATACTGGTTGATTCCTATAATAAAATGCAATTAAATACAATATCTGACAAGGCTGCTGATACTAATTAAAGCAACCAAACTAAAGTTTTAAAACAGGCACCTACAATTGTTATAGTGCAAATATTGGTAAATAGTCATTCATGTCTATAAAACTTCACCTATATGGTACAATCAGATAACTATCACCTCAGTTTACAGAACAAAAGGCAGATAGAGCACGCGGAACATGGGAGTGAGGCCAAATAAGCAAATACAAATTGAAAATCACATTGGAACACCTGGTAATTGCTTTTGAATTTGTATTTGCTTTTACTTATGTTTATGCGTTTTTATGTTTGTGTATTTTATTTTGTAAAATAAAACGTATGTATGTATAATGTTTTGGAAAAAAATAGCCAATAGTCAGATTCTTCAAAAAAATATTTAAAAAATGTAACCTTGCTGAGTTTCTTGCCTGTTCTTCTCAGTTGAAGGCCGACTTACGAACTGGTGGTAACTTCAGTAGCTTTGACCTTCATAAGTGCCCTACTAGGGCCTAAATTGAATAAATGGCTTTGATTTAAACAAAGTTTAAAAGAAAGTGTTTTTCGTTAAATAATGTTTGAGCTTAAAGCTGTGACTATCACAACACAATTTTAGGTTTTCAGGCTTCTTTTAGTATGCCTTTTTGTTCCAATTCTTTCTCAACAGCAGTACCTTCATAAAGTATTTTGTCTTTTAAAGCATCTTGCAAAAGCTGTGCATCAAATCTCTGTTGTGACCACTGATATCGACAAAAAGACCAATATATCATTGTTGACATTGAAAACATTCCTACACCAACATGCTGGGATAACATTGGTTTCGATGTCTTGATGAATGCAGCCATACCGAAACCAACTCCTGTTGCGAGACCATAGAGAAAGCTCTCTCTGAAGCACGGAATTTTGGATACATCTCTTCCAAATATCATTAAACCCTGAAAATGAGAAATTTTTATAAATATCTAGGTGCCAGCCAAGTTCGGAAAAGACAAGAGAACACCAGCCGTTTGACAATTTTCATTAAAAGGGCAGTAAAAATGAAATGATAACAAAACAAAAATTCTATGAGTTAAATAACCTGAAAACCATTTTCATGAGAATTTTACAATTTACCTTTTTTTCATCTTCTGGGTCTTCATCTAGCATACCTTTTACAACAGTATCCATTGATTCTTTGGCTAAAAAAAGGGTAAAAACAAGGTAAAAATAGCTTTGTTAACTCCGTAAGTTTTGTTTGATTTGATCATTACCAGTGTTCACAACCTGAAGCCAGGCAGCTATCGTACCGCCGTAAAATTATCGTATATATGCTCGTATATGGATCAAAATTATCGTATCCATCAGGAAAATGGCTAAAATACTTTAAAAAATCATATGAAACGTGACATTAATATGTTGCAAATACTTTATAGTTTAAATCTTGTAAACTTGTGTTTTTTAAATGGAAAAAAAAGCGCCAACATCTCGAATTTATAAAGAAGAAAATAATGTTAAAGGATGGAGACACATGAAAACAAGCATATTTTTTAAAAGTTTAACTGAATAGATTCTATATTTGCGAGATCAGAATACACAAATATTAATGAAACTTAATATTTTATATACACATTCGAAAAGACAATAACTGCCAACACTCCACCACATCGAACGAAGATATCGATATCGATCGCTGATTGGAAGACAGTAGCAAGATTGCGCCATGAAGCAACAGCATGTGTTCCTAAGAAAGAAATGAGCCAATAGATGGTGCTGACACTAAAAAACAACTGTAATTGTTATTGGGCTATTGACTATCTGTGTAATCATCAAATTTTTCATCAGAATGGAAATTATCGTACAATCTGCGTACGATAGTCGTGTACCATCGTACATCGTACGTATTTATGAAATAATCGCAAATGAACGATAATTATCGTACGGTTCCGAACACTGGTCATTACCCTCTAAGGCAGTGATGCCAACCCCAATCCAGACTAAAACTACAAAGTAGCTTTCAAAAAGCTGTAGAAAGCTGTAAATTTCTACTTAAGGTCCTGTAAATCTACACCGTTTCTTATTTTGTATTATACATATAATAGCAGTAATCAATAAAACAATATAATAAAGTAAGAAAATTATACTTTTATTCGTAAATCAACATTAAATTTTAACTTTACACTTTTTCTATTAAAACTGCCTTGTTTTCAATTTGCATATCCTCTTGATTTTCAGTTTCATCTTTATTTTTAAAATCGTACATAATTATTATTATTAAATCTCTTTAAATGGTCATTGGCAGCATTGAACTCGAAACAATTTTGTATTTCTGATTTTGTATGTAAATTGCCTTTATGGTAGTGGTACATAGCTAATGCGGGTTACGCAGTGAATAAAATAGATGCCGTAGCATTATAAAGAAAAAACTGTAGAACTAAAAACTGCAAAGATAGATATCGAAAAAACTATAGATCTACAGTTAAAACTGTAGAGTTGGCTACACTGCTCTATGGCTGCATTCCGAATTGACGCTGTAATCGATTTGAGCGTGCTTAAACCATTGAGATATATATACTTATACCCTTTCCATATTTATGTGAGCGCGCTCACGATATCCCGAGTCCCGTGAAACGTCATAGATGACGTCATGATATCCGCCATATTATTGCGCTCACACCGACCATGCTCTAATCTAAACTATTTTCTTGGATCATGCTCTAAACTGATATCACCGTGAGCGCTGTCAAAAGTGGCGGATAATTATTGTGTTTTCGGCAAAAATCTAATAAGATTCTTGGTTTTTTATTTGACAATGATACTTTTTACGAGAGAAAAAAAAAAAAAAGTGGATATTCCTTTTTGCGAGTCAACTTATAAAAGATATAAGGAGTCCAAGCGCATTGTTAATTCAGATTTTAATTATTTTCTCAAATGTTCTGTTTTGAATACTGTGAGCGCGTTCACTAGCGTTCCGAATTGTTGACAGTTCTCAGCTGTCATAAACGTGATATCTAACTCGGTACGCAAATTATGGTGAGCGCTGTGATCGATATTATCCAATTCGGAATGTAGCCTAAGTAATCTGTGCGTAGATGCGTAATCTGTGTCATTCACAGACTAGGTAGAGATACTGTGATTAGAGATGGTAGCTATTCTAATAACTAGCCATCGGCTATTCACAAAATAGCCACGGCTATGATACTGTCAACACGATAATTAGCTATTGGCTAATGGATGGCTACTGGCTATGGCTAGCTAGAATGAGAAGTTTTCTTATGATACCTCTATGCTGAAAATACCTGTCTAACTGTTGATAATTCGAACCAATTTGAACCTTATGTGCACGATTTGACAGGTATTTTGACCATAGAGGTACCATAAGAAATCCTCCTCATTACGAGAAGTTTACGTCACACAGCGGGTAGCCGCCTAGCCGCCACAGGTCACTAGACGCCACTAGCCAGTAGCTGGCCGGCTAGCCAAAACAATGAGGTGTTTTCCTATGATACCTCTATAGTCAAAATAAATGTCAAGTCGTGTATTTAAAGTTCAAACTGGTTCGAAATATCAACAGTTTGACAGGTATTTTGATCATACAGGTATCATAAGAAAACTCCTCATTCTAGCGTGAGTCAAGCCGAGTTGCCGATAGCGGTGTGTGCGTGCGCTCACTGCGAAACTGAGTAGTGCGAGTCCCGAAACAGTGAAATTCAAGTGCATGTCGTTATTATTATTTCGAATTTGAAAGGTACTAATTATACGAATTCAAACCATTTTTTCAAATTTAATTTAATTTCAATTAGTCTGTAATATGATCGGGTTTAAATACATCGTTTTAATCATATGAAGCAGCGCGGCATCTATGGTTTACTTGCCTACAACTAAAGACTGAGTCGATGTACTGTAAAAGCTTTTAGTTCATATCCATATATAGACATGACGTTATTGTTGATTTTCACTATTTTTATTAGTAATACGTACGACCTATGAGAGCAAGTAATTTCTTTTCAAAAGAGTATACAATAAAATAAAAAAAATATCATTACATTAATTTATTATATTATCATCTAGACTAGACTTGTTGCAGCGGCGAGGATCGAACTCGGATCGCAGTTGAACGTTATTCAACTATACTCTATTTCACATAGGATGAGTCGTCAAGGTCAAGGGTTTTTTACCAATATCTAGTGAAATTCCATTTGATTACTCTGAAATAATATTCACAATATTTCGTGAAACCTAGCTCTATCATAGTATTCCTTTATTATATCGAAATGAACATTAACCATTGAGAAATTTAATAAAATACCATGTGTCACCGAACTCATGTTATTTGAAATAGACTATAGCTAAGCCGCTGCCACTCTAGCTAAATGGCCAAAATAGCTGACTAGCTAGCTGGCTTTTACACCACATATAGCTGGCTAGCTACGCTATTGAAATTTCGGCTAGTTACCCATCGCTAACTCTGATCCAGGGCTGCGTTCAGTAACAACGCCGTGTGATAGCCCTACGATATATAGAATAGTATGTGGTGCGATCGTCAGACGACGTCGGACGATCGCACCGGTCACACGGTGTGTAGTTACTGAACACAGCCCAGAGGGGGGACCCTTAGAACTTTGGCCATACACTGTCAGTACTAACGCATTTATATAAAAAAGACAAATATGATATCTAAAATTATATTATTAATTCAACCCATTGAGTATTTAGTAAGGATTCTCAAAGATTCAACCACATTATTTCTTAATTTTACGTTGGTCACAGATTAACTTACGTAGTCACTTGTTTCCAAGGATTTTATTTGTAACTGGATAGCTAACTCGACTTTTAATGTACAAAGGATTTTGAACCTTATTACTGTAACATAACTCAAATTCAATTTAGGTATGAGGAAAAAACGGTCTCGACAGAGACTCACATTTTAGGCGCCGTGTCCCTTTCACACAGTTGCCAGCATTCAATTAAATTGGCATGGTAGAAACAACAGGAATATTGGGAAATACGTAATTTCACTAAAAAGTCATCGTTTTACATAGGTAACTAAATGAATTTTCGGTCTAGAGCCCCAAAATAATTGATCGCTCGTGCGCGGGCTCCCTAATATGAATGCAAAGTCGCTTGAAATTTTTCCACAGTAGAGCAATTATACACTAGAGTTCACTCGTGACCACGATCAATGCAACTTGATCGAAACGTCGAGGTTAGTCAAAATTAAAGCGCCTATAAAGTAGTCTCTTTCGGACCGCGTTTTGTGTATCAGTGAACCTTCCAGTTACGTAGTATATAAATTCCTTGCTTGTTTCACACTGGTCATCTGTCAGGTAACTTCCGGTAACGTTCCGGTAAGTTCAATAGTGAATATTTTATTATCTGTGATTATTAACACAAACGATATCCAGAACAGCAACAGCATCAGTTACTAGCATAGGGTATCTTTTGTCTCGGTTTATTTTCTATTATCCGTATAGCGCCATCTCACTTTAAAATTATAAATATGATAAAATCTAGAAAAGTCAATAATGAAACCCGTCGAGAAGCAAGGCAAGGGTAGGTAGGTACCTAGGTAGCCGCGTAAGGCCGCCTTTCTTTTCTGACTTTTAATCTAGATACTGAAAAATTGACATACCTTCACTAAGTATTGATTTGAAAATGTAATTGTGTTAAATTTAGTACGTAAATTTTAACATCCCCTTTGATAATTTTACATAGTGTGAGATAGATAGATAGATATCGCAAGTGAATTCAAGTGATACGAAAATTTGAAAGCGATTATTATCAGCCATAGTATCGTTCACAATAGTTCAAGACTCTTAGAGCTCAACTATATCCCTTTACAAAGTGGAACTTGAACCTTGGGACGTTCTTACATAATGTGTGTTTAGGGAATCGTCTTCATTCCTCTACATTTTATGTTAGGTAAGTACTTACATATTATATCTTTCATTATGCTGTTATCTATCGTATCCAATCATATCTATCTAGATATCCGTTTGTAGCTAGGCTATAAACTTACAGGTCACATATAAGATCTATTAATTCAATGTAGGTATCAGTAAAATCTTATTAGAGTCTGATTGAAATTGTAGAAAACCGACTGTTTTAAGTTTTAGTTACCTATATCTCACGATTTTACCAGCATTCTTGGGATAAATGTATCCTATGTTACTCAGCACGGATAGTGTAGCTACTATTGAAAGGTTTTTTAAGAATAGATTACCATTCCAAATATTACTTATGCATACAAACTAATATTACCAATTTATTATATTATGCATAAAATGTAACCAGAAATCTAAGGCTACTTACTCTCCATCAGAAAAATAATCAACATTACATAAAATCCTTCGTAAAGTTGTGCCGTGTATGAGATTATTAATTATTTTATTTCACCTGAATAGCGATTCCAATATTTATAATTAAAATTGATTTAATGTGATGATAGAATTACTTTTTTGAGCTTTATTGCAAGGAAATAGAATTTGATGATAATTTTTTACATAAATTAATAATTAAAAGAAAATCCTATTTACAAAATATATCTAATCTAAATATTTACAAGTAAAAAAGTTGTGCCAGATCGCTGCCCTGTGTAAACGTGCCAAGAAGGCTGGCGGCATTGCCACGTTGAATGGCAATGCTGATCCGTTGTCCTAGATAGACACCAGCCTTCTTGTCACGTGAGGTCTCAATAAGGCGCTGTGAGACCTCTTTAAACAAAAGATGGGCATCCGGGCCCCACGGCCCCAGCGTTTCTACACCGAACGCCACAAAAATGCATCCATTGCCTATAGATGCATATTTGCGGTGCTTCAGGCATTCTAGAATAGAATTAATTATACTTTTGACAATTAATATTTTATGTTTATGGTAATTAATTTGAGATGGTTATATGTATATTTAAATTCAAGTATTTCTGTTTTAAATTCACACAAATAATAGCACTCTTGCAAGTGCCCTTACGGGGTGCATGTACCCACCTAATTAAAAATCCCTGTTTTAGACCTAGGGAAATATAATGTACATGTATGCAAAATAAATAAATATTATAGAGTACTAGCTGCCCGGCGCGACTTTGCCTGCATGATGCTACCCTACCCTATCTAAACCATCCAGGGCATCACCCAAATGCATACAAAAAAATTCAACTGTATGTGTATTTGTCACTAAACTCCTAAACGGCTGGACTGATTTGAATGTTTTTTTTTTACATACACATGTGCAGTAGAATTTTATATATAAAGATGTGCGCATCCATAGTTTGAACTATTAAAATATGTTTGTAATAGTAGTATGTATAATGAATACCAATTTCTCGTTTTTAATCAATACTTTTACCAAAAACAAATGACAAGGAATCCATATCGACATTTTGTCTGACTTTAAATCAACTAGTGTATGACATAACTGTAAATGCATCTACATGGAAACTGTTCACGCTTTGCACAGGGTAACATTGTCAACGCTATCACTCTATAATATTCTAACGCTATGGCATGGTCTAAGTTACTCCTTATAGCATCAGCTATCTGCCAATGAAAACCCCGTCAACATTGGTCAGAGCAAGCATTTCGGAGCTAAGCTGGAAAAAATAGACAGAGACATGCTTTTAGTAAAAAGCTGTTATTTTGACAATACAAACAGAGACTTCAATTTTATTTATTTGTGTAGATAAGATTCAATAGTCATACAAATAGGTTTTTTTTTTTTTATACCACTTAGGTGGCAAACAAGCATATGGCCCGCCTGATGGTAAGCAGTTACCGTAGCCTATTGACGCTTGCAACACCAGGGGTATCACTCGCGCGTTGCCGACCCTAAAAACAATATGTACTATTTTTTACAGTTCCATATCCAAAGGTTGCCAACGAAGCCTATGCTATCCATCTAACTGTCAGTGGGCTGTATCTCATGAACCGTAATAGGTAGACACTTGAAATTTTCAAAGAATGTGAATTCTATTCCCTCTATAACAAGCCAGTTTTTAATAATTAACACTTTTATTATAAAATAACTCTTGAAAGTAATAGATTGACATTACAGTATAGTCTTTTGAAATAGATTAGAGTAGTGAAGCGTATTTCTTGAAAGAGCATGATTATATCACTGCCCAAGCCCAGCAGCACCGGACTTAATATTCATCTAAATACTGACTAAATGTGTTGATTGATACCTACCTACCTTACTCGTATTTTATGTGATGTTATTTGTTCCTATGTTTAAAGGAAAAGAAAAGTTATTAATTGTACAAATCAGTCTAATTAATAAAACAATCAATACTTGATAAAATTAAGAAGAAAGGCAAATTCCTCATCTAGCAACGTAGAATTTATAAAACCCCGAATTCCTACTATTAAAATTGAAATAGGTATTTGATATAATGAAAACCTACCTTACACTCAATAGGTACCTGACAATTATAATGTATGTAAAAATATGTGATCCGTAAAAGTACATGAGTTTTATGTATTATAAAACTATGTAAATAATGTGTATCCATCTGCAATGTTGTTTCTGAGATTGTAGTATAATTCATGTGATAAAATTATATCTGAAAAATTTCATTACAGCATGCATTAAGCCAAGAGATAAAAGATATGGCATAATTTTTTTTTATTTAAGACTCCTATTGACTTGCTAAGAAATACTTCTTACAGCCCAAATTGCTTGGCTGTGCCTGTGTATGTCTGTCGACGGACAATAAAAAAGGCTTATATTGTAATGTTTTGAGTTACTGTTCAGAGTTACATTACATACAAATTATGTATTTTCTAGTAATTTATTTAATATTCTAAGAAAAAATACTTTTTCCTAAAGTAATTGTTTTCATTTATTTTGGAAGTAGTGCTTATTCCTCTGACCATGGTGCATACTTATGGTATATTTTTTTATACATGTTGTTCACACATTCAGAACAAATTGGGCAACACCCTTCAATCCCTTGAGTAAATCCTACAATAAAGACTTGCCCATTCTTCAGAGAGGACATAAAAAAGTGGCTTATGGCCTAAAACCTGTATTTGAAATGTTCCTCCAATTATTTGTAAAACACCTAGGTAATATAGTGAGTAACCCATAAACTTAACATTTAATACTTACATATTACATTTTTTTTTCTAATTTACTTAGTAGTTTATGGATAACCTGGTCTCGTTTTAATTTATGCCAGCATATAAACATTAAGAAAGGTCAACTGAGATTCTGACCTTGCAAAAAACATTCAGTACCTCTACCATGAGTTTTCTACACTAATGTAATCTATAGTCGCTAGCGACTACGGTGAAACATTTCGTATGAAATGCTTCCAAAAGTATCCACTGGAGGCGGTGCTCGTCATACAAAATATTGACTGTAGTCGCTAGCGTGTGTAGATTACGTTAGTGTAGAAAACTCATGGTAGAGGTACTGAACTGGTTTCACAGAAGTAAAAAGTCAGTGATAACATATTACATTGGATGAACCTTCGAGCCAGACCCTAGATTATAAGTTTTTTTTTTACTGTATAGGGCTGTGTTTGACTACAATCTCACTTGGTCAGTGATTATGTGGTCGAAGGTGGTAAGCCACAAAGCCTAGAAGGGAACTGGTTCTCAAGTGCAGTTCACGGAACACACCGGTAGGTGCTTGAAGACAGATTTTCAATCTAAGGGTGGTAGCCAGCCAGGCGGGTACTACAAAGTACCCTAGCATCGTGTTATGCTTTCCTCACGATTTTACCATTGCTGGAAGCTCAAGCTCATTATACATTATTTGTTCGAACCTGTGACCTCACGGCATTCAACGTCACTACCACTGAGCATAGCATAAGTAGACGTAGGTACATTATCTACACCATGATTACCTTCACTCAAATAAAACTGAGTTTGTATCTCTCTGCCTGCATTCTGTCTGTTATCTGTGTCGCTCCACTGCCTCCGCCAGTTTAAACTTGAAGCCAAGCATTGAAACGATGTTTGGTAAAAAACTACACCACATTTGTCCGATTACTGAGAGGTCGCCTAAAATATACAACTAATACAACGGAAGCTCCGTATTTTGATAAGTATATAAAACACATATAACAATAGGCAAGAAATCTCAATTTTTCAATCAACTGCCACATGTACCTACCTATATACAATTCATGCAAAACTATGATAGCTATAGTAACATTACTGCTGGGAAATAAAGTCCCAGTTCAAGTTCATTTTTCTGCCTGAATATTACTATATGTTTCTACTGTGATATTACTTTTATCTTATTCATATTCTTAAAGTTTGACCATAAATCTAACTAGGAAGGTACGTACAAATAACCAGAGGGGAGCTACATCTCAAGTGCCCGCCGTACTTTAGTAACTCCTCAGAGTACCTTTTTGGTAGCTCTACTGTACTCCCAAATTAAATGTCGAATCGACAAATGACGTCTAACAGAAAAAGTACACCAAAAATAATTAATGTACTCATAGCAAGCACTTACTTGATGCAAAAATAATCAATAGGATATCGTGTATTAAAGGTAATAAATTGGTAGGTACCTATTAAGGCTGTAAATATCTCTACGTATTGATTCCTTAGATTGATTCTATTTATATTTAGGGCTTACGTCATGTATGGAACTGTAAAATTTAAATAAAATTCTTAGGTGATGCTCAGCCATTCTATTCCTATCTCTCTTTTAAACGTACACATATTTGATATAATTCGTTATGCTAGGCAGTTAGGTAAAATAAGATCTCGGTATTTTCCGAAAGATACAGTAATTGGATCATAATCAAATAAATGTATGTGTGTAGAAAGAAATTACGATCTAGGTATGAAGCATTTGGCTCGTACTACGCATTGGGAATACGAGACAGACAGACGTTTCAATAACCTGAATAAGTAGTTAGGAATCTGGCTGAAAGAGTACTGAGATCATTGAATATGTTTGTGAAGCAAATGTGTGAGCGAATGCGTTTCTGACACCTGTTAATATTGGGCTATTCCACAGACTAAATTATAGTCTCGGAAACGGCAAATTCTATTGCGATGGAACATTCACAGGAAGGTTCAGTATTTTCTTAGGTTTCCGTGATTTGGCCAATATTAACAGGTCACGGCGGTCGTACTGTAGGTAGGTTATTTTGTTTGCCTGCCACGTTACTAACTAATATTATTTAGGGTCAGCGCTATATGAACGCTGCTTCCATTCAGCTAAGTTTTTCATCATACGTCTCTATTTGAACTGAAGGTCCAATAAAACGTGAATATCCTACGTTCAAACAATTGAATAATGATTACCTATCTCCTTAATTATTACTGGAAAACTAATAATAAAAGTACTTCTACCCTACTATTGAAAGGAGGATTATGATATTTAAATAGTGAAATCTATTATTATCATTGAAGCGATAACTATCTGTTCACTTGAAATTGTAATCCTTACTATGCTTACTATATTATTATAATTCTAACTTGATATTATAAATGCGAATATGAGTTTGTTTGTTACGCTTTCATGCCTCACGAAGTTTGGCATGGTTTGGCATATGGTATAGAGAAGGACATAGACTCTTTTTATCCCAGGAACGCGGATGAAACCGCGAGGGACAGCCAGTAAGTAATATCAAATGTAGAACCATCATACGCATACTATGTAAGTAGGTATATGGTCCAGGGAAATGAGGATACTTATCAATCAATAGGGATTTTGTGAAATCTTGGGATAGGTACCACACAATCCCGAATGATAACGAATATTACCATTATTATAGAGCAGTGGTTCCCAATTAGTTTTTCGTGCGTACCACTTCAAGAAAGACCTCAAACTCACGTACCCTTATTGCAGGAATAATAAATAAAAAATGAAATCCATTGAATTATATGAAATCAGTTGTTTGTCCTTTATTACCATCAAAATACATTTTCAGTTTTAATGTTGATGAAAATTAGTTTAATGTGACAAATTTGCACGTTTTTTTTTGCATAACTCAAACATCTGGTTGCTTTTTGGTCAGCTTCAGTCGCACGCAAGTCATCTTCAAGTAGAAGTCTGTGACGATGTTTAGTTTTTTAAATTTGTCATACTTAGCCGAAAAACCGATGTCGCCTAGGTACGTCGTACAAAATGGCAGTAAATTACTAAATAGGTATTTAATTGCTGCGTTAATTGCTATGGATAAGCTTAGGAGAATATGGAGGAACCGAAACATAACCAAAGCCACTAAAACCTCGGCTAAAGGCTCGTCAGAGCACTAGTGTGCCCCATTTTTCTGTACGCCGTGGAGACGTGGACTCTAAGGGAAAGCAAGTTGACGAAAATAGACGCTCTCGAAATGTGGTGCTGGAGAAGAATGCTTGGTATATCTTGGACAGAATTCTGTACAAATAAGTCCATACTCCAGGAACTCGGCATTAAACAGCGTCTATCCTCCGTAGTGCAGTCTCGCATCCTTACTTTCTTTCACGTGTCGCGGCGCGGAGATGTTTCCATAGAGCGATTGGTGGTGCAGGGTAAGTGCGCCACAAATTACACGTCATAACGACCACGATCACTTTGTCAAACGCATGAGAAGAAGAAGAAGAATTGCTGCTTCGCTGACACAATAAACGTCTTTTAGATCAGCCCATAAATTACCCAGTGATTGCTGTGCAAAACAACTCTGCTGTTGCATGATTGTGTCTATTAATTCCTCTTGATCAGAGATGGGTAGGTGGTCGGTGGAATGGTTCGCAAATGGGTTGTTTTCCCAGTTCCGTTGCGGCGATATTTCTGGGAAATAACTGTCTTTCTCTAGTCTTTCTTAGTCAAGAGATTGCTGCGCGTAACCCTTGATGCAACATCGCGTACCCCCAGGGGTACACGATGTTGCATACCTAACTGCCACTAATTAGGAAACACTGTTATAGAGAATATAGGTCGAACGAAATAATTGTACATAGGTATTGTGGTGACCCCCATAATTGGGAATAGGACGTGCAGATGATGATGGTTGTAAGTTGTGACTTAATCATGCACTAATGGCTGAACGGATTTAAATACATAGATCATGCCGTAGAATAGAACATAAGGTAATAGGTACTTTTATCCCGGGAAAATACAAGAACGCGGGTAAAAACGCGAGGTGGACGATAGTTATTTAAATCCGTTGAGTCACAAATATTTCACTTATGTTGTTGCTAAAAGTAGTTTTGTATACAATGTTCATTTAGTGCAGAAAAATTAATATAATTAATACGGGTAATTATGTTTTTGAACAAATAAAATTAGTTTCACCTAAATTATGGTGGTCCCCAAATTGGTATAGGTAATCTGTATCTTGTGTCTAAATATATACCATAAGTATACTAATTAATATATACTTATCTCATTTAGCACAGGAAAATTATAATAATTATTAAATTGGTCCAAATAAATAGATTTTAATCTACTCACGTGTTTGCACTATCGGT
This sequence comes from Polyploca ridens, assembly GCA_951394255.1. Lineage (NCBI taxonomy): Eukaryota > Metazoa > Arthropoda > Insecta > Lepidoptera > Drepanidae > Polyploca > Polyploca ridens. The sequence goes on along the minus strand of OX596251.1, from coordinate 9,854,626 downwards.
GTTTACCTTCATGATAAAATTAATATTATTATCATTAATATAATATAGTACTTTGAATTTTATAGAAATGCTTTGACCGTGAGACTTTTCGTAATGTACCTAGTACTTAGCTTAACAATAGCACATCGTCGCTGTCATTCCAAAAGGTCGTATGTTCAAATCTGGGGGCACGGAAGTGCCCCCCCGCCAAGACAGCCAAGCGAAGCGAAAGGTTCTCGAAGCGCTTCGTCGTTTTTTTGAACCCTCATAACTTGGGTTTGGATTATACCAGATAAACAAAATTCTCAGGATATGATGTCAATAGTGAACTTATGTGGCTTGGCCGTTTCACTACTACAAGATCATAGTGAATACATTTTTCACCTTACTCCCATGTGACTGTAGCGAAATGGCCAAGCCACATATTTTGAATACGGTGTGTAGAGTTTGTGAAATTAGGGCTTGTAGAGTTATAAGCTTGGCTCTACATGAGATCTGATATCTTTTTGACAGTGCGAGCCATATGGCTGGTCTTGCAACATTTTACATTTACATGTTTTTGGTGGGATACACTGTTTCAGGAAACACAAAAAACTAAGTCATTTAAAATAAGACTTTTTGACAATTACATTAAAGTCTAAGATCGTCAAACACAACATATTATGGCATTTTGACACATTGAAGATTACGTTCCGAACTACCCATACAGCCAATTAAAAAAAAAACAAAAAATTTACATACGACTTTTTGAAATGATAGCGACGACATATTGAAGTTAATATATTGGAAGTTAAGTTATAATTTATTCAACAAATAGGATTTGATAATATTTATGACTTAACAAATACTTTTGAAGACTACAAAACTTGTTAAGACTCTAACCGTCTTATTACATGAGATGGTTTAAGCCAAATCTAGTAAAACCCAGATTCTAATTAAGGTAACCCCGGCGCTTTTTGCTATGTGACGTTAGAAAGTATCGGAAATATATTAAAACCATCTTATGTAATAAGTGGGTAGAAGATTTTCTTCAGTCGCTTATTCCTGAAGTAATGTCATCAATCGCGATCAGTAAGTAATAGAGAACAACTGCTTACTCTGCGGTAATAACTAATAGCAGCTAATCGTCAGAAACAACTGAATTCGATATCAGGAAATTGTATAAATATTTATTTGATAATAAATTGATTCATCTATACGACCTTCGAGCACGTCGCCGTTGGTGATGTTGAAACTTTCAAGTCGAGCTCGATATGAATCAGAGCCGAGTGTACTGCTGGTGTTTCACGTGTACGCACGCCTGAAATAGTGCTGTAAAATAATTTGCACCCAACTTGGCACGTGAACTTATAGTTCCTATATAATTTTAGGTCTAGCACGTATTGACGGTCGTCGTGTAGGAAGGTGGAAAATAGACGCGGCGCGGCGCCTTGTGTTCACGTCAAACGATTTATAGTGTGATTTTTGTAAACAAGTGTGTCCTTGTGCCATTTTGTTATGTGTTTTCTTTTTCGGGTTTTCGCTCGTTTTTGTGTTATGTGCGCCAGAACTCCGACGCTTATGACGTCATTGATATTCTGTAAGTATTTAGTATCCATTATCCATCCACCTACAGTAGTGCTAATTACGGCTAATTAAAGTGTATGTAGGTGATCTAAGTGTTTTGATATTATGATTGTATATTAAGACAAGAGTGGATTTATCATAATCCAAACACTTATGTCATGTTTTGGTTCCTTGTGAACCGATTAAACACAATAATAACACCTAAATTACAACATAGTCTTCACAGATCTTAAATGTTCCCTATTTCGACTATACGTTTTTCGTATTTTCCAGTAATACCTATATAAGTCAATGTATTTTCCTTAATTAATTACAATAAATAATTAACATCTGTTACCTAGCTTTCCGAAATATCTCCGTATGTTGTTTCATTATATCTTTTCTATCTTGTTTTCACCTCAAGCTCAAGAAAAAGGTGAAATATTTTTTTTACTATTACTACACCAGGGCCTCAGGACACGTTTTAAAAATTACCCCAAATCTTTAAAAGAAATCCCCAAAACGATACAATTTCGGTAACTTTTCCCCAAATATCCTAAAATTATAATTTCCCTATATTATTTAAATAAAACTTTTATTTTTAATATATTGGCCGTACACAGAACGGCATCAAATTAAATCGAAGGACGAACTTTCATACAAAATGAGGTGTTTTAGCAATGATTTTATTTGTTCAGCTTATTAGACTACATTTGGTATTTTAAAAAGCTAAATAAAGCCAGCTTGCAGACAGAAATGAGGCAATTTTCAATTATCCCTCAATCTATCACAAAAAACATTTTCTCAATTTCTCCAAACCTAAATTTCATTTACCAAAAATTTCCCCAATCTTTTGGTTTCCCCAATTCGCAACCTACTTTATTTTTCTTACCCCTAATTTCATTCCCACCACCCACAGACATTGATTTTGGAACGACTTTGAGTTTGGGAGTTAAAACAATTAATTGTTTGATAAATCAAGACATATTAAACCAAATTTCGTGACAATTGGTAAAAGGATAGGATTTTTCGTAATTTCACCCTTAGTGGGTGGAATGAGGAAGTAAAATTTCTACGGAAAACATAATGTTACAAAAGCTTATTTCAATAATTGTTTTTGGAATCCCCGAAAATCTATACCAAGTTCGAAATTATAGCTTAAACTACCTACTTATTATGTAAATGTTCATGAATTGCTTCGAACAATACAGGTGTCCAAGAAGGAGTGTCAATCAAAAGTCCAGAGGCAAAGCACCTTTAGAGGTACCCAAAACACTCCCATACCTCAATATACTTACGTTCCGTAATTTTTTGTAGTTTTCCGAGTTATGACAATTTTTCATGTTTTAACAATCTCTGACAATGGTGCCGATTCTGTTGTTCACAACTAAACTAATTTTAGTTACATCTCATCTCTTTCTTACGAACATGATTGAAAAAGGATAGAACATATTTTAAGTTGTCAAATTAATCTTTGCCGTCTTATTTTGCGTGTATTTAGGCGTAACCGCGATAGATGGCGACTAAATTTATATTGAAAACAAGCATTGGACTAATTTGACAGGACTAAATTTCTTACATCCTTTTCTTATGTTCTTTGTTAGAAAGACACAGTGACATTAAAATTAGTTTAGTTGTGAACAACAGAATCAGGGCCACTAACATTTTTGATCGTAGTTACTTGAATAGTTAAGTGAAATAACGTGTGATTATTTTTTTTAATCAGCTGCATATAATGAACCTAACAGATACATAAATGTTCTCTAACTCTATGATAGACGTAACCATACCGTTTCAAAAAATATTGAATTGTTACAAATTTATTTTTACTTCTGAATGTTCCCTAATTCTTTGACAGTGATTTGAAAATAATTTACACTATTTTTTTAACGAAATCAATGGAAACAAATGTGTATTGCATTCGCTAAGATCACCATTCAACTAATTGAGGACAAAAGAAATGTCGCATATATCTGACTATCAACGTCACTGATCAAAAATACCAATGCCAGATTTTTATTAAAAACTTGAAAAATAGTCATAACTCGAAAACTATAAATAGACGCTGAACATGGGGGTGAATCGGGTAACTCTTAGAGTGCTCTATATACCTCTGCATGGATTTCCGATTAATCCGCCGTTCTTGAGGCAACTGTATACAATTATTATAATGTTCATGTCACAGATCACAGCACAGTTAAAATCTTTTTGAAATTCTCGAAAATTCTCAGTAGGTTGTGTTGTGTTGTTACTTTTCATTGAGTTTTGTATTACGTTTCCTCCATAAAAAAGTACCGTATCCCTGCCTCTTACCCCCTAAAAGTTAATTCAAACCAAATAGAAATGTATAAGAGTATCTTTCCATGTATATGATCCTATTCGAAAAGAGCAGCGTAGTCCTGTCATCAACTCTATTTGATAAGTATTAAAGAAAAACCCTTATCCAACATTTATACGCTATTTCACACACTTAGGGGAAAACTTTTGCTTGTAATGCTTGTAACATATATTTCATTATTTGTATGGTGGCGTATTAATAACTAAATTTTATGGTAATTATCTTAAAATTAGATGTTTGCCCTTATAAAACCTTCATCCTATTTCAATGCCGATTTGTCAACGTTGAGTAATTGTTTCTAGGTTGAGTAGTGTCTAGTATAAGTGTGTCTCTAGTATATGTGTAGTGTGTGTAGTGTATTATCTATACTCAGCCGCGGTCTTGAATAAGTTTGTCGAACTTCTGTTTAGTACACACGGCAACACATCAAGCTATACATTTCCAGTATAAGCTGATCTCGCATTGTATAGGATTTCCGTACTATGAGAGGAGAGAGGATATTTGATTTATAAAATATTTATTTGTAAAAATATTGACTAATTTATTTATTTTTTCCACAGTATGTCCAAGTTAGTGAGACACTTTCTATTTTTCACACATTCCTAAAAGTATTTATAAGATAAAAAATGCGTATTGTCTCTTTTATACCTAAAATATGTTACATAATTTCGCTGACTATAAATCCGCCATACTTGGATCTATGCCTAATTCATTTCATCGTTTCATGAGATCATCATTTCTATTATGTTATTTCTTACATAGAGACGAAACGTAAATGAATAGAGTACCTACCTATGAAGAATACAATCAATAAAACTAATTTAATCGATTCCGTCGAACGATAGTAAGTACTGAACAATCGTAAAATAATTTTAAAAAAGATGGTTTGTTCGACCGCGCTATTCTGATGGAAAGTCGCAGTTAGTATAATATTGTGTAATCTAGAAAATTGGACCAACACCTTGGTAAATTCTAATTGTGGTATGGAATGATAACTGAGAAGCTCTCGGTACCATGCAGCATTTGCTGGGCTGGCATTTATCTCCGCGATCCACGCGAGCCAGCCTATAATGTTCCTTATCTATAAAATACGTAGCTAATAGAGCTACCTATGTATTTAAAATTCCATATAATTATCTTTGGATTACAAACTATCTATCTATTCTATATCTAATTCTATTCTAATAGACTAATAGATTTTCCATTATAGATATAAAAATATAAAAAATAGGTACCTAAATCAAAGACTTCACACGAAAGAATGTTATTTTCTTCTATCATTGCTATTAAAGGAAATGTCCATAATTATATTTTATCAAGTAAGTTAACTCATTAATTTGATTCATAGCTACGCTTGCTCTACGATGCAAACAATAATTTGGCAGAAACTTTGTAGCTTTGTAGATTTGTAATATTACAAAACTAAGTAATTATAATTGAAATTTTCGAAAAGTAGGTTAATTACTCGTTTCACCGAAAATATTTGTAATTATAAAAAACAATAGACAAGATTGTATAAAGTAGCTATCGCTTACAATTAAGTTCACTATAACCACCGAAGTATAATTTCACAAGATTTATAAATTGTCTCATTCGCGGTATTTGTCTCTAATAATGTCTGCAACAATATCTCTAGGAAGCATTGTGGCACTTGCCGTCTTTGAAAGCGCTGCTTTGGCGCTCCTTCCCGGTCTTCTGCTGAAGTACACGTAGACATTGTAGACTAGTTGCCTCGTGTCTGCTGGTAACTCGACACGCGAGTCCTCGCCTCCGTCGGTGGCTCTACTGGTATAGAGTCTTCTCCAACTAAACATAGTCCATGCAGTCATTGCCTCGTCCCCGTACTGCGCCGTTTTGTCTTCCAGGGTAACCTCTTCTTGAAAAACTTGTCAATTTGGTCTTCACACAACTCCCTTGTTGTTTCTTTCACTGTTTTTAATTATCTTCTACTTGCACCTTAACTGTTGATTGCTAAGACTATTACAACCACTGCCTTTTCTACAGATCTAAAAAAATATATGCGCATTCGAAGTTTTACAATGAAAATTTTATTTTCTTTCTTTACTTTAAAGTGTTAACTACTTCGACGATATGCGTTCAGTCGCACCGGTGTCCGTCAACTGGTGCTGCAATGGCCCCTAGTGGTTACATTCGCAATCTGGTCACATGTTCATGACATCCGTTGTGTTACAAACGTGATCACTATTGTACGTCGAGCGGTCGATAAATACGCAGCAAGTGGACCAAGATGAACCAACTTGGTATGCAAGCTGGTGTTTTCGATTGACAACCTTGGTCAGAGAATAGAGACTGTACAATATAATATATATGTCCGTTCCGTTATGAAGAACAAATTGCACATTTAAAATGTACCAGCCCTATTTTTGGAGTGGCACCGTTGCTCTATCATATTTTTGCGTGATGTAAATATCAATTATGTTTATGCCGTTCTTGAGAGAGCTTCTCCTATTAAGAAGTATTTTATTGGTATTGAGTGCCAAAATTCGACTTAACTTATTGTGTGAATAATAAAACTGCCGCAGTCTTGCCAAACTATAATTTTACTGACTTAAAACTAGGTACATTCGACTTTGAATTTCAATAATATGTTGATAGCGTCTTGCTCTAGAATAAAGTAAAATATAAAGTTGCTAACCTTGAAGCAGATCATTGGAGCTTGAAAATAATACTAACTGACCAAAATCTGAGTTTAACACAAAAACGGCTTGTTTGACTGCACCTATTGCGATGCCAAATGCCAATTTATAAGTTTGAACATACACTAACTGTAGTTCTTAGTTTTGTGAATTGATATTATAACTGACCTTGTTTATACTAGTTATCAACAATACAACAATCCATGCTGAAAAGGAGATTCCCAATTCCAGCCCTTGAAACGACCATTGTGAGTAGTTTCAGGGGTGAATTAGAAAATTCATGAAAACATGGAATCTTCCTCACTGTTACCATGAATGTTCTATTAATCGTAATATCTGTTGATTGCAGGTTCCCCAATGAATGCCAATATGGGATTCGGGACTCATTCTCATTCGAAATATCGTTATTCGTTTTGTTATGACTAGCTTTCTGTCCCACAGCTTCACCGATCCCTACTATTTTTACACCCGTAGGGCTTTATTTCTAAAAAACATTCGTTAGTGAATACCTAAGCTATAAAATGAACCTGTGTAACATTTCAAGTTGCTAGGCTTTGCGGTTTGAGCTGTGTGTACATTTGTCAATCAGTCAGATCTGAGATTCTTCTTTAATAGGTATACTAGCTGTCTCGCGCGGTTTCACCCGCGTTCCCGTCATAAAAAGTAGCCTATGTCACCCGGGGATAGTGTAGCTTCCCAACAGTGAAAGAATTTTTCAAATCGGTTCAGTAGATTCGGAGCCTATTCAATGCAAACAAACAAACAAACAATCAAATCTTTCCTCTTTATAATATTATAGTATAGATATAGATATACAGATATGTTATAACATAATTTATGTCTTTGATTTGAGGAATATCATCAATCTTGGATTTTTATCAAAGATGTCCCAGAATTATATTATAGTTCAAACAAAATGCCCCAGTATTTTTTAATTTTGCTAATATTATTTCAGCCTCCAGACAAATTGTTGCCTTCGTAGCAATGGCTTTCTAGGTTTAAGAATCATCATTACCAAATTGTTCCACGAATAGTTTTTAAGTGATTGGAATCACATCTGCAGTTGCACTTAAAATTCGGTTTTTTTCTAGGCTTTGTTTGCTTACCAATTTCAGCCACATCATCACTTACTATGAGGTTGTGGAAAAGCACAAGCCTATCTATACAAAAAAATTACAATGATACATTATTCTAACAGTATTTCCGTAAAATTGTATAAAATCCCTAGCGGAAATAGTTGCAGAATAGATAATAATGGATGCGTCAATTTTACGGTCGCTAGTTGCGGAACCGTGTCACCGTCCTCACCATTGCGGCTATTTTTTACAGGTTTTGACGAGTATTGTTGAAACTTAATATTTGTAGTACCGTTGCTATTCCCCCTGTTATCTGCCTTTTGTTCGAAAAAAATTCTGCAGTCTTTACTTTTAGCAAATTCTCTATCAATACTAGGTATCATCTCAATGAAGGAATGTAAGCTATCTCTTAAACACTTTTTGTCACCATGGTTATCCTTGTTTTTATGAATGAATGGATATTGTATAGAGAATTACAACATACTCGTAATTTTCAGCTTACAACTCGAGTATGTAAGGTTTCCCCTTGTTACTATGTCTTGGAATACCTATCGTAACCCTACTTTTACAATTAAATTAACATCTTGTGTTAAAAAATACACATAAGTCCATTTTTTATGGACACTCACACATTAGAAACAATAATATTAAATTGTGTCTCTTGTTGTGTGACAAAAACTTTGAGGAAAATCTGAAATAAATCGAACAGCCTAATAGTTTCTCGGAACAAGTAACTGCTATAAAACTAAATAATTATTAGAAGATGGTATTCAAAAGAACGTTTCTGGCTCAAAAATGAATTTGCTCATTCTTACCGGGTGTTAAATTAGCAATACTTCCCGCCATTGTTTCGGCTTGCAGCGACAAGAACATCAGATTTGTTTTTGTCTACAGTGAAAGCTTTTGCACGTTTTGAGGTCACTACTTTCTAGTGTTCTGTTGACTCTAGAATTTTTCCTTAAATCGATTTCCTTCGTCTAATATCATATCATAACTCATCGTCAATCGTAGTTATATTAACGAAATGAGTTTCAATAAAAAAAACAACTTGTAATCATTTCCTAGCTTGACCATCGTAATCCTGGTCTCGTATCAGTCGGTCATTGGTATGCAATGACTCAGCCCATGACTCAAATCAGGGGTCTAAAGAAATCATATGCACACACGGGCGAAGGTTTACTGGCTATAGTATCATACATAACATCAGCATCTATACCATGTATTATTTTATGTATTGTTTCCTTTCAAGAAATAATGTAACTAATTTACTACTAAGTATCTGATTTGGCTCTTTGGTTGAAATCTTTATCACCCTCACAATCTCGGTAAAGCACAAACACTCTTATTTTTAAAAATGTATCTCGAAAATTTAATGTTGAGGCCATATGTTCAAATGCCAATAATAAGCTCTCTGCTTTTTGCACCTGCGTCCGTCCCACTCGCACGTGCTTGTTCCAGCTGTTATATGAGCGCATGTTCCCGACTAACACCAATACAACTTAATATTTCATGGAATTCATACACATCCATTTCGTAATAATAAATCCATCGCGTATTTATACAAATTGATACATTCGCCAGAATGTTTAGAAGCTGGTGTGCTTCAATCGACAATATCATCTCGCACGTTTTTAATTTAACGACTCTACGAAACGAATTATGGATTCATCGAGTTTGAATTAAAGAGTGCCTATACGTGTGATGATCTCACCGGTCGTCAATCTTGACAATGCATGCAAAGGACCGGTCGTCCGCGGGGCGAGGCATGGGACGGGACGGGGACTCTGCTGCAGGGTTTTGTGCGATTCACGCACGCCGGCGGCGCTACGCCACAGCCCACAGTCGGTACTCAGCACGACAGTTGGCCGCTCAATGCGCGGCGCGCGCGCCTCTTCCTGAAATTCCTTCAACATTCCTCACAATTTTATCTAGTCAAAATGAAGTTTCGTGATAGAGCTTTAGAAAAGTGTCAGTGTTTGTGCATATAAGAAAATTGGATTACTTCTGTGATCGTTATATGCTACGGTCCAAAGAACAATGCTGTGGGAAAAAATAACGTTCAGCTGGCATCGGCAGTCGTTCCCAGCTACCTACCTAACCTCTCTCCCCCCGCGGGCCGGGTGCCGGGTTCAATGCGCCTCTCTGCGTTTATTCATCGTTTGTGGGAAAAGTTGACCCCCGTTTTAAAAATTATTGTTAACGAATTCACACGATTTGCGTTACAGTCACTAGTGCATCTTAGATGATCTCTTTGTGTTCTAGTGTCACACGAAGTTTAATTGTAACTAATAGTGCGACTGGTGTTTTGATACGTTTAGCATCTTTCATTTCATAAATTTAAGTGATTAATGAGGCAACAGTGAAAATAATACCTGCCTATGCAAATACACTCATATTCTTATGCGCCAACGGCAAGGTTAAAGCATTCTGCAAACTTCAACTATTTATTCAAAGCTTTGCCATGTTTGTCAAGTTTCAACGCCGACGAAATTATTATCTTATTGTGTTACGGATAGTGCGGTTATCAGAAGAGGACAATACACTTATATTAGGCAACGTGTGTCACGTTCATGAATGAAGTTTTGTAACCACTGCCAAATATTAAATATCAAGGTTCGAGGATATAGTGAGATCTGTGATATTAGTGGTACCTTTCGAAGTATTCTGTAATTGATTGCTAGTGGAATATGTGCAGTGCGTGAACCGTGTATTGGAGATTGTAAAGGAATTTGTTGCGACGATGGGGAACCAAGGATCTTCACCGCACGAGCCGCTAGATCGTGCGCAGGCAGCGACGCAAAATGCGGACCTCAAAATGGTATAAACTCATTTGAATATTCTTAATATACAATTGATTATTCAAAGCTTGATTCATTGAATGGTAACTTGTATATAATAATATGGCCAACGTTTATTGTTCCTACCTCACGTAGGATCTTACTTACTAGGTACTTCTGGTTGGTTTTATTATTCAGTAGCGCTTATGTAGGTATCCTGCGTACCTTTGCCTTGTCTGTCAGGTAGTCAGGTGCTGCTGGTGTCGGTTGTAGTCAAACAGGCTATTTCATATAAACCATTTACGTTCTATGGGTGGTAAGTACAGTCGAGTACAATGCCATTATGATAAACGGTTAGGTACTTTTTTAATATAAATATATTGTATCATAAAATTGTATGACGGTATGATGTTTGTATGATGAGGGGTAGAAATCAAAATAAGTTTATATGATAAATCTATATATATAAAAGAATGTCGTGTTAGTTACACTATTTATAACTCACGGCTAAACCGATTTGGCTGAAAATTAGTGGGGAGGTAGCTTAGAACCAGGAGACGGACATAGGATACTTTTTATAGGGTAGTGTAGGTGTAGTAGGTAAGGGGGTAATGAAGGGGGCGCGGGTGAAGCCGCGGGTGGAAAGCGAGTAATTAATATAATAAATGCATGTTGAAAAATATGCATTAATGCATATATCTATGTTTTTATCTACAGTAAAGGTGCCTATACGTGCCTATATTTTTTGTCATATAGAATGTTCATTTTGACAATAAGAATGTTATAAAAAAGAACCCTACTGCTTTATAATTAGGTTCATTTTTGTTTTTTCACATCAACCATTGATTTAACACATGAACCTTATCATAACGCAATGAGGTTCATTTTCCTATGACATTCTTAAACCTCAAAAAGGACTGTTCTTATACAGAACATTTGAACTTGCGCAATACTATTGTGTAATTTAATATTTAGTGATAAATACTTACATAGGTACGTACAAGTCGAAGCAGCTTTGTATGATTTGTGCATTCGGTGCATTCATTCTAAATTAATTTATGTTTTATAAAGCCTCCATGTCAGATGATATTTGCTTAGTACGTCAGGTAGGTAAGTAACTAGGTATAAAACTACAAAAAAAGTTAAAACATTAAAATATGAGCAGGATAATAATACTATATTAAAAGTACACATCGTATTATATTATTTTTGTCCACGCTCTGTCGTAGGTAATATTAAAAAATAGCAAAATACAGTATATTCAAGGACGACAGGAATGTCCCTGGTAGGTACCTACCTACTTGGATGGTACATTCAGCGTCAAAAGTAATAGGTATGATTGCCTTTCATAATAATCTATTGACATTTTCGTGACAGTATATCTGAAAACTGAAAATTTCGTAAAGTGACACGGAACTTTTGACGCTAACTGTACGCAGGTCTCCCCTTAAAATTAGGGTGCATTGACAAAAGTTAGGTAACTTTTGTCTACGTAGGTATAGGTATACCTACGTATTATTCAAGGCCGAAGTGTATTTAAACTTTTTATTAATTCTGATTTTAAGGCGCCGATCCCGCAGAGAGAGTTCTAGAGTTCTGCATTCCGCATTCACTATTGTGCACACAGCAAGCAGTCTAGAGTTCTAGGAGTTCTGCAGTACCTATTTGCTACCGATCACACATCCTAGTTTTTATTATGTCTAACAAAAGTCTTTTATGCTTAAACATGAGTGTTTAAGCATACAAGACAACAATTTCATTGGTTTGGAAACAGTTTATAATTATATTAAAGAAGCTAAGAACCATCATTGTCCTGCTTACCAGAAACCTTATTGGAGCTTGACTTTGGCTCTCCATTCATACATTGGATGTTATAATAACTAATCCATGTATATTTATTTACTGAATAGCTAAAAGAAACCATCTCTGGGCTACATATAATTAATATTTTGTGCGACTCAATAGGTTAAATTCTATATTTTTTAAACAAGCTCGTTTTCCTGTATACTCAAGCTACACGTACTTATAGCAAGGGCTTCCATCCGGATTTTATCACAGACATAAAATATTAGAACCCTTGTCGAATCAGCTGATAGGTATGAATGGTTTGTGATCTCTTGATGAAAAGGCTGATAGGTACTTTAAGAATTCTAGAAATACCTATTCAGAAACGTATAAGGTTTCATTTAGTCTAGTTTACTTTTGAGTTTTATTAACGAAATTCAATAATTTTAATAAAATCTTTACCTATATTTGTACGAAAGGATAAAAATAGTGTTAATAATAACATTAAATGATTTGAAAAGGGTGGCAACACGAATCGCAACAATATCTCTCAGCTAAAAAGCTATTAGTTGAAATTGAAAGTAGACAAGTAGGTAGGTACTTTGGGTGTTAAACTATCATCACTTGAACATCTGCTCGTGTACCATATGTTGCCCTACTAATATTAGGCACGAGGTTGTGGTATAAATAGAAATCTATTTATTTTGTGATTGACCACATTTTTAAGTGGTAGGTAGTAAGTGTAGTATTAATATCCTCTATTAAGTACCTACCTATATTGTGTTTAGGGAATGCAAAACCGTGGCAAAATGAAAACCGGTTTTTATTTCGGTTATGAGATGAAAAAACCGGTTAACCGGTTTTAAACCGGTTTTTTTAATGTTCGCTCGTTTTTTTTTTCACTTTATTTCTATAGCTCGAATTATAGATAATAACCGTGCCTAAGATTTAAAAATCGCAAACTGAGGAATTATTGTCAGTTAAAGTTAATGAAGTGGGTATAAAAGAAACATCAAAGACACCATCACCATTTGCCTGTCCTGTTCCCTATAATTTGGGATCGGCGCAATATGTACGCTTCTTCTATCCGTTATACCAACATTCACTCGTTTCTTACCAATATCATCTTTCACATAATCAATCCATCTCTTTTTCATAAAATTTATGGAAATAATCGTTTATTTAACTCTGTAGATCAGATACTCGTTTATATAGACTACACGGTTCGTTTATGTTTCGTAAGTTACAATATTAATTTCACACGTAATATACATGGCATATTGTAGCGGCACAGCAACTTGCGTGTACACTAAAACGTGGTTATTATTATACGAATGTTTTCCTTAGATAAAAAAAAATTACCTAGTTTTTGCTGTCGTGCAGACGGGTAAAAAATAACACCAATCATGACTGATTGCTTGCTTGCTGTCTGGCAGATACATAAAAGCCTTCGTTGATAGTAGTTGCTCCGATAGCATGACATTAATGCTGGCGTCCCGAAAGGCTCTAAATGATCCTCAACACTGTTCCTCCAGCATATGAATAATATACTCTCTATTGCCAGCATTCATTGCTATGCAGATGAAATTACATGGGACGCTCATTACACGAACCGTGCAAATATCTCACGTTCTATATTGGAGAAAAGGCGCGAAGGACTTGTCTTAAATCGAGAGTACACAAACTAGTGACTCCGATTGGGGTCGACTAAACCTAGTTTATTTCAACCCCACTAAATCACACGCAAGCCTGCAATTCACCGAGAGAAGTCCATTTGCTGTGGCTCTTCATTTCTAGAACATGTCCCTCAACATCACGAAAAGCATTGGGATCCTTCACGTTAATATTTGTAGCGACGTTCTGTTCCAAAGTCATCTACAAGATATCCAAAAAACTCGGTGTGATTAATAGAGCGAAGCAGTACTTCTTATCGAGACAAAGACTGCAACTATATAAGTCGCAAGTCTGGCCCAAATGAAGTAATGCTGTCTTCTGTGGGCACCTGGATACCAGCTTGGTTATTTAGACTCAGTTCAGCGACGTGCCGTTAGAATTGTCGATGATCCCGAGCTCACAAGTGTTTTAAAGCCCCTTAGTCTGAGGAGAGACTGCCTTCTTATGTGTGTTCAACCGCTTTTCCAAGAGTGTTCTGAAGAATTGATTGACCTGATGCCCAGTTACCTTGATCCATCTTAGTCACCGATGGGGAGTCCATCCTCACACATTGGAACCAAAATGTTCTCATACTGTGCGGTTTCAAAGAAGCTTCCTATTGTGGATGCTCAGGCTATGGAATGAGCTCCCCGCTTCAAAAAGGTTGAGGGTTGGTAACGTTCGAGTGATAACCGTTATGTTGCAAGAATCTATAGGCTAGAGTAACTGGTTATCATCAGTCGGGCCGTACGCTTGTTTGCTACCTAAGTATTGTAAAAAAAAGTTTAAAAACAATCATTATTTTAAGTTATTTTCTTACCAGCTCAATAAACTACCCATCAACACACTTCAGTTCATCACAAAAATACTCACTGCATTGCACTCAGTTTAAAAAACGGCGACAAATCTTCCTTTTTTAGTTTTTCCAAACATTGAAAGAAAAACCGAAAAAAATCGAAAAACCGGTTTTGGTGTTATGTGAAACCGGTTTTTCTTGTTGGTCAAAACCGTACCGAATAACCGGGTTTTCGATTTTCGGTGAAACCGGTTTTCATTCCCTAATTGTGTTGTGTACATGAGTAGAATATTAGTGAACTTTATGTAAGGCTTATGCTTTTTTTATCATTCGCTTATAATATTTTCTCTATTTACCTATTTATGTCCAACAAGTCAACAAAGTCTAACTTTCAATATTAATTTTCATCCCCTTTATTACAAAACATCAGGTTTTAAAATAGCCTCGTCTCTTTTTAATATATGACGTTACAAAGTGACCGAGGGACAGTAAAACCTAGGTTTGCTTTAAACCATGTTTTGTAATAAGGGGGCATTCGTTTTCGTTAGTTTTCTGTTTGGTATTTTCATAATAATACCGTACTAATACCGTATCCTACCAGGAAACCTAAATAAAAAACACGAAATGACCCTGTTTTCTTATCATCAATGTGCAACTGCACATTACCTACTGTCGTGAAATAAATGTTTACGATCTATTTACATGAGTGCCCGAAAAAAAACACTGAAAAAATGGACTGCAAGTGACTACAAAATTTTATTTAACAGTAAGTAACACAAATACCAATAACCTAAACAGAGTGACTTGCGAACTAAATTTACCAGTAACAAAATTAGTTTTTGTTCGTTACTAAATTATTAGATTAAATGTAACTAAAGTTAGTTTCCCGACAACAAAACGTCAACTTACATAACTAGTTTTGTAGATCATTTTTTTCAGTGTAATTTTCATGTCATTTCATATTCAAATATTGTACTTATATCATCTACTAAAATAAAACTGTCACCCAAGATGTTAGTACGTACGAGAACATGATATTTTTAAGAGCCGTGTCAGGGAATCGGTCTCAGTTGAGTCATAAATTGTTTCAAGAAATCGCGTAGGTAAAAGTTGGTGCACGCTTATGCACCACTAGTTCATATTACGCCACTTTTTATCCGCTGAGTCAATGAGTGACCAGAGCATATTGAATATTCTGTGACCAGAGTGACTTATGTACACATAGAATGTGCACGTGCCTAGTAACCATACTTTGCGGTAATTTTATTTCAAATTGAATCATACATAAGCACAGACATAATATAATATTATATTATGTCTGTGCTTATGTATGATTTTTGGCAACTGCTCAATAATGAAGGTCAGTAGTTTAAATCCGATAAATTAAATGATTTATTATACAGGTGTTGTTTTGGTCGGCGACAAGCGACCCAGGAGCGGTAGTACAAAATATATATTCCCCAAAAATGGACTTAATTCCATTAAATACTCTAAATATGTTGAGAAATACCTTATTCAATTTGAAATAAAATTACCGCAAAGTATGGTTACTAGGCACGTGCACATTCTAGAGCTAGGCGCAAGCCGCCATCGCCCCACCCCTTTACTCCCTCGTACTCCCGTTGAGTATGATGTCTACATTTTAGCTTATTACATTATTTTCAATTTTTTTTTTTTTATTTTTATTATTTAAAAAAATAAAGTAAGTATTTTTTTTATATTTTTTTTAGCACCAGTATCATTTGTATTATCGACCCTGAGTCAATCGTCGCTGACCAAAACAACGACCTGTATATCAATTTATTTTGACAAATTGTTTTATTAATGTTTTATGTTTTATTCGGATCATTTGTAGCCTAACTTACTAGATTCTAGTAACTAAGGCAGGCTGGTGTATAGAAACAGATCACTATAACTATACTAATACTCTGTGGTATAGATACTTGACCTACCTACTGAGACCGCATTCCATATATGAATTTCAGAACTAAATGTCATTGCGAGCATTTCACGCAGAAGTCCTGTCAATTTTGTTTGGAATAATTCTCTAAAGCGCCGATCCCACAATAGAGAGAGTTCTGGAGTTCTGCGTTCAGAGTTCTGCATTCACTATTGTGCACACAGCAAGCAGTCTAGAGTTCTGCAATATTCGCTACCGATCACACGTTTTACTTTTAAAACCGCCGTACATTGAATTATTACGCTTAATTCAATGGCGCCGTATCTATTACGGTGAACGCGAAACGCAGAACTCTGACCGTAGGTTGAGCTAGTCATTATGGCCATTGAGCTATTATTACTACGAGACGCCACACATCACAACTATGTTCCGTTCAAGTGATGCCATCCGGCCACACTTGTTGTTGTAGAACGATGAACGAAACGCGTAAGCGCCTTGAAAATCAAGGTGCTTACGAGAAAAGTAGGCTCCTAAAAGCTCCCGATAGCTCTACGTGTTTCTTCTTCTGTCTAAACGACAAATTTTATTGTTTCAGCGCCAAAGAGAACTTTAGTTGACTCTAAAAAAATGGAACATACATAACCATTACTTAAGATAGCTTCTCCATACCTACGTAGTAATAATAGCTCAATGGTCATGGCATGAAAAATGCAAATTTTATTTGTTTAGAAACCACTTGTAAGTAAACCAAAATGGCTACATTTCGTAGCCACAAATTAACAGATACGAGTATAATGAATAATTAAGAAAATATACTCGATCGTTAATGTTTTCAAGGACATAATAGACTATTTTAAATACGTTTGCTTATAAACGAAGATCTTGAAAGAGTCAAAAATAGACTCACTCTGATCCCACGCATATTTATGTGTCTCGCCCGCGATTTTATATAACAGTAGGTATATGACATTTACGTAACTTTTTTAGAATGATCTTATCTTTATCCTTTATGTAGGTACTAGCTGCTCGGCGCGACTTCGTTCAAGTATCCCTTTTTTTCGTGTTTTTTTTTCGATATTTTAATAGGTAGTTATTCTGCTATTCGGGCGGAGACTAAATTTAACAAATCAAGGATCATGAAAATCGGTCCAGCCGTTCTTCGGTTATAAATGGTGTAGGTAACTAACCCTAGTGTTGGACCTATAATTTATAATATATGCACCTAAGCTTTGAATTTAGGTATCCCAAAAAATCCCTTACACGCCTTATCAACCCTTACACGGATAAATCAGCGAGCAAGCTCTCAACTAGTGTTGCCAGGTGTCCCGATTTGCGCGGGACGTCCCGATTTTCAGGGGTCTGGTGACACGTCCCGATTAAGCCTTGATCGGGACGCCAAATGTCCCGATTTTTCACTAACCTCATGAGTCTTTACTATATTTGATAATTTTTACAGGAAAAGTGAATATAACTAAGCTGCTACTACATAAAAATATTTTTGCTTTCATTTTTTCTCACCAAATTCAGACTTTCACTACTGTCCCGATTTGAAACCCAAAATCCCGATTATTTTATCCTTACGTTCCGAAATTTGACACACGGGACCTGGCAACACTACTCTCAACCGAGGCAACTCAACCGGCCACGTGTTTAAAATAACAAACCAATTTTAGAAAATAGCCTTCCCACCGATTTTAGGTTCTGGCTATTCGTAACCCCCCAAACATGGGTCCTGCCTGGCTACAGCCCTGGCAGTTGGTATTAAAAAGCAAACTCAGACACGCTGATTTATTATGTATCTGGGTAATACATAGAATAAACACCATTGTGTCATTGTATTAACATAATTGCTTCCAAAAGAGTAAATGAGCATCAGACGCCGTGTTCCATTGTGTTTTGTTAGGGCTACATAACAGTACTAACTAGTCCCTATAGGTAAATTTCATTTCATGCGATAATTTATTTTAAATTATTTATTTGTATCAATTATCAAACGTACCTTTTATCTTCAGATAGGTATTACAGATACAATTCTAAATGAGAAAATTATCCCAAAATCTTCATCATCATCATATCAGCCCATGGATGTCCCCTGCTGAACATAGGCCTCCCCCATTGATTTCCACTTCGACCGGTTCTGGGCCGCTTGCATCCAGCGGCGCCCAGCGACTCTGACCAGGTCGTCGCTCCACCTGGTGGGAGGTCGTCCCGCTCGGCGCTTTCCAATACCTACGTGGTCGCCACTCGAGAACCTTTCTTCCCCATCGGTTATCGGCTCTTCGAGCGATGTGGCCTGCCCATTGCCACTTCAGCTTACTAACTCTACGAGCTATGTCCGTCGTTTTCGTTCTCCTACGAATGTCCTCATTACGGACCCTGTCACGTAGAGAAATTCCGAGCATAGCTCGTTCCATAGCTCGCTGAGTGACTCTAAGCTTATTTATGCGGCCAGCAGTGAAAGACCACGTCTCTGTCCCGTATGTCATCACTGGTAACACGCACTGATTGAAGACCTTGTTAATAATAAAAATAATAATAATAAAATTTGTTAATGATAAATAGAAATAGGTGTAAATTACCTATGTAGTAAAATTATAGTTTAAAAATACAAAAAGACCCAAGTACGGGAAAGTGTAAGTGCATAATAGTATCACAGTCGGTGGTTTCTATTTGCCTTCTTATATTTATTTTTTACTAGTAACTCTGCTGGCCGAGTACCTAATGTCATTATTTGACTAACTAACATAACGGTCAGGTTATACCGAGCGAGACGCGACGCAACGCGAGGCGACGCGCACTTTTTTTTCTCTCACTGAAATGTGTAGGAAGGCATCAAGGCACCTTGTTTTAGTAAACAAAGTTCTATATTTTACCGATATCTTAAAAAGTGTGTGAACTTACTCTAAAAGTATACATACATTTTGAGTCCAATACCTATATAAGGCCCTAATAAATTAGTGAATTTCCTCTTGAGGGATGAATGTATAGGTCATTCATTAGTGATCAAGAAATAATATTAGAAAAATAATCCGATTATTTTTTGATTACTAATGAATTACCTATACATTCATCCCTCAATAGGAAATTCACTAATTTATTAGGACCTTATATAATTTCTTGTAGGATATCATACTAGACTAGTATATCAGGTAGGTATTGTTACAGAAAACCATGAATGAAGTAAAATAAAAACTCATGACATTTCCTTATATTACATATTATAATAAAATAATATGTTCATTAATTTTCTGTATTTACTTGTGGTTGTTATTGTTACATTTTCCTTTTAATTTTAATGATCCATGATGAATAAATGAATAAGAAGTAGTCAGTACTTATATTTTATTATCATGTTTTATTGCAAATTAAATATAAATAGTTACCAATATGTTATCTGCTGTTACTATATTTTTCTACAACCTTCGATAAAAGAAGGTCCTGATCCTTCGACTTGAGGTATTATTTGTCTCACTCTGCAACCGACAACAATTGCATTGACATTGAAAGTAACGGATATATAAGTGCTCAGTATTTTTCCATGCTAAATAACATAGTGTCTGACAAAAGTCCCCTAAAGCACACCTTACACACTTTATACAAACGAACAAATTAACTACTATGCTTATACGCACATGGAGCAAGCGGCGAGGCCATTGGTCGATGGGTGGGGAAATACTATTAGGAGTACTATCACTCCATTATTTTGCGTGAGACGATAAAATCGTGGAGAACTGTGATCGTCCCTTCTTTATGTAGTAATACTTAACTTTTGGCCTAAAGTTGATGGTTATTGTTTTACAGAAGTCGTCAGTGCGGAGTTCATTGAGGCGGGCGCGCGCGGGCGCCGCGCTCTCGCCGCCCCGCGCAGGCATGGAACGCCTGCGCCGCTCGTTCCGCGAGTCATTCCGCCGACGAAAAGGAGGCTCGCCCCCTGAATCCGCCCGGCCGCATCAATGGCACGCGGACGAGGCCGCGGTGCGGGCAGGCACATGCACCTTCCCAGTCAAATACCTCGGGTGTGTCGAGGTCTTCGAGTCTCGGGGGATGCAGGTCTGCGAGGAAGCGCTTAAAGTTCTTAGAGTGAGTTTCTTTCTCATGGAAATTATTGCCAAATTGTTGTATTATGCTCTGAAATTGGAATTTTTTATACCACTACCACCTTAGTAAAACACTACCGTTTACATTCATCATACTTACTTACGATAATGTTTAACAATGACAAGCATGACAGCAAGTCGGAACCGATACCCGTATCCAGTAAACGAACCAGAGAGACGTCTACAACACCAGGAGTATCATGCGCGAGTAATTGACCCTGCAAAAATCTCTTCACACCAAGGGATTTGAAGAGAAAAAACACCACATTAATGTTATTTGGCTGCGATCTTCTGTAAGGTTTCCCCTGACGAGTGCTCTTAATGTTGACTTTGGGTAACGCGTAGTCAAAACTAATTGAAGGCTATTTGATATTTATAGTGAACCAGGTTAATCGATATTAATTAATTTGTGGCTTTTAGGTAGTGGGATGTGCTCAATTAATTACTTCCTCAACTATTATTTAACTAGGATGATTAAGTAAACAACCTCGACCTCGGAGCTACCGATGCGTCACCGGCATTATACTCGTAAAGAAGCTCTTTTATGTGCGGATCTCGTTCTAAAGTCGGATAATATCAAAGCAAAACTTCATTATCGCTCGTAATACTTATATTGTACTTGGATGAACTTGACCAGATTTTCCTTGTATTTAATAATACTTAGAGGAATTTTAGTGATTTAATACTTATGAATACATTGCGGTCATGAGGATGTAACGAGTTAAAATGGTGCATTTCAGAATTCACGTCGGAGGCCGGTGCGTGCCGTGCTGCACGTGAGCGGCGACGGGCTGCGAGTGGTTGAAGAGGAAACCAAGGGGCTCATCGTCGACCAGACTATTGAGAAGGTCTCCTTTTGCGCGCCAGACAGAAATCATGAACGGGGCTTCAGGTATGTATAATAGCAGATAATATTTCTTCCAAATATGACATATAAATTCAAGGCGAAGATAGTGACGTCGATTGCCCTGGAGAAGGTAGTTTGAATCTTAGAATGAGTTTGATCTTTCGTTGGTATAGGTCGGTTAACCAAAGCTGGCACGTACACAGTACTCACACATAATAATATTCAATTCCGCGATACAGTATGTTTTATTATATTATTGCTTCTAATTAGTCCGTCAATTCTAATGGACGAATGCAAATAAAAACCACTCTATATGTATGAGCAGTAACAAAAGCAAAACAGTAACTGTCTCCTTCGTACTCATAAGCTTGAATGCACGTGAGTGAGACGGACAGACTTTCAAGTTGCGCATGCAGTGCGACGCTACGCCGAGCGCTTATGCACAGACACTACACAAGCGTAGCGTGTAAATGTGTTGAACGTGCCAGCTTTAGATAACCGACCTGGACCCTAGGCTTTCTATCTCAAATTTAACCCTCTGCTCTGCTTGTTAAAGACGATTTTGTCAAAATGATTCAGTGCTTGGTCCGTTTCAATTGCTATCCAATTAACAAAGATGGAAACACTTCAATTTATCATTTAATTCTAATTGAGTGGTCTTAAGAGTTAATTGTATCAATCATTTTCATGAACGGCTCGATGAAATTGACACTCAATAATGTCTTGTCGTCGATATACAATTCCTCTTAACAATATAAATTGCATGTATTTAAACGATAGGAAGGAACTAATAAGTAATTAATTTGAGTTCTACCTGCGTCACATCTGTCTACTTTCTGTGGAGTCGTTTACACGAAAAACTTTTCTCTTCTTTCGTTTTCTACTGATAAAATACTACTTCTTA